>OZ035884.1:82030791-82630791 GCA_964034835.1 Muscina levida
GCAAGACCAAATGAAGAGTGGAAGCTGCCACACAGCTCAATGAAGAGCCGATGTTTACGCACGATATTTTGAATTCATGAAGTGTGAAGGAAAATTAAGAAGTTTTATTGTTGTCTGTTGATTTGATCTAAAATCACTCGTCATATGCAGTTTCATCTGCGTATTTGGTCCTACATCTATAGGGATATTCCAGTAATCCGCCCGTCGTCCCAATAAGCGCTATAGTTATTAAGCTGTATATACAATCGTGCACATCGTATCGGTTATGTTTCCATTGAAAAGGAAAATAATTCTGAAAATAATTCCCATATATATTTCTCTCTAACAACTTCCATACCACGTGCGACACTGCAGATGATAAAACAATTAAAAATAAGCAACATAAAAAAAACAAAATAGGTTTATTTTTAATATTATGTATTTTCATATCTTAATTAGTTAGAATATTTTCTTAATTGCATGTGACAGCCACATCCTTTTTGTAAAAACAAATATTTGACATGAATAAATATTTGCTTTTCATTAATCTATAATAATATTTGGGCCTCACTTGTATAGCAATAGGTGTTTGTGTGTGTGTTTTCCTCCCTAATTAATTGTCCATTTCTTTCGATGTAATAACGCACACATTTTATACAAATATGTATCTTTCCTATGCCATGACACCCTTTGCTTCAACACAAACATGATTAATCGAATGCGTGACACTAATTTACACATTTTTATTGGTCCTTTTTATTTCGTCGCTTAACAGACGACGACGACGACGGTGGCGGTGTCGATGTATCACAGGCACACACACACACTGTGGAGACGCAGACGCGTCGCTCTACATCTTAATTTATAATTTAGATTGCTACATTTATTCCTATGCTAGGGCATCGTACAATTACTTACGCCTAAGTCTAAACACTTAATAAATAATTTGCTTAAAATTGACTTTGGTTGGTTGCACGCGGTGCGTGTGGCCTCTCCCACCTGGAGCAGGGTGAAGGTTAAAATCTCAGCGTACGTCAGTTTCCAATTTGTCGCCAAATCGTATGGAGCCCCTCTGCCGCATATTTCTGGGCTTGTGATACTGTTGCTGGTGGCTGTGGTGGTGGTGGTGTTGGTGGTGTTCATTGTCGCTATCAGCTGCTGTGGAGGCGGCGGCATGGTTAGACTTGAGGCGAACATTCTTGCGTGAGTTGCCATTGTTGCGTAGCAGGGATGAGGACGCTGCGGGGTCTAAATGAGTGCTAAACTTTTGGGATGAGGAGGCGGGTGAATCTGTTGTCACGGGATCGTCGTACGAGGAAGCCGAATTCTGTGATTCCTCGAATTCTGGAGCCCATTTCTGGCTTTTGATACGAGTTCCTATGCCGGTAGAGTGATGATACGATGGTTTGTTTCTCTGTTCGGAATATGAAACGTTCGAGGGCAGCCAGCTGTTTTCCAAGACTACCTCCGGAGGTTTGTGGCGAGGCAGGTGTTTTGTGTGGTAACGATTTTCCTGCCGTTCTCGAATTTTCTTCAGAAAACCAGGTGGATAATTGGGTTCTTCGGTAGTGGTTGTACTCGGTGCGGCTGTGGTTGTCTCCGCCTGTGTTCTGTAGCTATTTCTTGCCGGCACCAATCCCCGCTGAGGCCTATAGTCAGGCACATAATGCTTAGGTGTTGGTATCTCTTCTGGCCGTTGGGAATCCTCATTTGTCTCTTCGGTTATGGGTAACTGCTTTTGCGATCCTCTTAGGGTTAAAGCAGTTAAAGGTAAAGTCCGGTAAGTGTAATACTCGTGCGTATACGGCTGGATGACCGATTCCTCTGCCGTGTGTTCGGTGACCTCATATGTATGAGGTTTGCTTAGGTCTTGTTCGACATAGTCAATGGTTTCCTCGTAGGGTTCATAAACTTGTTTTTGGGGCTGGGGCAACAGTTCTGCAATAACACTGGTATGCAGGGAGCTCATTGTTATCGGTTTAGCTGTGGAGAAACCAGTGGGCAAGTCACCCACTCCATAGACCGGTTTCCAGCTATCACCCAGTTCGCTATACGAACCACGTATGATGTCATCGTCACTTTGTGATGGCTGCTGCTGTTCTGCACTCTTGGAGGGCTCTTTCTGCTTCTCTGAAGTTAAACTCATAAATACTGTCTTGTCATGATGTTTAGCTGGCTGTTTGCCTTCGACCATCTTCTCTTTTTGCTTTTCCATTTGACGCTGTTTTTCGGCATCCGGCATCTGCGGGGGCTTGTTGTGTTTCTCTGGGCTTGCTAGCAATGGTTTTGGGGTCATCTCCATTATTTTTATCACTTTTTTCGTGGGCCGTATCTTGACCACTTTTGTTTCCTTCGTATGAGGATTTCGAATGATGTAACGCACACGGGTCGTCTCAGTGGGCAGGTAGTCCATGATATTGCCATGCTTGGGAGGCATAAATTCGCCAATCATGCTTTTCATGACCCGTGCCCCGGTGACCACACGGCCGACGAAACCATCAACGGTACTGTCCATTTGTTTCCACATGAAACGACGTTGTATCCTATGGGTGCAGAGGTGGGGGGAATTATTATGTGGTCAAATTTGAAAGCAAACATGGAAGGGTGTATTTTAGTATAAAGATCCCTTTTTCCTTTGAGTTGCCGTGTCCTTTTTCCCTCTCAGCATTCTTAATCACATTTTAATTTGATTATTCTACTGTATTCAAAGTATAACAACTCGAGCGCCACCTATCGTACATAAAATTTACTACCAGAAACATAGCTGCCAAGCCAAAGGTTAGGTGAAATTACATTAGTGGTGTTGCTAAAGCGGAGAGTATGACAGAAAACCGTGACCAATCGATTTGGCGCTATTATTAGGTGGTACATTTTTGGAAGCAAACTTTGAAGAGTGTGTTTTAGTATAATGGTTACCTTTTCCTTTGAATTGTCTTTGTCTTTTCCCCTCTCTCAGAATTTATTGATATTCATGCAAATGAATGTTGACCACGGCCACATTCTTGACATTCTTAATCATAATTTAATTTGATTATTCTACTGTATTCAACGTATAACAACTCGAGCGCCCCCTATCGTATATAAACCTCATTACCAGGAACATAGCTTGCTGGGACCTACCGCCTACATCGGAAAGTATGACTGAAGACCGTGATCAATCAATTTGACGGCATGCGTAGCATATTGGCTGGATATCCCCTGATCAAATGACAATAAACCAGATTTATTACCTGGTAATCGATAGAAGGCATGTCTCAAGCGTTATGGACGTGCGTGTGATGCGCAGTGCAAACATTGACTCGGATCACCACCTAGTTGCAGCCAAGGTAAGCACTCTTTAAAGTAGTGCTTAAAACGCTCGAAACCAAACGCAAGGGAAGCTAGACATCACAAAGCGGCATACCACCGAAATAGCCAATGCCTTCTCTAACCAACTCTCTCTTAAATACTTTAAACAAACCCACTTACTACTTATGTTCCCGACAACCAGTTGCAGCATATTGCGAATTCCATGACCACTGTCTCAACGACCGTATTGGATTATGAAAAACCACTCCCTGGCAAGCCCTGGTATGATGAAGAATGTCGCGAAATGTTTGAGGAAAAGGATGTTGCATACAGGGCAAAACTGTAGCCAATAGCAACAGGTGCAGTGACGGAGCGTTATACCGAGAAGAGGAGGGAGATGACACGCCTCTTCAGGCGGAAAATCGTCTTTGGAAGAAAAGAAAGAGCCAGGATATCAAAAATTAATGGGATAGAGGTGAAGCCCGAAGGTTCTACCAAAAAGTAAAAAGCAAATGTTTTGGGCCAGGGATCCCCAAATATAAAGATATAGACGGATATCTGGTCAAGGACACTCAGTGTGTGCTGAAAATATGGATTGAAAACTTTCAGTCTCTACTCGTTCCCGAAGGCAGCATAAGTGAAAAAATCACGCCAATAATCGGCGACGGAGCAGATTTTCCACCACCGAGCCAAAATGAGATCTGCACGGCAATTGCACTTCTTTAAAATAATAAAGCTGCAAGAGGCCATGGACTGCCGGCAGAGCCTTTTAAAACCGGTGGTGATAAGCTGGCTACATGCATGCACCAGCTCATAAACACGATTAGGCTCAAGGAATGCATGCCCTATGATTGGAATCTAAGTGTTCTACATCCTGTACTTAAGAAAGGCGATCCAAGTATGTGTACCAACAATCGCGGGATCAGCCTTTTACCCATCGAATACAAGGTCCTGTCTAGTGTGTTATGTGAAAGACGAAAGACCATTCTGGCGAACCTGATTGGACCTTATCACTGTGGCTTTAGCCCTGATATATCCGCGACCGACCAGACATTTACAAAAATACAAATCCTGGAGAAGACCCAAGAAATGCATAACGAGACCTACCATACAAAGCTGTACTCGACAGTCCGATACGACAAAAACTATTAGATGATATGGCTAAGTTTGGTACCCCCCGCGAAGCTGCTACGACTTTGCGGGATGGCACTGACTGACACGAAGTCTTCAGTGAAATTAGGCACAAATCTAATAGAGCCATTTTATACCAAGCGAGGTGATAGTCTGTCATGCGATCTCTTTAATATCATTATGGAGATGATCATGCGGATGGCAACAGTAAACACGACTGGCACCATAACAAAAGCCATAGATATCATTGGCCGTGGATTGCGGGATGTTACTGCAGCCATTTCGAGCATTAAGAAGTAGTCGGCAAAAGTGGGTCTGGTGATAAATGAGAACAAACCCAAGTTATTTGTTTCAACAAACATAGAATTTACTCGTTTGGGACGCCGCATGAAAGTTGACAACTATAACTTTGAAGTGGTAGATGATTTTGTCTATCTCGGCTCCGCCTTAAACAAAAGAAATAATGTCAGCCTAGAAATCAAGAGAAGAGTATTGATCGCAAATGGCTGCTACTATGCGCTAAGCAAGCGATTTTATGACAAAGCGCTCTCTCGAAAAACAAAGATCTAACTATACCAGACTCAGATCCTACCTGTCTTGCTCTAAAGCGCAGAATCCTGGGTAATGATACATGCGGATCAGTCTTATCTGGGAGTCTTCGAGAGAAAAATTCTCCGCAAAATATTTAGACCCGTCATCGTGAACGGCGAGTACCGTCGTCGAATGAATCATAAGCTGTACAACGATATCGACGTAGTCAAGCGCGTTGAAATCGACCGAATGAGCTGGTTTGGCACGATGTACGAATGTACGTAAATGCTCCGGCTCGAAAAGTCTTCGGCAGTAAATCGATGGGCGGCAAAGAAGGCGGCGACCAAAACTTCGATGGATAAACCAGGTGAAAAAACTGTTATTTAAACATGGTGTGACGAACTATCTACGGAGCGCAATAGACCGAAGCGCTTGGAATACTTTTCTTCGTGCGGCTGCTCATAGATAATTTTGTTCTCTCTCTCAGCATTTATTGATATTCATACAAATAACAACAATATATAATAATATATATAACATATAACAACAACATATAACGAGCGCCCCCTATCGTACATAAAATTGACTACCAGTTGTTATGCCAAAGATTAGGTGAAGTTAGATTAATGGTGTGGCTAAAGCGGAGAGTAGATTTACAAACCGGCGGCACAGTTTTTCTGTACAAGAAACTTCCCGCAAGTTATAACCAATAAAAAGTATCACCGCCTAAGAGCATCCAGACAACAAACTGAATGCTGACCCAGCTGTCCAAGATTATAGTAATGCATTAAGTTCAGAACTTCATTTGACTAATCGAAAACATGTGCGATGTCTGATGAGAAACTAACTACTAATATACTCTACAGTTGAAAAATGCTATAACATCTATCTCGAGGTCAGTTTGTTACCATGCCATATAAGATATTTTTGTGACCATCATTAGGATAGATTCCTTATGCTATTATCTGGTCATACCGTTATCGATGCTTAATCCATTAAGAAAACATACCTCGTACGCAAAAGAGTACATAACAGTTAATGTTGAAAATTAGGATTCTTATGAATCATGAGCTGCATTAACGTAAGCTTTGTCACTTTATATGGATGGACTTGGTTGCCGCCGAACCTGATGGTAGTGGCATTCAAGAGGGCAACAAAATAACTGTGTAAAGTAACAAGTTTCGTCATTACTTCAAATATCTTGACTTACACAGTACAACACATGATTGGGGGATACAATTCTGACAAATGCACCTGAAAGTAGCCCCATAAAGAAGAAGTTCTGCATCATTCGTTTCGTCAAGTTACATGCCATTATAATTTAATATCGATTTGAAGTATGGCATAGGGGAATTTGTCACATTTTAGGCTCTTTTGATCGTTATTAAATTATTATGGCATGTAACTTGACAAAACGAATGATGCAGAACTTCTTCTGTTTGGGGCTACTTTCACGTGCTGTTCTCAGAATTTAGTCCCAAATGAGCTGAAAAATGTTACTGTGTAATGTGACATGTGTGCCACTGATCCTTCTACTGTATACAGAATAACGTATCTGTGATATATTTCACCAACTATCTCTCCCCCTTTGGATAATGTGCTATTCTTTGTATACCAATAACTTTTGGGTAACTCTTAATCTATAGTTCTTACCTGTGATTTCCTTCTCCTGTCGGACGACATTGGCTGCCATTCTGCTGACTCAGCAGAAACAACAGAAAACACCACATAATGCAGTGATGCTGAGGTAACCGATACTGATGATGATGATGTTGCTGCTTCTGCTGCTGGTCACTCTTAAGATGATGGTGGTATTTTAAAGGTTTCCACAAGATGCGCTAAAACGAAACAGATTCCGTCATCAATATACGTCAGTGCAATTTGTGTTAACTCACAATCATGCATATGATTATGTGAGTGGGACACGGGGACATGTTTCTCGAAGCAATGCTATAAATGGCTGCTGTAAACTTACACAACAATTTCGGAAGAACAGCAACAGCATTTTCTGCGTTTGTTGTGTTGTCCAGTAAACTTGCTGCTATTGCCACTATAGCGAGTGTTCCCAATGATGATGTTGCTGCTCCTTCTCGAACCTACCGTCGTCGATTTAATGTGAGTGGTGATGGTTGTCGTATTGACTGTGTTGTATTGGCGTGTGATGGTGGTACTGATGACGGTGGTAGTCCTGACGTTTGGTTGGCTTCCCCTCAAGATCACGGTGGTGTATCGCCTTTTCCAAACGGTGTATCTGCCGTGCTGTGTTTTCTTGGCGTGTGGCTGTGGCAACATTGAATCAACGACGCCGACTGTTGGTAGTTTTATATACTTTGCTCCCATATTTCTCTTTGCGCTCAGTCAACAGTGGCGTTGGTGGTGCAAGCCCAATGCATCCGACTCGTACGAACGTACCATCAGTCATCCGTGGACGGGTTGGTGGTGGCGGTAACAAACATATCTTGCACTTGTCGTACGTACAAATCTGTTGGTATTGGATTTTTCCATACTTGTGAGTTTTGTGCTCCAACGTTGCTCCAACAAAACGCGAATTGAGATACAAAATATTCGTGTATGTCGGTACAACCAACCGTACGCCTGCCTGTCTATGTAAACATCAATGTATGGCCAACATGTGTAGCGTTATATCGCCAGCGAATACATATCAACACCACCAGAAGCGAAATAATAATAATAACAACAACAAAACAAAAAAACACCAACGAAAAACATCGAAACCGTGAGTAATTCACGCGTCATATGCTATTGACAGATATTCAAAGGACTGAATGCATTTACATTTGGCTGGCAGCAGCTTTCAGTGGAATATGGTCCGGCGGGTTTGTGTTGTGGGAGGGATATACATAGGTGGGGTCGGAAGAATGGCGCAAACACTATGTGAGATAAATGTGAGAATTTTTTCTGTTCTCGAACCTGTTGTTGCCTGCACATATTTCTTTGACATTCGATTGCAACGACCGCAACTCGGAGCAATTTTCATTGGTTTTCGTTTTTTTTTTGCTTGCAGCATACCAGGTGTCTGCCTGTTTGCTCGCACTTTGTAGTTTTTAATAGCGACTGTTGGGGATAAAGGCGAAGGACATACAAGGGGATTTCCCATTTTGCCGTAAGCAGAAAGCTTAGGTAGATAGCAGATGGGAAGGCATGAGGAAAATGCTTTGTGTTAGACTTGTCTTTAATGTGATTCTGATGCGTATTTTCAAGGATTCTGGGGGCGATTAAAGTAAATTTAAAATTAAAGTTTAATCGTGAATTGTACATGAGGATTTTTATAATGTCGGGAATGAAGATGGTTTTAAGGCAGGTTATGGATAATGATAGTATAGATAGTGGACTAGGACAATTTCGTTGTGCGTGCCAAAAATATAGAACAAGTCGGGGATTTCAACTGCTTAGACTACATAATATCCACAGAGAATTGTGTAGGGAAGGTTATTCTGACTAAAGCAAATAAGGCTACGGGCGCATATGTACAGATGCGCTAAATTTGGAATTCATCTTGACGAAAATTAAACAGGAAACAAAATTTAGAACGATTTGTGTCAGTGCACAAAATCATCTTCCTCTACTTCTTAATTGGCAGAAGCAATTCATCAATTCGCTATCAGCTTCGGTCTTTTGCGCGGCCAAAATAGCGGCCATTAGAATAGCCTTAGAGACAATTCAGTGTCGTGGAATTTTAGGCGGCAATATTCATATTATTACTGATAGTTAAGCGGCCATCAGATCCCTGGAGAACGTGTACACCACTTTGAGAAATGTTCGAGAATGCAGGTCGTCTCTTGATGAGATAGAGAGACATTCGACGGTTACCCTCACGTGGGTTCCAGGACATGAGGACATATATGATAACCACAGAGCCGATACAATGGCAAGGAGCGCCACAACCGTGAACTTGGTCGAAGTTTACGGTCTCATTGGTGTCCCTCTCACATGGGGAAAACAGCAAATTGCGGGGAAACTGAACCCTTATAGCTAAGGAGAGATGGGTGAGAAAAACCACTTTCACGGCGACCAAAGAAATTAGGACTACACTAGATATACAGAGGACACGATTTGTGCTGAACCTGTCCAGAGTCAACCTGAGGAACATCATAGCTATTATAACAGGTCACTGGCCGGTTGGTCAACACGCTAAGAATTTGAAACAATCCTACAACGATTTTCGTAGAAGAGGAGACCACGGAGCATCTTCTATGTCACTGCCCTGCTTTTGGTGACCTGAGATACGAAATGCTTGGCCATCGGACACTTCTGGATGATACCTGTCTATCAGTGGGCGATTTGCGGAACATCTGTGCCTTCATCAGAGCAACGAAATGGCCGAACAGAATAGAAATTGAGCTTATTGCCGACGATTTTTCGAGCTGGATCATTTCATCCATTCATACAACATGTCCAAACTAGCGTATTCGGTCTATTTCAACGCGCTTAACAACGTCAATGTCGTTGGACAGCTCATGGTAACGGTGATGGGTCCAAATATTTCTCAAAGTATTTTTTTTAAAAAAAAAAACTCCCAGAATAGATTGTTTCGCTTGTTTCATTACCCAGAATTCTGCGCTGTAGAGTAAGAGAAGCAGGATCAGTGTCTGGTACAGGTTTATCTTTGATCTTCGAGAGATGGTTTTGTCATTAAATCGCTGGTAGCAGTGGTAGCAGTGGAAATCTCTTGATTTCCAGACCGACATTATTATTTTTGTTTTTGCCAAAGCCAAGGTAGACAAAATCATCTACCACTTAAAGTAAAAGTTCTCAACATTCACGCAGAGTCACAAACGAGTAGATGCTTTGTTCGTTGAAACAAATAAATTGGTTTTGTTATCATACATCACGCAGGCCTCGGACAGTGATACCTGAATTCGGGAACGAGTAGAAATCGAAAGTGTTCCCTCCATATTTACAGCACACTCTGAGTGTCCGTGATCAGATTTCCGTCTCCGTCCTTACAGGTGGGGATACCTGTTCCATAACCTTAGCTTTTTACATGTTGGTAGAACTTTCGGGCTTCACCTCTATCACTGTAATTTCCAATATCTTGTCGCTCTCTTTTCTTCCACGCGGGTGTTTCACCTCCCTCCTTTTCTCATTATAACGCTCCGTCAATGCACGCGTTGCCATCTGCTGTAGTTTTGAACTGTAGTTTTTTCTTCAGACAATTCGCAACATTCCTCATCGTACTAGGGCTTGTCTGAGCGTGGTTTTCAAAACCCAGTGCGGTCGTTGCGGCAGTTGCGGGAACATCAGAATTAAGAGCGTTTGTTTGCAGTAATTGAGAGAGTTGTTTGGAATAGGCATTGGCTATCTCAGTGGTATGTAGCTTTGTGATGTCTAGCTTCCTTTGTCTTTGGTTACGAGCGTATTTAGCACTACTTTATCGCGTGCGTGCCTTAATGCAACTAGGTGTTGATTCGTTTCTATATATTCACATCGCATCAGACGCACGTCATTAACACTTAAGACCTGCCTTGCATCGAATACCCCGTGACCAATCTGGTTTCTTGTCTTTTGATTAGGGGATATGCAGCTTGTCTTGTGGATATCTTTATGCGGGAATCTGGTTCCGATCACTACCATGTTTTTTCCAGACGCGAATCTTACCAGTCTGAATCCGTCGGAGGTGTAGTTTTATCCACTGAATTTTCCGACTACTGAACCAATGGATGCTTCTCGCGTTGTTGTGAATTAACACGCTTTCTATTTTAGATTCACTTGTTTATCGACGATGCGAACGTCACTGTTTGTTAAGCTTTTATTAGACATGCCGATTGATTCGAAACTATACTGCAAAGTTGCTGTCTACAATATCGAGGGGGCCGGCAGTGACAGAAAAATTTAGAAAAGAATGGAGCAGAGAATCTTTCGCCTTGTATTTGTCGAGGGCATCCTCCAATTGGTT
The DNA here is from genome assembly GCA_964034835.1 of Muscina levida. Lineage (NCBI taxonomy): Eukaryota > Metazoa > Arthropoda > Insecta > Diptera > Muscidae > Muscina > Muscina levida. The sequence goes on from OZ035884.1 coordinate 82,041,638, forward strand.
AGAGGCACTATCTCTGTACAGAGTTCTGACACTTCAGGGGCATATCCTTAAATCATGGTCCTTATAAAGTTTCTTGTATTTCCATTTATCATAATATTTGTTTTATTTAGAAGAGTGGCTTATTAAGCCACTGCGTCCGATTCTAGTTTCTTGGGGCTGTCAAAGCCACTACGAAAGACTTTGTGCTGAGTTTTAGCAACTTCTGTTATCTACTTCCAAAGAAGCATTGTTGGTAGCATGCCATTTATATTGGTCAACCTGTCTTAGGCATTAAATTTTCTCTATCCTTATTAAGTCTACTACAACTTAAATCTCATCAGAAATGAATGAACTCCTTTACGTGACTGATACGTTAAATTTTTGTGTTGCATGCAACCAACATTAAATGCACTGCTCGTTCGTGTGCACAAAACTAAATCACAAATCACACATATTGTTTGCGCCAGCTATTGTTTCGTATAATTGTTTTTGTTGCTCGGGCGCTTTGGATTGTTAATAGCTAATTAGTTTCATCGATAGCTGTGCGCTGTCGCTGTCGCTGCCGCTATCAAACTAGCTAATAGTGGGTAGGTGGTACTCGCGCGTACATTTGCCCCACGTGCTTTCCACTGGGATCTTTTGTTTAGTTTCGGCATTTAATTCATTATTTTGTGATTTTCAATTCACTTCCTTCCGTTTCCAAATCGACGGTTGTTACGAGTTTTTTGTTTTTTTCTTCTTCTATTTTTTGTGGGGTGGGTTGGGGGTTTTCTAGTGTGGCATGTGCCTTGGCATTAGTTTTTGTTGTTTCCTTTTTATGCTTTTTACATTAAATCTCATCAATAAATTGCAAATTAAATGGCTATTTAAGCATATTTGTTCGATATTTATAAAAGAAATGTAAAATTATAAAATTTTATTGCTCTATTTAAGACACATACATAAGCACAAACATTGGTTGGTTGGACTGAATGAATGTATGAATTGGTTATGTGTTTTTACTGCATTGGTTATAAAGAGATTAAATGGTCAGTGAAGATGAAATGGGTTCGGGTGAAAACATTAATACGCGGTTAACCATTTGGTTGGAATGGCGCATTGCTGGAACATAAGTTATATCATGATCGATCTATGTTTAACATTAAGATTCGAAACAACTACAACTGAAATATTGTATCGTGCAGAAAAACCAGATTTCCACATAAAGATATCCATAAGGTAACTTGGGTATTGCCTGGTCAAGAGACAAGAAACAAGATTGATCACGTGAAAATCGATGGAAGGCTTGTCTCCAGCCCTATGGACTTGCGTGTGATGCTTGATGAAATCCAGGCACACCATGGTATCATACCCCCCAGATAGCAGACGCCAATTTCAACCATCTCTCTCAATTGCTGCTAACAAATACCCCTTAGTCTAACATTCCTAGCACATAGCATTTGTACCATAATTGAATATGAAAAACTACCCTCTGACCAGTCCTGGTATGATGAAGAAAGTCTCGTATTATATGAGAAAAGCGATACTGCATAAAAGGCAACACTACGGATAATGAATTCTCAATTTTTTTAAGGAAAGTATTAGGCCTCCTCTTTGCCTATATCATTCCCTCACAGGTCGCGCTTTCATTGGTTGTAGTGTGGCCACATAGAAGGTTAGGTGAGGTTAATTCGGCAGTCAGTTTAACACAACTCACATGGGTCCTAGTATGAGTAACATTGTGATACCATTTTCAAATTTTCGCACCAAATATTCCTATTCTGTTCGGCCAACGTCGCTATCAAGCCATTTCGTTGCTGTGATGGAGGCATGGATGTTCCGCATATCACCTACTGATAGACAGATATTGTCCAGAAGTGTCCGATGACCAAGCTTTTCATATCTCAGGTCACCAAAAGCTATGTCCCTGGTCCGTGGTCTCCTCTTCTTCCTCATCATTGCAGCTTCTACAAAAATCGTTGTAAGGTAGTTTCAACCTCTTAGCGTGTTTACCAAGCGCAAGTGGGTTCTCTTACCCATCTCTCCTTAGCAATGAGGTTTAGTTTCTCCGCAATGAGCTGTATCCCCCTTGTAAGAGGGATCCCAATGAGACCGGTGGCGGCCCTTGCCAATGTATCGACTTTTTGGTTACCATATATGTCCCCATGTCCTGGAACCCTTGTAAGGGTAACCGTCGAATGTCTCGCTATCTCCTCAAGAGACGATCCGCATTCTCGAACATTTCTCGAAGTGGTGTACACGTTCTCCAGGGATCTGATAGCTGCTTTACTATTAAATAAGAATATGAATTATGCCGCCCAATATCCCACGATACTGAATTGTCTCTAAGGCTATTCTAATGACCGCCATTTTGGCCTGAACTATGATACAGTGATCTGGTAGCCTGATTGATAGTTGCAAATTCAACTGCTCGGAATAGATCCTACAGCTTGCTCTTTCCTTTAATTTCGAAACGTCCGTGAAAATTAGGATGACATTCTCCTAAAGTTTAGTGCATTATCATTATCATCATAGAAGAACCTATCCGGGATGTTCCTTATGAAAACCGGATCCAAGACTGGTTCTGGTATGGTGTAATTTCGCCTTTTCAAACGGAAAATAAGCGTGTATAGAGAGGCGCTAGATATCGAAAAGTAAAGGAATATACTTGAAATTAGAAAGGGTACAAAGCAAAGAATATGAAACAATGATTTCCACCTTTAAAAGAGAAGGAAATGTAGTGAAGGTCAAACAGAGCGTGTTGTTAATACGAAGCCAACATTTCTACAAATGACTCATTTTCAAAGGCAGAACAAGTGAGGAAATCACATCAATCATCAGCGATCGAGTACATAGTTTAGCAACCGCCCTAAGCTGGGGCGGAATGGTAACTAGTCGGCTGTGGGTCCTGTTTGACTGCCGGCTTAAAAATGATCCATTGATGTTCGAGTTATGGAGCTGGTACACCATACGAAACTTGCATTTCTCATTGTGCATCAATGTAACCTTCTGGTTGATGTGGCCTTACATTCTCAACGAATAAGGAGATGTTTAGCTCCGAATCTTAAACAGGGGTGTAACTATGGTTGCAAGAACATAGATAAGTTGTTAATGAGCTTTTTCTTTTATAATATGAAAGACCATAATTGTGAATATCTTTTTGATTTTTCTATGAAGTCGACGGTAACCCATTCATGTTTGTTTTATTGTCCCCGAGTGACCTTTTGGTTCATGAAGGAGTGCGGGATGGGGTTCTTCGGCACCTAGCAGAAGGCTGCGAATGAGGTCAGCCGGATGAGGTGCTTTGCTCATAACAGATGACGGTGTGTGCTCTTTATTTGGCGTGTAGAATGGAATGGATTACCATTATATGACTTATAAAAACGACGTGTTTATATCCTTGCACATGGTGAGAATTGGCATCACACCCAAGGACCAGTTGAAACCTTTGATAGATTTGCAATCCAAAGGTGCCGGTTTCGATTCTCGGCCAGATCACTGGCATCAATATCGATGAAAAAATACTTTTCAAATACTTTCGAGTTCTCCAGCCAACAAAATTCATCCAAGATGCCTTCCACTACAAAAAAAAACCAGATTGCACAAGGCCAAGGACAAAAGGAAAAGCTTTATCAACATCTTAAAAATAAATCAATAAAACCAGCTGGCGCCATCTCTTGCAGGAAAATGGTGGTCAAAAATCAAAAACAACAACAACTAGCAATCCTTGACACAAACCTTGTTATCTACAAACTGTGTTGCCAACAATGATCGTATGATAATCGGATTACAAGCCCGATCGAGTGCCGATAAATTGTAAATCAGTATAAAGAATTACAGCTACTTCCTCCAGCCTCAGGTACGGGAAGCGTACCTGATCTGTGCTTACACTAGGATCGGCCATACTCAGAGTCAACTTCTCCTCAAGTTTTGCTCAGTTTACTGTGCTGACTTTACCGTCAGGGTCTGCCCTGTCCACCATCACTTGAAGAGAAGGATTGACTTGTTTGTTTCCTTGGCCGCTTCGAGCCTTTGAAGTATTCGTCCCCAGAGCGAGCCCTCTTAATAGTTTTGTCTTTAGCCTCTTACACTTCGCTTGCACTTTAAAGTTGATGGCCTCACGTCATTAGCCGCATTCAATGAGTGGGAAACCGTGGACTTACCGTCCACAACTGTCCCATCACTGCGGTGTTGCTGCACGGCTTACTTACTTACTTACATAATTTCCCTTTACACTCCATAAATGAGGTATGGGATAGCTTCTCGTGTTGTTGTGAATTAACACGCTTTCTATTTTTAGATTAACAACTAACGGCACCTACTAGTTTATTGACGAATGCGAACGTCAATAGTTGAGAAGCTTTTACTAGACAGGCCGATTGACTTGATACTACATAGCGACGTTGTTGTCGGCAACATCGACGGAGCCAACAATGAAAGAAAAATGTAGATGACCAGAGGCGGGAATCGAAATCGCCATCTCCCGTATGGTAGTCGTGTGTTCTAACCATTATGTCACGGCTGGTCCCGGTTTCACAGATAGCCACCAGAGTGTCTGATTGAAAAAGCTCCTTAACATACTCAATAAGAAACCAGGCGTCAGGATATTTCTTGTCGTTTTTCTGAATTAGACTTTTTTCCTTCTCAGACTGCAGAGCGGCATCGCGACCCTGTAACCTCGCAAGTAAGTTAAAGGATCGCCGATATGACTTACGGTCCTTCTGCTTCTTATACCGATTCTTTTTCCTGACAGTTATACCGCCTCCTTTTGTCTCACTCCATTTTCCCATGTCACCTCGCAGGTTGTCCCGATTGGTTGTGACCAAGTCCGTATAGGTTGACGGTGAAACAGGGACGCTTTGGTGGGTTAAGAAAGTTTTTTCCGCCGTAGTGTCAGTTTTTGTGTCACAGTCTGTTTGTGACTCCCGATGACCAGGATTCCGTAACCTTAGGTTATGCCGCTTTTGCGCTATTAAGATTCGATGGGCTAATAAATAGGCATTTTGTGGTTGCCGTAAAGTTACCCCAATCGATTCTTAGCGTAAAGACAGCATGTAGTCCTCCGTAACTCAACAAGATAGTTACCTCTGGTGGAGCAATATGTCATTGCTTTGTTTTGACATGCCTAAAAACAGGCCTTCTGCTTCCTTTCTCTGGAGCTAAAGTTCCCTCCATTTTTTCAAGACCACTGCTGCAGGCCTTATTTGAGAAGGGAGAATCAACGTTTTCGATGATTTGTAATTCCACCATTTCGTGTGTATACACATTCCGTCTCCCTTCTCATATAAGGCATGAGAGAAGGCATGAAAAGAAAAGGCAACGAGAAAGGTGTTAGTGTGTTTTTATTAAAACAGTTTATGATTAGTTTCAGTCAAACAATCCGAATGCATCTTCAGAGGCTAGATGGTAGCATGGCTGACTAAGTCCTTATTTTTCATGTGTATGCAGGCCTTCTTATAGGAAGCGACGGTGGAAGGCATTGCTTCCCAATGGCCTTCCAGGTCCTTCTTTTCGCCGCTGGGAAGTGAATCTATCTTTACGAATTATCGCGGGATTTTCCTTTTTCTGGCCTACCACCCGCTTGTTCTGGTAAGCATTACGTATGTAATGGTACCATCGATGACCAGGAATGACACAGTACTTCCTCGTTAATATACCCGCCATACGTTTTATTGACGAATTTAACATGGGGATGCCATAGGAGGTATACAATCGCCACCCTATCGCTTACCATCCATTGACGAAAACACTAATTGTAATTCGTTATAACTTTCGTCGATACCAATTATATGATGAAATAGATAATGAAGTGGAGTGAACTAGTTCGTTAATAATATACTACTACAGAATGGAAAAATTTGAAGGAACTTGGGAAGTGAAAGAATTCATACTTTTCGGATTTTTTCACTATTTTTAAAGTTTGAAGATGTTTTTAGCCACAATTTTATTAGAATACCCTAATGTTGGTTTTGTTATTTAGAAAGAGTTTGCTTTTACGACTAAAGCGCATATTTGTTTGTAAAAATCGGTTAACAAGTTGTTAAGTTATTCATGCATTTTGAGGAACGCTACTTTCATATCCCATACTAAAAAAAAGCCGGGAGAATATTGCATTCAAACACAAAAACTTCTAACACAGTTGTTGACTTTACATTTCCAGATCAAACACTGAATGGAATTTTTCAACCACCGTTTAACATACCGATCATTAAATTAATTTTTTTTATTTGCTACAAATACATCAGAGAATAACGGCACTTAAAAAAGAGAAGAGAAGAGTAAAAAAAAATATGAAAATGAATATGTCTGTTTATTTTACTATCCCCTAGTAATGCGCATGGGAGTCAATTGACGCAACGCTCGCTTACTTTGGATTAATAAAATAAGTATGTACGCAGTTAAACGAAATCGTTAATGATGTTTACTATAAAAAGTATAAATTAGTAAGTAATGAGTGTTATAATCGACGAAATCATTACAGAAAATGTGTCTATTGTAGTTTTGCCGAACAAGCGGGCATGACTTAAAAAAAGTCGTCCGTGAATATGCTGAAACAATTGACTTTTTGAGCTCTTAGATTGAAGAATTGATATTCCATTATTCGGCAAAAAGCTTTTTATTATTACTAACTTCGAAACAACCCACCAACCCTTAATGTCGGCTGTTTTCGAATTACATTTTTTGTATTACATCCTCGAAAATGATGAAGATTTTCCTATTTAAGAGATATGTGTTTTAATATCACTCACTCTCTTATTTATTTAATTTCATCTTCAATAGCAATTTTTCCGGACAACGTAAGAAAATGTAAATGATTTCCATATGAATTAAATATTCACTCAATACTCGTAATTATCATAATATGAAGGCGTCGAAATTTATGGTCTTCCAACCGAATACGTCGTGTGTGTGTGTGTGTACTCACAATCATAAATATAAATCTTTATATGGACTTATGTATATTTGCCCCAGCACTTACAGTGTTGATGTTGCTGATTATGAACAAGATTACAATTACGACGAGAGGGGTCTGTATGTCTGGTGACGACGAGGCTCGCTCGCTGTATGTTGCTACCACACACCAATAGGGTTAACGACTTCATTTGCGCAAATTTGTGTGTTGGCGTAATATGACTCTTGTGCAGTGAGCTTCTGCTGCTGCATTCGTCGGGGTAGTGAGCAGGCAGGCAACACACTCGACGTATTCCGCCAATTATTGTAATTAAATGCAAAACAATTTGTTTACCCCCAAAAATAAAACAGAAGAGAAAAATGAAATATTGTAATAATTGCTCACATTAAATGGCCAGTGGCGGCAAGGCAGAGGAGCATGTGCGCAATGTTGGTTGTGGCAGTTGTGGCGAAGGTATGTAACACTATATGCAACACTATAATGTGTAATTCTTTTGGTTGCCATTAATTCTACTGGGTAATCAGATGCCGGTTGAAAACATTATAAATGGGATACGTTCTTGTTTTAAATATGATTATAATTTTCGTTTTTGGGTTATAACCTCGAGGTCGTGACCCTATCAGTGGAATGATGTAAATGTTTACTCTTATTATATAAATATATGACTATAAGTGGGGTGGATAGGAAAATATCGCACAATAACCAAAAATTTCATACTTAAAGCTGATCCATGGTCTGCATAAGGGCCCGCCAAACTTACGAAGACTAGGAAGATTAAATTGTGGTTTTTAGGGTTTTATATACTTAGAATAGACATGTTGTAACAATTCGACGAATTACTTATTGTTTTACTGCAACCAACAACTTATTTAGGGGTGGCCTTCGATAGCTCAGTGGTAGCGAAGTAGATAAGCAATCTGAAGGAGCCGGGTTCGATTACCGGCGGGAACACTGGCCAAATTAACATCAATAAAAAATTATTTTCAGATTGCGCAAGGACAAAGGGAAAAGGAAATGATTTATCAACATCGCAAAATAAATCAACTTAAACAAGCTGGCGCCATCTTTGGAGGCATTTGGAGGTTAAAACTCACAATAACAGCTAACAAACCCTTGACACACACCTTGTTATTTACAAACGAACGAAACAGAGTTACCAACAATGATACATGCCCGATCGAGTGTCGATAGAAAGAAAATCGGTATAAAGAATTATTACCCCAGCTACCGCCTCTTGCTGTTACAAAAACAACAACTTATTTAGGGCTATGTCATATTTGTAAAACCCGCTCGGGTATTAGGTTCGTGTAGCAGGCTCGGTAATGTGGAGTAAACTCAGCTCCACAGGTTCGATAGTCAGGTTGTTGCATATGCTCGGCTTCGGTCAACTTGTTATGGCTTTACTTACATTTGTTCTTAAACATTAACTTATAATTAATCTAACGAACGAACACTGGGAAAACAGACGCCCGAAGTTCTTGTTGTTGTCGTTGTAAGATCTGGAGAAAGTAGCTAGGTCCATAATTTTTTAAACCGAGTTTCAATTTATCGGCAATCGATCGGGCATATAATCCGATTATTATACGATCATTATTGGCAACTCTGTTTCGTTCCTTTGTAGATAACTAGGTTGGTGTCAAGGGTTTATTAGATGTTGTTGTGGATTTTCACTGCCGAATTCCTCCATAGATGGCGCCAGCTGGTTTTGTTGATATATTTTGCGATAATGATAAACATTTTCCATTTTCTTTGGTCCTTGAGCAGTGTGGATTTTTGTAGGAGAAGCTGGAGAACTCGAAACTATTTGAAAGTATTTTTTTTTTTCATAGAAGTTGATTTGGCCAGTGCGCTGGCCGGGAATTAAACCCGTCACCTTTGGATTGCTAATCTATGTCACATCCACTGAGCTATCGAAGGTCCTTGTAAGTAATAGACGACAAAGCAAGAGAGGGTCGTGGGGAAACATATGACCGCAGTCCCTTGTTTGGTGGGGTTCCTGTATGGTAGGACCGAAGCCGCTGTGACGAACAGACGACCAAAAGTGAACGTGGGGGAACAGACGACCGAAGTTCGTGTGTGATATTGACGATCAATTTTCCTGTGTGGTACAGATCAATAAAGTCCCTGTGTGGTACAGACACCTTAGCTGTGACTTATAGACGAAAAAAAGTCACTGTGGGCGAACCGGAGACCGAATAGTCTGTGTGGTACAGTTACTCGGGGGCACAGTACCTGTGGGGAAACAAATGATCGAAGACAAAATTCTCTGGGCTGAAGTTTCTTTGTGTTACAGTCACTGTGGGGGCACAGACGAGCGAAGTCCCTGTGACTTTTAGACGACCAAAGTCCCTACTTGGTACAGACGAGCGATGTGATAAGACGACCGATGTTCCTGTGTGGTACAGACGACCGAAGTCCCTGTGACTTATAGACAACAAAAATCACTGTGGGCGAACAAATGACCGAAGTTTCTAGGTACAGACACTGCGGGTGCACAAACGACCGAAGTACTGGGAAAAAACGAACGACCGCGGACAAAAGTCAGTGTGATGACTGAAGTCACTTTAGGAGAACAGACGATCGAAGACTCTGTGTGGTAATGATGACCGATGTTCCTGTGTGGTACAGACGACCGAAGTCCTTGTGTGGGACAGACGAAATAGAAGACAAAAGTACCTGTGGGGGAACAGACGATCAAATAGTCTGTGGGGCACAGACACTGCGGCGGTACAGATGACTGAGGTACCTGTGGAGCAACGAACGATCGAAGACAAAAGTCACTGTAGTGGGAACATATGACCAAAGGCACTGTGGGGGAACAGACTGATGGTACAGACTGTGACTTATAGACGACAGAAGTCGAGGAACAGTCGACCGAAGTTCCTATTTGGTACAGACTAGCGATGTTCCTGTGTGGTAAAATCGATCTAAGTCCTTGTGATTAACAGACGACCAAAGTACCTGTGGGGGCACAGAAGACCGAAGTCCCTGTTTGGTAAAGGGACCGATGTCACTGTGACATATAGAAGATAGAAGTCACTGTCGTGAACTGCCGAATAAAGTCCCTGTTTGGCCCGGATGACCGATGTTCCTGCGTGGTATAGATTACTGAATTCCCTGTGGGGTTCAGACGACTAAAGTCCTGTGGGGTACATATGACCGAAGTGGGGGAACAAACGACCAGACTGTGTTGTACAGACGACCGATGTCCCTGTCACTTATGGATGACACAAAAGTCACTGTGAGGGAACAGACGACCAAAGTCCCTGTTTGGTACAGACTAGCAATGTTCCTGTGTGGTACATACGATCAAAGTCCGTCATAATAACAGACGACCAAGAGTGGCTGTGCGAGAACAGACGACCGAAATACTTGTGGGGGAACAGACGACCAAAGTTCCTGTGTGGTACAGACGACCGATGTCCCTGTGACTTATAGACGACAGAAGTCATTGTCGGCAACAGCCGACTGAAATCCCTGTTTGGTCCAGAATACCGATGTTCCTGTGTGGTACAGACGATAGAAGTCTTTGTGAGTAACAGACGACCAAGAGTCACTTTGGGGGAACAGACGACCCAAGTCACTGTAAGGTAACAGACTACCCAAGTCTCTGTGAGTATGTATTACACAGTACAATATTTGTCAGCTCATTGATTTGGGACTCAATTCTGAGAACTGCACTTATTTTATAGCAGTTTAAATAAAACTGTTCTACTCCGTGGCGTATGATTTACGTTGAATATTACTAAAGATAATCATACGCCACCTTATAAAAATATAACAAAAGAGCCTAAAACGTAACAAATTTCCCTATACGATACTTACTAACTTCAAATCGTTATTAAATAATTATGGTATGTAACTTGGCAAAACGAATGATGCAGAACTTCTTCTTTTTTGGGCTTCTTCCACGTGCAGTTCTCAGAATTGAGTCCCAAAATCATGTGTTGTACTGTGTAATCATCCGATGGGAAGGAACAGATGATGTAAAAATGTAGTCACAAGTTCTGAATAAAGTTATGGTTTAAGATCTGCGCTTGCCGAAGTTTCGGTGACGATTACTGCCAGTCAACACATGAAGTGAATGAGAATTCTACAGAACAGAACTATCACACCAAGAGTGCGACAGTTGTTTATGTATAAGTAGATTCCATATAGATTTAAACTATCAAATTTTAATCCTTTTTATTATGAGGGCAAGGGCAAGATGGTTAGAACACACGACTACCATGCGGGAGATCCGTGGTTCGATTCCAGTATCCAGTCATCTACATTTTTCTGTAATTGCTGGCGCCCTCGATGTTGTCGACAGCAACTTCGCAGTTTAGTTTCGAGTCAATTAGAATGTCTAGTAAAAGCTTCTCAAAAAGTGACCTTCGCAAATATCGATAAACAAGTAGGTGCCGTTAGTTGTGAATCTAAAAGTAGAAAACGTGTTAATTCACAACAACGCGAGAAGCTATCTCATACCTCATTTGGGGGAAGGTAAAGGGATATTAAGTTTTAAGTTTTTATTATGAGAAGAGAACAGTATTATAGTGCTGTGTTTGGGTTATGTAAAATTTTATGATTGCTCATGTGAATTTGTTTGTCCATTTTACTTACATACTTCATAATTCATATAGCTTTTGTGTTTTATTTAGGAGCTTCTGTATAATGAAATAGTCTCCAAGAATAGAAACTCTAAAATCAACCCCAAAATATTTGGACAAAACACATTACAACACATGATTTTGGGCCTTAATTTTGAGAGCTGTACCCCAAATGACATGTAACATGACTAAACGAATGATGCAAAACTTCTTCTTTTTGGGGCTACTTTACCGTGCAGTTCTCAAAATTAAGTCCCAAATCAATGAGCTGAAAAATTTTTTACTATGTAATTTGTTTTGCAATATATTTTATCTTGTCTTTTCTTTATATTTGGACATTATTTCCTAGTATATTTACATATTAATCGGGTATTAGTTGTGGCGTGCCTTAGGATGTAAGTCCTTTCTAGCCAAAATAATTGTTGAAATCGTTGCTAAAGTCGGTCTATTAAATTTCGACAACCATGCCAGACTTGCAACTACTATCTTTCATTGAAGATTAATTACTACATTATCATGTCAACACTAGCAGTACAATTGTCCAGATTGTTCCTGAATACAATTATTTTGCTGCACTTCAAAATCACTACTACTACAACTACTTGTTGTTAGCTATAAAGCGATGAAAGTTGTTAAGTCTTTTGACTTATTTGTTCCCCATTTTTCCTCAACCCCTTTGAGAGATTATCCTCGTCCTGATGCCCCCTGGCATGGTCAACCATTAATGGGTCTTTACGACAATTCTGTGTGCTTGCATGACCAAATGTATACTACTTCCACCCATAAAACCCGTTTTATTCTGGCTGCAGTGTGCGAATGTGTGAGTGAGTACTTGGCAAATACAGAGTGACTTTTATGTGCTCTGCTGGTGTTAATCAGCTTAGAAGATGTATAAGGATTATTACTTTGTTGTACTCATCTTTGCTTATGTTTGTGGCATGTGCACGTGCCACTCATTCAAACTAGTTGGCGTTTAGTCACACATAACAAAAACATTTTGTTTTGCTCAAGTGAGGAATGATGCACACACATACAGAATATGTGTCCATTGGATTAGCACCTCTGCGTGGATGAATTTGTAATTGTCACTTGCATTAACTCTATCGTAGAGAAACAGTTTGCCTGAAGGTAGAAATATGTTAAAAAAATTGAAGCAGATTTAATTGGTTAAATGTCATGTGTTATTTAAATTTGTTTTATATATCAAAAACAGTGTAAAATACTGTATTTATGTGACAATATAATTATAAATTAGTATATGTTATGCAACTCACCTGAAAACGAATATCAAACTCCACGAGCAGTTACATCTATTTGAGATAGTGTCCCAGTTTACTCGATTTCGCTCTTTTTTTCTTTACCAATCGAGTTTATTATCGAAAATTCTACATAAACCTTGCTAATAGAATAAAGTTGTTACTGTATCATAGCTACAGTCAACGTAATTTTTCTACATTGTTATACTTTTTTAAGCAGTGTTTTATACTTCTTCCTCCTACTTGGCAGCAGCAACAAAAATTCATCCATTAGTAAGCGCACGTAGAAAAGAATTCCAATCGCTTCGGTATTTTGCACTCTGTACGTAATACGTCCTACTAAGTTTAGATAACAGCTCTATTGTCTGGACCATCCAACGATATATGAGCTACCCGTAAAGTTTTTTTGCCATAGACGTGCTGTAGAATTTGCACCCATTCGTACAACGTGTCCAGGCCAGCACATTCAGTCTATTTGAACGCCCTTGGTTACTTCGATCTCGTTATACAGCTCATGGTTCATTCGACGATGATGGGCCCAAATAATTTGCAAAATCTTTTTCTCTCGAAGTCTCGAAAAATAGATAAATTCGCTTGTATCATTAGGGCAAGGCAGGTAGGATCAGTGTCTTGTAGAGTTGAATCTTTGTTCATCGAGACATATGTTGTCATTAATTCGCTAGCTAGCGGATAGTACCAGTGGTTTGCGATCAATACTCGTTTCTTGATTTCCAGGCTGTTATTATTATTTTTGTTTATGGCGGAGCCAAGGCCAAATTTAAAGTTGTCATCGTTCACGCAGCTTGCCAAACGAGTAGACTCTTTCTTTTGTTTTGTTACAATTTATCACCGTCCTCATTCTGCCGACTGCTTCTCAATGGTTGAAAAGGTCGCAGTAACATTCCGCAGTCCTCGGTCAGTGATATATGTATTATCGGCGTACATGTGCAGCATGTGACTTCACACTGTTTACTGCAGCCTTCCACATGATCATCTCCATTGAGATGTTAAAGAGATCGCATTACATTACATTACACTTGGTAGAAACAGACTCTGACAGATTTTTGCCTATTTTCACTGAAGACTTCGTGTCGGTCAGTGTAACCATGCAAAACCAAGCTAAGCTATAAAATCAAATAGTTTCTCTTCGTATCGGACTGTCGAATGCAGCTTTGAATTCGATGAACAGATGGTAGGTGTCGATCTGCATTTCTTGGGTCTTTTCCAGGATTTGTCGTGGTGTGAATATCTGGACGGTCGTGGTTTCACCAGGTCTAAAGCCACACTGATAAGGTTCAATCAGGTTCGCCAGAACGGGCTTTAGTTTTTCACATAACACATTAGAGAGGACCTTGTATGCGATGGGTAAAAGGCTAATCCCGCGGTAGTTGTACACATTAGAACGGGTCGGTCACCATAAAAAAAGATTCCAAAGTTGAGGACAAGTATTAATATTGCCTAAGTCGTGTTTTTTTATCGCTGCTTTTTTGTTTGGGGCTCAATCTCGACGAGTACTACATTTTTCCGATAGATGTCGCTGACGTACGACATCATTTTATAATGATGGCCTCAGTTAAAGTAATTTTTTTTTTCGTGACCTGGTCTAGTACACATTCTTCAATCGATCTTCTTAAGGACAGAACATAGAACCCTCAGGTTCATCATAGGGCATGTATTTCTTTAGGAGCAGGTGCATTTGCGTTGCCAGTTCATTTCCGCCGGCCTTAAAAATCTCTTTCCGTAGTCCATTCTCAATCTTCGTGTCAGTCAGCGTCATTCCGCAAAGGCGTATCAGCTTCGCTCAAATATCAAACTGAGCCATGGCTTCGAGTAATTTCTGTAATTTCCGTGATAGATACACACACTTGGATCGCTCTTCTTAATCACAGGACATAGAACACTCAGATTCTAATCATAGGGCATGTATTCCTTTAGCCAAATCGTGTTTCTAAGCTAGCGAATGCAGGTTGCCAACTCATCTCTGCCGGCCTTAAAAAGCTCTTCCGTCAGATTATTCTTTTTAAGCCGTGCATTTCCGTGTTGATCTTGATTCAGTGGCGAGCAATCTTCTCCGTCGTCGATGATATGGCGTGATTTGGCCACTTATACGAGCAAAGTGGGAAGTCCGGGACCAGATTTTCCTCTCTGTCCTTGCAGGCGCTGATCGCTGCTCCAAAACCTTTGCATGTTAACTTTTGGTAACTCTATCCCTTAAATATTCGATATCCTGGCTCTCTATTTTCTTCCTTAGATGTCTTTTTCCCATAAAGAGGTGTTTTATCTCCCTATTTTCTCATTATATCGTTCTGTCAACGAACGCGTTATCATTGGCTGCAGCTTTGCCTTCTAAGCAGCATCCATTTCCGCAGACATTACGCGACATTTGTCGTCTTACCAGGGCTTGTCTGAGAGTAGTTTATCATAACTCATTACGGTCGTTTCGGCAGTGGTTATAGAATTCGCAATAAGCTGACACTGTGTATGGGAAAGATCAGAATTAGCGGTCTTCGTTTGCAGTATTCGAGAGAGTTAGTTGGAGTAGGCATTGGCTATCTCGGTGGTATGCAGCTTTGTGATGTCTAGCTTCCTTTGCGTTTGGTTACAAGTGTTTTTAGCACTATTTAATCGCATGCGAGTCAATTTTTGCACCCTGCATCACACGGACGTTCGTAACGCTTGAGACTTGCCTTTAATCGATTACTACGTGATCAATAAGGTTTCTCGTCTTTTGACCAGGGAATATCCAGGTTGCCATGGGTATATCTTCTTGCCGACGGTCTGAATTCGTTGTCTGTGCAGATTAAATTTTCGGATTGCTGAACCAAGAAATGAGACCGGCAGTGGCATAGTGGTTAGAACACGCGACTGCCATGCGGGAGATCCGTGGTTCGTTTCCTGGCCCCATCATCTCAATTTTTCTTTCATTGCCGGCCCCCTCGATGTTGTTGGCAGTAACTTCGCAGTATAAGTGTGGAGTCAATCGGCATGTCTAGTAAAAGCTTCTCAAACGGTGACGTTCGCATTCGTCGATAAACAAGTAGGTGCCACATGTTGTGAATCTAAAATAGAAAGCGTGTTAATTCACAACAACGCGAGAAGCTATCCCATACCTCATTCATGGGGTGTAAAGGGAAATTGAGGGTATTTTAGAAACAAGAAATTCTTTCCTTCCTATTGTAGCAATAAAATCTCTCAGAACAATTTTAATGACATGGGCTTGACAACGGTCATATATTTCCTATAGGCGCTAATAGAATGCATCTTTAATGTCCTCGT
The DNA here is from genome assembly GCA_964034835.1 of Muscina levida. Lineage (NCBI taxonomy): Eukaryota > Metazoa > Arthropoda > Insecta > Diptera > Muscidae > Muscina > Muscina levida. The sequence goes on from OZ035884.1 coordinate 82,057,633, forward strand.
CTTTGTTGTTGTTGTTCCGATTATCATACAATCATTGTTGGCAACTCTCGGTCCTTTGTAGATAAAAAGGTTTGTGTCAAGGATTGTTAGATGTTGTTCTTGTGAGTTTTAACCGCCAAATTCCACCAAAGATGGCGCCAGCTGGCTTGTTGATTCATATGCGATGTTGATAAATCATTTTCCTTGATCCTTGCGCAATTTGGATTTTTGTAGTGGAAGCTTATAGAATAAGTCTTGTTGGCTGGAAAACTCGAAAGTATTTGAAGAGTAATTATTCGATGTTGATTTGGCCAGTGTCCCGGCCGGGAATCGAACCCGGCACTTTCGGATTGCTAGTCTACGTTGCTTCCACTGAGCTATCGAAGTCTCTTACCGACTATGAACCCTTATCCAAATTCGTGGCAGATGTAAAAGATGTCACAGTTCTTTTGTCGTGTGCATCCCAGACCGGTCCATCGCGTTTTCTGCATGACGGTGATGCCATTCTTGTATTTGTCAAGGACATCCGCCGTTTGGATAGAAGCACCATCTCTGTTTAGTGTTCGGACATTCCAGGTACATAACCTTCAAGCATGGTCCTTATAGTGTTCGCGGGTATGGTCAACATTTGGGGGTTCTTGTTTTTTCCTTTTCTTCGTGTTTTATTTAAGGAGAGTGGTATATTAGGCTACCGCGCCCTATCCTTCTTTATTGGTGCAGCCAAAGCCACAAGGAGAGGCTTTGTGTTGAGCTTTAGTAACTTCTGTTACCTACTTCTTAAGACGCATCGGTGGTAGCATGCCATTTAGGTTGCTCAGTATTGTGCCTATTCTCATTTGATATCACTGAATGTCCGAATTGTCCGGGGATCAGGTGATCTACCTGACATTGCGTCCGTCCGTCTCTAGGATAGGGTTTCTAATCTCTGAATCTTCCATCTATGTATTGGAGGTTTGTTGAATCCGACAGCACATCGTTTGTGAAGCGCTTATGTCTTATCTCGACAAAAGCTGGGCAATTGCAGAGAAAGTGTTCAAGTTTTTATTGTGTGCGCCACATGTCCTGCAATTGTTTTTATCGTTCCACTCCATCTGTAGTCCTGCATCTGTAGTAGGTGTGCTCGTAATCCGATGTGTCCTGAGGGAATGCCACCACCCAACCTAAGTTCGGGCTTACCAGTTTGGGAAGTCCTCTTGTATTTTCTTCTCTGGGTTACCCCAAAGTATCATTAAAGCCTTAGCTACCATTTCGTTGCATCCGAATGTTGTCCATGTGGGACTCAATTCTGAGAAATGCAAGTGAAAGTAGCCCCAAAGAGTAGAAGTTCTGCATCATTCGTGTAGTCACGTTACATGCCATAATAATTTAATATAAATTTTAAGTTAGTAAGTATCGTATAGGGGAATTTATCACGTTTTAGGCTCTTTTGTTTGAAATAACTCGAGAACCACTAGTCCGATTTAGCTGAAACAAATTTAAAAAAAAATTAAGAATTACAATTCCTTTAATCTGTTCATATAACGTTTCCGTACATAAGCAACAGTTAAACATTTCCATTCATCAAATGTTTTTGAACTGGGTTTATTTTGTAGCAGTTACAATAAAACTATTGTACTCCTTGGCGTATGATTAACGTGAAATATTACTTATGATAATCATACGCCGCCATATAGTATTTATGTTCTGTTAAACAAAAGAGTCTAAAACGTGACAAATTCCCTCGTATAGGGGAACTAACTTCAAATCGATATTAAATTATTACTCGTATGGCATGTAACTTGACAAAACGAATGATGCAGCACTTCTTCTTTTTGGGGATACTTTCACGTGCAGTTCTCAGAATTGAGTCCCAAAATCATGTGTTGTACTGTGTTATTTTTTTTCATATTGCTCTAATGGCAAGGTTGTTATCCCGTTCGTTGCCTAAATAGTTAAAGCGTAACATAATACCCACTTATATTATTTCTAAACTTTTCTTCGAATTACATTTCCATGGAGTTACATTACACATTTTGTGTTTCCTCTAATCTATCGAATTTGTTTAACATAATCGGTCAAAGGACACAATTTGCTTCCACTAATCTGTGGTTGTTTTTCATGGGATAATTGACAATTTTATTTAAATATTTGCAATTCCACATAAAAAAAAACTAATAACAGAAAAGTAGCCTGAGATAATTTTCGGACTACTTCGTTGGCAGCCAAGTCCAATTACTCGCACAAATGGCAGCTAATTCATTTAGAATTATTAAAATTATTTGTGTTGGCATAAAAGCGACCAACACAATGGCCCATGTGCCGCTGCTGCTGCCTGCCCGACATTCTTGTGCTTCTTAACGTTTATGGTGAGGCTGGGTAATGATGATGATGATGATGATGATTTCGGTGTTGGGTTTGTTGTATTTTCACACAATTTCTTTTGTTTTGTACAAGTTTTTAATTTGATTACATTTTTTTTATATATATCTCATTCTCTCTTTTCTTACAAATTTCAGGTACGTGCACGGCATTGGCTCTGAGACACGTAATTCCCTCTTCCATTTGCATAATGGCCGTGATATTATTTTGGTCACAACATGTCGTCATGGCAAAAGTTGGCGAGAGTTACAGGATGCCCGCTGCGATGAGGATAATCGAGAATATGACAGGTACGTACATTTACACAATCACAAGCGGTTTATGCCGGCCATCTGTTCCTCTGTTCACTCTCCTAGCCCAGTGGACCCGAGTCCTTAAACATCCTTCGAATGACTAAAGCGTCCTTTAGTTTAGTATGCGCTGCTGTATTAAGAAAGTGACTGAAATGAAAATCAGTGTAATTCAGTGTATTTATTAAAACGAATGAAAATGTAATTAAGTTGTGTCACTGCAAGTACCCTCAGGTCCATGAAATGCCTAAGAGTCTCCTACGGGCAAGTGCAACATTTAGTTGCGTTTCTCTTGTTGACTGGATATAATTTTGTAGTCCTTTATAGTGTCATCTCATCGCTGCTCTATCTATTGTCCCAGTGGTGTGTGGACGTGACAGTGACACAGTAAAGAAGCCAGCTGACGAATAACAGTTAAAAGAAGCTTGAACATTTCGATTAATCCAATTAATTATTGCGCTTTTACTCTGGACAATGATAGTGATTAGGTTGCTGTGTCTTTGTCGACTTTATAGAGATCTAGTATTTAGTTATAGTCTTTGCGTTTAAGCAGAGTGATGCTAGCAAATAAAGCTTTATAAAGTGTTATAGAGAAGGATTTGATTTAGGGGCTCTGGTGGAAGGGAATGCGGCAGCAATTATCTATTGTTTGTAAAGCTGCCCTAAACAGCAATGAATTTATGATATTTTTAGACGAAAGTATGTAAGGATATATAACACAGTACAACATTTTTAGCTTACACAGTACAACAAATGATTTTGGGACTCAATTCTGAGAACTGCACGTGAAATAAGCCCCAAAAAGAAGAAGTTCTGCATCATTCGTTTTGTCAAATTACATGCCAGAATAATTTAATATTGATTTAAAGTTAGTAAGTATCGTATAGGGGAAATTGGCACGTTTTAGGCTCTTTTGTTATATTGTTACATGGTGGCGTATGATTACCATAAGTAATATTCCACGTAAATCATACGCCACGGAGCACAACAGTTTTATTGCTAGGGACGTTATGCAGTTTCATGAGAGTCGTGCTCTCTCTTTAAAAACGACAATTCTGCTTTTTTACATACTCGTTAAGCCAAAGAGAGCTTCATCGCTGAATATCATTTAACGATACAAATCTGGTTTAGCCTACTCACCGAACACAAGACGTAATTGATGTTCCACTGATATTAATTCTTGTACCAGTAGAATCTTATATGGATGTGGCCCAAGATCTTTCCTTAAAAAAGTTTCCGAGTTGCTGAGAATGTCTCCGGATCGATAACTTCGAGTCACTCTGTCACTCTGACATCTACAGCAGCGATGCCTTCTTCTGTCTGCATGGTACGCGCAGGCCATTAGTTATGCTGTTGAATGGTTCTGTACTCAGATATGTCAAGGAAGTGACAAGTTGGGTTGCCGTAATGGCCGATCAGATGATCCATTTGCCGCATTTAGATAGATTTAAAGGTGAGCTTGTCGCCTTTGTCGGCCAGTGGAGTCGAGTGCTTATGAACGACTGGGGTCTTAGTAGATGAGCTGTCTTTACTGTTTATCAGGGACTCCTTGCTATGACAGCATATGGCTCTTCTGTGTGGAACGTTGTTGTTGTTTTTGTTGTAACAGCTTAAACTATACAATTTTAATCCGGGGCTACTAAAAATTGGGCTACTTCAATTGGATTAGTCCCTAAAACCATTGCACTTAGCAAAATAGGATGACCTGACAACCTGCTGGGCATATGTTAGGGACGGCACGGTCTATGCGCGACCAGTAGGCATTGAGACTGTTGCTTCATCCTGATTTTAGTTGTGCCAGAGCAACTCTCGTCTGTCGTAGCAGGTTTTCCTCTACATCAGCTACGGGAGTTGGGCGCTCCCAAGTATGACACATTCTCCTGAAACCGCGGTATGGATGACGTCTCAATGAATATCGTTCAAAGCTGCTACATAGAGGTACAATCCAAGGTATCCTACACATAATTGCGTAAGCTCTCCCCATAAAAATTCTTCCTGACATACCTCGGATGAGCATACAACAGTGTGATGTTAAGTTGGGATGACTCCTCCAATGACATCACAGTAGATACTCTTTGCTGAGAATGACATTATGTTCCCTGACGGAGAGGACCTTCGTTTCCTCATCTAGGTGATGTTCAGAGGTTATTAGCATGAAACCCGTTACAGTCAGTAGGACAGCATCTTGGCAGCTTCGAATATTTCTCCACTTGGTATCACTCAGCCAAGAAGACCACACTAGAGCAGCATAATTGACCATTGTAGGTAGCCAATGAAGACAAAAAGTCCATGCAATATGTACGTAATTGCAGAAACATGAAGTGAGGAGATAAACAGATGGTTCACAGTCGGTATTTGGACCCTATCGATTACGACGCTTTAATTTAGGTTTACCTTCTTAGTGTAGGTGGTGAAGAGTGTTGCTGATGACTTCACTGGTGATACGTTCAGGTTACGTCCTGTAAAGAAATTGTGTAATTCTTCGAAGTACCAATTCAAACGATTGCATAGCTAATCAACGGTGCCTCGTACTGCTTTCAAGTACCGTAAGGCCATCTCTTGTCGGTGGGTGCAAGTCGGTATTTGAACACCATCGACTACGACGCCTTTATTTAGGTTTACCTACTTCGTCCAGGTTGTGAAGAGCGTTGCTGATGACTTCACAGGTGGTAGGTTTAGATTACGTCCAGTAAAGAAATTGTGTAATTCTCCGAGAAACATTTCACACGATCGCATAGTTCATCAACGTTACGAGGTAGTGAGTGCTGATTTCGGTCATTATCCCTCTTGCGACGGATTTCAAAATAGGGTAGGTTAGGTTAATTCGGCAGTCACGTTCAACACAAATCACTTGGGTCCTCGTATGAGTCAAAATTGAGTTTCGCACCCAATATTCCTGTACTGTTCGGTCAACGTCGCTATCAAGCCTTTTCGTTGCTCTAATGAAGCCATGGATGTTCCGCAAATCACCTACTGATAGACAAGTATTGTCTAGAAGTGTCCGATGACCAAGCTTTCTATTTTTAGATTCACAACTAACGGCATCTACTTGTTTATCGAGGAATGCGAACGTCACTGTTTGACAAGCTCTTACTAGACATGCCGATTGACTCGACACTGGTACTGCGAAGTTGCTGTCGACAACATTCGAGGGGAGCCGACAATGATTTTTAAGATGACTGGAGTTGAACCTGTGATCTTCCGCATGGTAGTCGCGTGTTCTAACCATCATCCACGGCCGGTCCCAGAAGAACCAGGTAGAACGTTCACTTCGGTTTAAATCTTTGTCTTGGTTTTCTGCGAACAAGGCATGGATCACTCGATACATTTTTGCATATGCGAGCCCCGTCCGATAGGTCTTCGTGCACCTGTGGAGAACTTTCTGAAGACTGGTTGCACTTACTATATGATTTTTCCTTACATGATGATAAAAGGAATATTCTGGTAATAGCGAGTGCTAGAGTAGGACATGAGTGGAATGTAAGCGAGATGCTTTGTACTCCAGGAGTTGGAAAGAGCAATGAAGTTTGCTTCCACGACGTAGGGCTTTTTCGAGATAATTGTAGAATCGGGTCTGCTGATCTTGATTAGGCAGGTCTTCCGGGTTGTCTGGGGTTGCAAGTTGTTGAATCGGGCTGAAACTACAATCTTATTCAGCCTTATGACGGTTGCCACTGCCCATTGCCCGATGATTGGAATTTGAGCGTTCTATGTCCTGTGTTTAAGAAAGGGATCAGCCTTTTACCCATCGACCTTATCAGTATGGCTTTAGACCTGGTAAATCCACGACAGACCAGATTTTCGCACTACGACAAATCCCAACCCAAGAAATGCAGATCGACAGTTACCATCAGTTCATCGATTACAACTCTGAATTCTACAGTCTGATATGACAGAAATTGTTAGATGCTATGGCTGAGTTTGGAATCCCCGGGAAGCTAATACGACTTTGTGAGATGACACTGATTGACACGAAGTCTTCAGTGTAAATTACAAATGTGTTCTCTTTACCATCGTAATGGATATGATCATGCGGAAAGCTGCATTCTTTCTTTAACAAAAGTCACATGCGGCTCGGGTATGCCGATGATGTAGATATTATTGGCCGTGTATTGCGGAATGTTACTGTGGCCTTTTTGAGCATTGAAAAGCAATCGGCGGAAGGCGGTCTGGTGCGCAAAAGATCGAAGCGCCTGGAAACTTTTTCTGCGGGCGGCTACTGACAAAATTCATCTGTTGCTGCTGCCAACTAAGATAAAGATAACGTTCGACTACGAGGTCTCACCAGAGGCTCTGATACCGTGGGTAACATGGGATACACAATTGCAAGGTCTCCAGTGCGAGCCCTTTTTCATCTGTATCTTATTGATCTCACTGGCGTCCAGAAGGATCTAGTCTTGTAGAAGCATGGTTGCCATTCTCCGTCCTCGAGCGAAATGTGTTTGGAACTTCCCCCGCCTCCGACCGATGAGGGAACAACTACATACTTGCAATGTTGTATCGATCGTTTCACCTAATTGGGGTATTCATGTGAAAGCATTGGAACTGGCGGCCAATCCTGTAAAGTATCTGACTGTGGTTGATACCGAAATCGCTGGTTGAGTCTTCGGACTGGAATGTGGAGTTGAATTGCAACCGGGTGTTATAGACCCTTAGGGTAGCAAATGTGGTAAGATAGGCTTCACCTTGGCCAAAGGGAGTAAGTTCCATACTGTCATACTCAATTTGGTATCTTTCGGCTGAAAGTAAGAGCCGACAATTGCTGTAGATTGCTTCCAATAATGTCGACTTCTATTCGTAGATAGTTCAAGCTTGCATGGGCTATGTGTATTTGTATGTGTATGTAATGTATGTGCCATAAATTTTATAAAATTTTGCCTTAACAATGAATTTGTTTTTATCGATTGGTTTAAGATCTTTTCTATTATTGCTAATATAGTTTGTTTTACAAGAGTTGCGTGAAATAGATTATGGTGACAGCAGGCAGGGCGGAAAGTTACTTCGATAGTAGCCAAACTATCTCATCAGCATCGTTTGCTGCGCCTTCCCAACATATTACTACATCATTAAGTGTTAAAAGCTTCAAGAAACCATCGAGAAGCCTAAACATAACCAGTGTGAAAATGGCATCAACGAAGACCACACGTCAATATAAACCACATAGATCTTTGTCTATGCTTTGTCCATTTTGTATATTTGCCCTAACCTTAATGGTCTCACATGGCTACATAAGTAGTACTCATTTAAATATGTTTCTTCTTACGCCAAAAACCGTCACCATCTCAACTCTACAAATGTTGTGCTCTTTACAATTTTTTTGTTTTGTTCAGTCATGTCCCCTTTCCATAGCATTGCTCTTTGTATTGGCAAATCTTCTCGACGATGGCAAAAAACAATTTTGTTTGCTGACACTTTTGGTTTCTTTCGTGCGATTTGCTTGTTATCAGCAATCACTTAGAAGCAATTACCAGTTAGAACAACCTAAATTCACTTAGAAGATTCTTGAAGCCTCACGTGTGTTAAAATCACAAATACAGTGAAAGGCTATGAAAGACTCTTATGGCACTTTACATTGAAATCAGAATTCTGTAAATTCCTGGCACCTAGTGCACTTTTATACTTCTCCTATAAAAAGTTCGCTTGCTACCTCTAGTGCTAATTTCTTGTGGTTGTAATTTCATCACCTCCTTTGAAATCATCACGATTAGCACGACACGATGACTTTCTTTGATGGAGGCCAAAAAACTATCGATATTTTTTTTTGCTGATTTGCGAAATGAAGTAGATCTATCTATCCAACTGATTACACTCAATTGACTGCCACTTAATGTTGAGTTTATTGAATTGAGATACCTAAGCAAAAAAAAACAAAAATTCAAGTTAAAGGACAGGGGAAAATGTGAAAGATACCAATATAACGAATGCTACTTAAGCAGAAGGTGTTTTTTCACAGCAAAATGAAGTCATGTCAAGTCATTGAATGTGGTTTGGTGTTTCGTTTATCGTAATTGTAGTCAAATTGAAAAACTGAATATAGTGTGGAACCATAAGTTATGTTATAGAGGTATCAAGAGTTAAGTTATAGACGACGTTGATTTGGGACTCATTGCTGATAACTGCACATGAAAGTAACCTCAAAAAGAAGAATTTATGAATCATTCGTTTTGTCAAGTTACATGCCATAATAATTTAATATCGATTTGAAGTTAGGCTCTTTTGTGTGACAATACATAAATATTATATGGTGGCGTATGATTACCATAAGTAATATTCCACACAAATCAGACCTTTTATTTGGAAGCGAAGATGCAAGAATATGGAATGCATAGGGGAGGCCTTCGGACTGCTGTTGAAGTCGTTCTATAGGGCCTTTTGAGTCCTTCATTTCGCCGCTGGGATTATCATCAAACCCCAAAGATAATAATAACCTACCATACCCACCCTACTTGTTCTCCTCCTCCGCCGAATTTCGCCTTCTCTTACATATTAAACCTCCCCACTAATTCTTGTCATCCATTCCAAACTTCCCACCAAATTGCATGTGCTGACAAAAAACAAAATTTCGTTAGATACACGTTCTTTCATCCTTTTTGTCAGTTGCCATTATTGCTGGCATAGTTTTGCATTTGACAGCATCGGCGTCATAAACTTTGCTATTAAAATAATAACCTGGAAAATTATGATGACATTAATGCCAATACAAGAAACTCGAAATACAGCCACAACGCCGCAGCAACAAAAACAAAAATGACCAGAACAGAAAAAGAGAAAAGGCGGCGGCGTCGACGACAGCAGATAAACTTCATGTGAAGTGATAACACTCGAGTGAAATATCACCTTGAGGCCGTTTGTTAAACGAGCTGAGGAAAAAACTTTTGCGTCCTTGAACACCAGCAAACGCTTAGTTCTATATCAGAAAAAAAGGATACTTTTTGCACTTTCTCGCTTTGGTTTCACAAAATGTCTCTTTAATTTTCTTTAATGCGTGGAATGAGATGGGAAGGCAAACTAAATTTTATCACCCCGAAGACGCTGATGTTGCTGCGTTGGTTTGTCTTTCGTATTATTTCTTTCTATGGATCCCTTTAATTTTTCTAATCCTTGAAGATTCAATTTTCACGAGACATAAAGAAAAACGCTTTGGTCGGATGGCAGTATTGTGTGACAGTATTTCGAAAATCCAAGAGAACCATTAAGTTTAGTATCCCTGGCATCTACATATGACTAGAGTCCACCCTCTGATACCTCTTACTCCTCCCCCTCCTATGTATCAGTGCGTGGCTCTCATTAATTCAGTGAGAGTCATTTCGCGACAAAATCAAACTATTTCCTCGTAATCTTTTTGTATCACTTTCAAGGTTCCTTGGTCTGGCTTTGCTGTCATCGACGCGACTTTGTAACTTGTCTGTGTGTGAGTGTGTGTGTTTGCATTTGTGTTTCTTGCCATTGCGCTACGCCACTTCCAGTCGATGATGAAACTAATTCCATTTCATTTCATGCTGAGTAAATGCGACACTCGTTCCATAAGTGTTGGCCGGGTGGTGAGGCGTAGGAGGAGGGCAAGCAATATCACTCAGTGGTTGTCATTATTTTTATACTATGTCTGATAACGACAAAGATGTTTGCTCGTTTGCTTTTCTGTCATTGCCGGTCGGTATGTTATTTGTTTAATGGAAACGAATCACGTTAACTTCCTTCTCCTCCTCCGTCTCCAATGTGTGACAGTGGTTTTGCGGGTACCAACATTGTCACACCAATAGCTGGGATAAATAGCAGCTACACAAATTGGAGTATGTTATGAAAAATAATTGAAAATGTCTTAGTTTGGACAGTTGATATGCGATACCTATGTCCAAGTAAGTGAAGACTAAGTTGTCTACTAACACAGTTAAGACAGTTAATTAAATTAATATAAGTTAATGATATATTGAAAAGGAAACGATATTTTTCCATCGTAATGAATGACAACTATTTTTCTATTATGAATGTGACAAACATAAGTCGGAAGTTGGTGCAACAGAAACCAACTAGTCCAGGCGGTTACCAAACGAGGTTGTGCCAAGTGTGACAAAATATTGTGATGAAATGTAGGATAATGTCGCATTAAATGGGCATTGACACCAGAAAAAAATGCAATTTTCACAGAACACAGATTTTTGTTATACAGCTGAGTCATTTAAACACATTGTAGCAGTTTAAGTCTTTCGATAAAGTTACAACTTCTGTTACTTGAGGTGTGAGGTTGATGCTGAGGGAGGCTTTGATTTAGATATAAATGGCTCTGATTTAGATCTTAAGTATACAAAATCAGGAATTTTCGAACCAAGTGTAATATCTGTACATTTGTGTGGATGTACAATCTGGAAAGTTTTCAGTAGCAATCATATCAAATACCTCTGGAATAAGTGGCAGTGGATTGGACATACTCTTCGATGGAATTCCTTTCATCAGGTTGGCTGACCACGTGACAATGAAAGAAATATGTATAAACTTGGTGTATCCTGGAACGAACTAAGATCAACAGCTCAAAATTGGGTTCGATGGCGGAATGTTCCAATAACGCACAAATATGTTGACACTTGATCTGTAAAGAAGGTCCGGCCGTGGCATAGTGGGTAGAACACGCGACTACGATGCGGGAGATCACAGGTTCAACTCCTGGCTCCTGTCATTTAAAAAAGAAAAGGAAAAATGTTCTTTCATTGTCGGCTCCTCTCGAATGTTGTCGACAGCAACTTCGCAGTATTAGTGTCGAGTCAATCGGCATGTCTAGTAAAAGGCTTTTCAAACAGCGACGTTCGCATTCGTCGATAAACAAGTAGGTGCCGTTAGTTGTGAATCTAAAAATAGAAAGCGTGTTAATTCACAACAACGGGAGAAGCTATCCCATACCTCATTCATGGGGTGTAAAGGGAAATTAAGTGAAGATATGTAAAGAATTAAATTGAAAACTCTAAATGATTCACGCTTTACAAAGGGACGATTCGCTTTAGTGATATGGGAGGGCTCCCTTATATTATCTTACACAATACCACACATGATTTTGGGACTCAATTCGGAGAACTGGACTTGAAAGTAGCCCCAATTAGAAGAAGTACTGCATCGTTCGTTTTGTTAAGTTACATGCCATAATAATTTAATACCGATTTGAAGTTAGTAAGTATCGTCTAGGGGAATTTGTCACGTTTTATGCTCTTTTCTATCACTTCAAAGTGAAAGTAGTCAATGTTTACGCAAACGACATGACTATTTTTTCTTTGAACTAAATAATTTAGTTTTGTCCTCGTTTATTACCAGATCCACTTCTGCCGACTATTTTTCAATGCATAAATAATTTGCAGTAAAATGCTGCAGTCTTCGGCCAATGATTTCGTAATCGTCGGTGTATGCGACAATGTTAATATTTTTAAAGATGGTACAGATGATAATGGCTTTAAGTAAATTCTGCCGTACCTGACAGTCAAAGGCATCATTCTATTCGAAGGAAAGGTGATAAGTATATATCTGTTTTTTTTTCCTGGATCTGTCGTAGTGTATATATTTAGTAAGTTGTTGTTTTACCAGGACTTAAACCACAATGATAAGGTCCGATAAGTAAAAACTAATGCAAACACTTGGATCACCATTTTCAAACACAGGACATTACATGCCTATATTACATGCAACGGGCATGAACTCATTTTTTCAAATCGTGGCTAGTGCATTTGATCGTGAAAAGCGCTGTCGACCGTTGGTCGGCATCGGCTGCTTTATTTTATTTCAGCCGCGATATTGATCTTCTAACTGCGGTTTAGCTTGGTTGCATGCAATCTAAGTTATTGTCGGCAGTAGGTACCAATAGCTTAGATCAAGTAAGCTGCCTTCCGGAACTAGCGATATGTAGAAACACTTTCTTCAAATATGATCTGTAACCAAATGACCATGCTTGTAACATAGCCTCTTTCTTTAACCTTCTGGTATCGGGCTTGACCTCCAGCCCTGTACTTCTCCATATCCTCGCTCTACCGTGTGAGCAGCACCTTGTAAATATCTTTAAGCTTAAATCTGGTTTAATTCACTACCATTGCCGCAGTAAGCAAACCAGTCTATACCTGTTGCTGACGGACTTGTAGGTATGTAGACTAAATTTTCCGATCTATGGACTAGGATCATTTTTTATTTTTCAGCGTAGGACCCTCTTTGACGAGCGTGTCTTGTCAATCACATTGGGATGAGAGTGATAACGGACGTATTACTTATAGGTGTTTGGGTTAGGTTAGGCGAGAATTCTGACTTTGGCTTGAACCTTTGTCTTGGTTTTCTACTCACACTTCTTACTTCAGAAAACTGGTCGCACATATTATGTGATAACCCTTATGTGATAATATAAGGGATCTCCAGGGTTTAGCGACTACTAGAGTAGGAAATGAGTGGCACGTATGTGATATGCTCTCTACTTTAGGAGCGTTGACTAGAGCAATAGAGTATGCACCTAAACTATTGGCACGACATAGAGCAATTTCGAGTCAGCTGTAGCAGCGGCGCTACCGACCTTGGCTAGGCAGTTCTTTCCGGAGTTTCTAAGGTTGCAAGGCTATTGGATCAGGCATATCCCACAATCTTGTTCCGCCTTATGACGGTTACCACTCTTTCCAGTCGCTAAACTACAAGGGGTTAAAACTGAAAGTATTTTGACTATGTGGTCTTACCAAAGGCTCTGGTGCCGTGGGTGACATGGTATTCACGCGTGCAAGGAATTCACTGCGAACGCTTGTTCATCTGTTTCTTATTTATCTCACGAGCATTTAGATGGCCCTAGCCTTACAAATACATGGTTACTGTTCACATTCGTCGGGTGAAAGTGGTTTGAAACTTCCCCCGCCTTCGACCGGTGAGAGTGCAGCATCTTTGCATAGTATCGACCGGTTGTTGTTGTTATTGTTGTAACAGCCCAAGGAAGTAGCTGGGGTGATAATTCTATATACCGATTTTTTTCAATTTATTTAGTGGGCATGTAATCCAATTATCATGCGATCATTGTTGGCAACACTGTTTCGTTCCTTTGTAGATAACAAGGTTTGTGTCTAGGGATTGTTAGATGTTGCTGTGAGTTTAAACCGCCAAATTCCTTCAAAGATGACGCCAGCTGGTTTTCTTGATATATTTTGTAATATTGATAAATCATTTTCTTTTCCTTGCGCAATCTGGATCTAAGATTAGTTTTGTTGGCTGGAGAACTCGAAAGTATTTGAAAAGTAGTTTTTCATCGAATCGAACCTGACACCTTTGGATTGTTATTCTAAGTCGCTTCCACTGAGCTATCGAAGGCCACACGATGTATCGACCGGCCCACCTGCTTCGGGTGTTGATTGAAAATCATTGGTACTTGTGGTACTCAATCTTGTGAAGTATAGTTCATTAAATGACAAATTGGTAGCAGCTTTACTGCGAATCTCCCACCGGAAGAGTGTGGCCGGTAGCGTGGGAATCAGGAGCTCCGGGACCTCTGGCGGACTGTGGTTGATACCGAAATCGTCGTTAGAGTCTTCGTACTCGAATGTGGGTTTGTATTGCTACCGGCTGCTACAGACCTTAAGAGTAGCAGAGGTGGTAAGATAGGCCTCATCTTGGCCAATGGAGGCTATGTCCCATTGTGTCAAAGCCGAGTTAGTTTCTTTTGACTGAAAGAAAGAGCCTACAATTGCGATAGGTTGCTCCAAAAGTTGTCGACTTATATTCCTAGATAGCTCAAACTTGCTGGAGCTGTCGCAGGGGCACTGGCACTCCATTGTAATGTGCACAGAGTGTTTATCACACCATGGGTAAGGCCATCACCAAATATCCTCACATTCTGTGTTTATATAACCAAATGTTCATCATAGAGGTAAAGGCCGATTCTGATAAAAATTTATATCTCTGCATATATTTTTATCTTCGCTCTACCGTTCCTTCAGTTACCGTTTTTTTCGACTAAAAAGCTGGTTCGTTGTCTAAAATTTTTCTTGTTGTTGTTGTCGTACTGATTTTCAATTTATCGGTAATCGAGCGGGCATATAATCCGATTATCATACGATCATTGTTGGCAATTCTGTTTCGTTCCTTTGTAAATAACAAGGTTTGTGTCAAGGGATTGGGTGTCAAGGGTGTGAGTTTTAACCGTCAAATTCCTCCAAAGACGGCGCCAGTTGGTTTCGTTGATTTATTTTGCGCAATCTGGATATTTGTAATGGAAGTATCTAGGATGAGTCTTGTTGGCTGAACAACTCGAAAGTATTTGAAAAGCAATTTTCATTGATATTTATTTTGCCAGTTCCCCGGCCGGCCATCGAACCCGGCACCTTTGGATTGCTAATCTACGTCGCTTCTACTGAGCTTTCGAAAATTTCGTGCACAGTTCCCAGCGTTGCCCTGTAAGTACCAAAATTTTCCTTGACGATGGCAAGGATCGACAGAGAATAGGCCTTGTGTCGAATTGGTTGGGAGAGCTGGTTGGTGTAGGCAGTGACTGTCTCTGCTGTTTGCAGCCTTGCGTTGACTGATTACATGTATCTTAGCTACTACCAGATAGTGATCCGATACAATGTTACCACCACGGACCTCGCTAACTCCCATTACAATATATGCATGAATCGAAAACCGCAGGACCAACTAGACTTTTGACGTTTTGATCGGGGGATAGCCAAGTACCCTTGTAGAAATACATCGCGGGCTCCTTTGTCCTGTCCACCACATCGCCTGAATGGAATAGGTACCAACCTCGTTTTCGTAGAGGACATCTGCCAGTTCCACATTTCTTTAAAGCATGTTGACAAAAACCATATTTTCCATTGTCAATAGTAAAAGTTAACTTCCGCCTACCTGTTTCGTTTTTTTTAGCCAGAAAACATGTATTCGTGATGCTTACCTTCAATGTAAGCATGATTGTTAGTTTATTTGGTCTTTTAATTATTTAAATACAAATATTTTGATTATCTAATATAACAATAAAGGAAAATACCTCTGTCTACTGACATGACATTCCATATTAAACTGGGATACTGCTGGTTGCTGTTAGGTGTCACTGTTCATTGGTGGCTGCTATAGATTTGTACAATGCATTCAATTTTTATGAGCGTTCTTGTTTTTTTGACAGTTTAGTTTCATTACATGTGGATTAGTACGACTAATGACAGAAAGTTAAGTCAGCGGGGCACAAAAAATGGCAAAGCTGTAATGAAATTCTTAAAAATAATGAAGGTCTGTTTTGTAAACAGATTGTAAAGCGGTTAAAGAGGCAAGGAAACTGTTTAAAGTATGGCTTTATTTTCCGATACCGTCCATGATACCTATCGAAGGCTACTCGGATTTTAAATCCAAATCCGTTGATCCGCAGTAGATATAAAATATGCAAAACACTATGATGAGCACAAACATTTCAAAGAATTCTGCAGGTGGTTCCCAGTCTGCAATCGAACAATCCATCGGCAGGGACGCAATTTCCGCAAATCGTTAGACTTAGTATGTATTGGCTGTAGTCAATCTCAAGCCATGTTTGAGTAGTCTATTAATATAGTTTCAAGGAACTTAAGACCTAAAGACGGGGTGCGAATTTCAGCTTATTACTAGAAACCCCAAGATCTCCGACCTTGAGAAAAAAAGTACCATTACTCAATATCGTTGCAATGGAATGGAATGTTATGGAAAACCAAAATGTAACAGCATCCCTAACATCGCAGCAACCCGAAATTTGATTTCAACCACCCGACGAACATTCTAGTTTTAAAACAGAGAAGATGGGTAGTTGGAGATCTGTCCAACAGTCTTTTAATGGGGTCGTGAAAGATAACCTTATTATGACGGTTATGGGCAAAGGACTTTCTATCATTTGTCGGAATCATTTCTTTCTGAAAAATGGAAGACATGTTGTTGTTAGTTTATGTTCAGATCCTGGTGGAAATGCAAGGTCCTACACCATACTGTCAAGATGCAGGTTTGTTTCAAGTTCTCGTAAAATTCATTTCATTCGGGGACTGAAGATCGATAGATTTTTACCGAAAGTCTGTCAACATTGCAGGAAATGTTAGACCAGCGGTTGCCAGCGGCTTCGTAGAGAAACTCTCCCATCAAGGCAGAGGGCTCATGTCTGAACTCCAGAAAGTCAAAGTCATATGTCTTTTAGGGAGATTGTTGAGGTTATGGACAAATGACAGGCAGACGAAATTGAATCCGAATTTGAAATAGAATAATGTCGTAAACGCATTGTCCTCAGTGTACGTCCATATCTGGTCCCGGAACGCTTTTAATTTTACGCAACCTTTAAACCAACCAGAGTCGGGACATCGTGGTAAAAAAATGGTTTTGGGATTTGATTAAACTTTAAGCGAACGTCTAAAGGAAATTTGAATGTATTTTGCAGAGAAGATCTCCCATTCTCAAGGATAGTTTCTAGAAGGTTGGGGTCTAGAATACAACTGAAAATTCGATTGCTTAAAAAGCAGACGGTGATCTTAGCCACACGATGTTCATTTTGAACAACTTCTTTAAAAACAATCTGGTGGGTTAGTTCCGTTTGATTTAGGGCAAATCAAAATTACCAACCATTTCATCAGACAACGAAAAAAAAAACTTAAAATGCTGACGAATCTCCGACAAGATGTCAGGATCGAATTTATACCGTATCGTTTGGAAAAGAAGCACCAGGGAATAAAATCGTTTAGCAGATGTAGATGTGGGATTTCCTCTATACTATGGTTGAGAGTAAGTAGTGCGAGGAAGTCTTTTCTCATACCAAAGACGAACGGTTGACGTTGGTTAAGAGACGAACCAGTGCTTAGGTTTTGTAACGTAGTTTTCTCGTCGGCTGAGGTAAGCCCAGTCGTCACCAGGGTCACCATAGGGACCCACAAAACCTTACTGAATAAGAACTCAGTAGATTTTCCCTGACTAGGGCAAAATAACAGTATTGTTTGTTGATGGTGTAATTCAAACTTATAATCTACTAGATAAAGTATTTAGATACGAAAACAATTCAGATTCGAATTCAGTGATAGCGTTGTTGTATTGTCCGGTAATTTGTACCTAGGCCGATTTTGGATAATCGAGAACTTTTAATATACGCTCGACGAGTATTGATGTGGCCTATGACTTCATTGATAGGTTTTCGGACTAGGGTTGATTTAAGATAGTCAGGAACTTTACGAATCGGTCGATTTGAGATGATCGGGAACTCTATACTATACTCCAAAAACTGTGGACGTCAGGTAGGTCAGGATCGTTTCGGTATTCTGGAACATAGATATTCGGGTACTTTCGATAATTCAGGCTCGTACCCGTAATTCGACAGCGTACTGATGATTCGGGTTCGTCGTTGGTTACGATATATATCAGCAGTATGTGGTCATCTTAGGGATTCGGGTTTTGACGGGGTGATTGATGACTCGGGTTTGTTGGTAGTTCGGGTTAATGTCAACAATTCAGAAGGGTATTGGTGATTCGGGTTTTGTTGATGATTCGGGTTTATATCTGTGTCATATTGATGATTTGCGTTCCTCGGTGGTTCAGGTTTATATCAGCAATTCGGGAAAATTTTGTTAATTCGGGGTTGTTGGTAATTCAGCTTCGAATTCGGAATTCAGGATCGTGTTGATGACTCGTGCTTTTGAGCAAATCGATTATTGCAACTCGTGGTTGTATCGATGATTCGGCTTTTGTCGTAAGTCAGTTTGGTATCCGCAAATCAGGATCGTGTTGAAGATTCATGTTCTTCGGAAAATCGACTTTGGCATCTCGTGGTTTTATCGATGATTCGGCTTTCGTGGTAAATCAGTTTGGTATCCACAACTCAGGATCGTGTTGAGAACTAGATCAACTTCTCTAGATCAACTTCTGCAGCTCGTAGTTGTATCGATTCCGAATTCGCGACCGAACTAATAATCGTACCCGACGGAGTGTTAGTATCAAGGTGCAAGTGCTAAATTCTAATACTATGCCAGATCGTACCAGATCGAAATCTGTGCAACCGACGAGCCGTTATAACCAGCCGGAGTTGAATTTAACAGACCGAAGTCTAATTTAACAGACCGAAGTGCGATTCAACAGACCGAAATCCGATTTAACAGACAGAAGTCCGATTTAACAGACCGAAGTCCTATTCAACAGACCAAAGTCCGATTTAACAGACCGAAGTCCGATTCAACAGACCGAAGTCCGAGTCAACAGACCGAAGTCCGATTCAACAGACCGTCGTCGATGCTACAGGAACGAAGAGTATCTTCGTGTATCAGATCAAAATTTGTGCAACCGACGAGTCGGTATAACCGACCGGTGTTGGATTCAACAGACCAAAGTCCAATTCAACGGACCGAAGTCAAATTTTACAGACCTAAGTTTAATTCAACAGACCGAAGTCCGATTCAGCAGACCGAAGTCCGATTCAGTAGACCGAAGTCCGATTTAACAGACCAAAGTCCGATTTAACAGTCCCGAAGTTCGATTCAACAGACCGAACTCCGATTTAACAGACCGAAGTCTGACTTAACAGACCGAAGTCTGATTCAATAGACCGAAGTCCGAATTAACGGACCGAAGTCGAGTTAAACCAATGGAATTTTGGTTAAACCAAAAAAAACTTGGTTTAAGAGACCGAAGTCCGATTAAACAAAAGAAGAAGGGCAGGGGAGATCGGGTACAGAGCAACTTAGCAATAAACTTCGCTGCGGTAGCAACCGACCACTTTACCAAACAAAATGTTCGATCATTTAAGTAAGTAGAGCTCTCGATAAAATGAGAATTATATCGCATCACACTGCATCGATTAACACTTTCCCATGTGATGTCGTTTACTGAATGTGTTTTGTTAGTTGTTCATCGTTGCGCTCATTTGCCGTTCGTCGCGTTTGCGGAGAACGCGTGGTTTGCGGCGGTCGTGTAATCGATGGTGTTATTATTTGCCCTTGAATTAGTTGCAATACTGTATGCAGTTGGGGATATGCAAAAGTAAATGAAGTGCGAGTATATTATTGGTAGTTAGAGCTTAAAAGGTTATAATTGTGTAGTTAGCGCTAAAACTGTGTATGTAGGAGGCATATCCTACCTCCTTCGCATCATCTCCCATATTAAGAGTTCGTCTAACAAAAAGCGAGGATCCAGAAGTCCTAGGTATCGAAAGGCATAGTTCGACTTAGTTCTGGCAGTTTAGTCCGATAAAATCAGCAATTTAACTTTCAAGAACTTTTCGGAGCAACAAATATTTGTGAAAACTTTCCTAGAAAAATTCACGTTTCTGGCCGGTAATCCTTTTCTCCTATCCATATCTTATTCCCCATCACACATAATAGTTGAGTCGGTCTACTATCCTCCACACATACGACTACATGCATTTTTATCTCTCTATGTAGTAAACGACATTCACATTTGGTAATACCAATGTAATGACGAGAGTCTTTGTCCGTAATGTCATGTATTTGAACAATGATAACCCAGCAAAGATGTTGTATCTACTAACATTACGACAAAATTCATGGTGATCTCTTGTAATTCATTTCAATTGGCTGTCGTAGTTGTAAGTAACCGCTTACTGCCATCCCATCCCGTTTATATTATTTGTTTTCCTCTGTGATATTAATCTATGTTCAGTGATTATCTTATTGTATGTATTCTTTTTGCTTTTCCTCTTTCAGATATGACTACGAAACATTGCTACTCAACTCAACGTTTTGTTTGGTGCCCCGGGGGAGACGTTTAGGTTCTTTTAGGTATGTATAACTCTCTAACCAGTCATCCAATCAAGGCGAAACAACCAGCAACCATTCATCCTACATCCTAGTCATCTATTCCCGTTAAAGATTCGTGTCATGATGCATTCATTCTAGATACATAGCTGTCATATTTGTCCTTTGGACGTTACATACATTTGTATGTAACATTCATATATATGTTTGCATTTGTGAATGTTACATACACACGGAAGCAGCGACATCATATAATTGATGTCAATGTCACATGAATGCGACCAACTGGTCACTATACCATGTCCGTGTCAGTGTTCAGTTTGTGTGAATGGTATTGACGTTACATTAAAATTCATTAAAATCCACTTCTACTTGTATCGCCTTTGCCCCGAACTGATGGAGTTTTGCTTTCACCTTTCTCCTTAATTAGATTTCTCGAAGCCATACAAGCCGGCTGCATTCCTGTACTGCTGTCCAACGATTGGGTTTTGCCATTCGAATCAAAAATTGATTGGAAACAAGCGGCCGTTTGGGCCGATGAAAGACTGTTATTGCAGGTGAGTACGAAGCAAAAGCGAGAGAAAACAAAAATGTTTTGTTCCGAATTGGAACGGATCGAACGCTCTTATGTCACTATTCGCTGGAACAAACTAATATTTACAAATGTGTGAACTAACTAAATTATGGAAATTTTATATATCTTGGTATACGATATTGTATTTTGGTGTGTGCAGTGTGTAACATTCAACGTGACCCAGTAGTTACACCCACCTTCAGTATTCGAGTGACGAATCTTAACCGAGCAATAAGAACAGGACAAAAGTTGTTAATTGAGTAAATTGAGGTGACCATTGAGGGACCATTGTAAAATGGTTTGAGTTAAGACAATCTAATGCGAATAGCCTTAAGTACGAACCAAAGGGATTTGATTCGTATACCGACGCCCACAAGCAGGCACATCACAAGAAATTATTGATAAAAACTGCTTCTGTTATACTTACACAGTACAAGACATGATTTTGGGACTCAATTCTGAGAACTGCACGTGAAAGTAGCCCCGAAAAGAAGAAGTTCTGCATTATTCGTTTTGTCAAGTTACATGCCATAATAATTTAATATAGATTTGAAGTTAGTAAGTATCGTATAGGGGGATGTGTCTCGTTTTAGGCTCTTTTGTTATATGGTGGCGTATGATTATCATAAGTAATATTCCACGTAAAACATACGCCACGGAGTACAATAGTTTTATTGTAACTGCTACAAAATAAACTTAGTTCAAAATCAAATGATGATTGTAAAAGTGAAACTGTTGCTTATATAGGGAAACGTTTTATGAACAGCTTGAAGGAATTGTAATTCTTAATTTCTTTATATTTGTTTCAGCTAAATCGGAATAGTGTTTCTCGAGTTATGTCAAACAAAAGAGCCTAAAACGTGACAAATTACCCTATACCATACTTACTAACTTCAAATCGATATTAAATTATTATGGCATGTAACTTGACAAAACTAATGATGCAAAACTTCTTCATATTGGGGCTACTTTCACGTGCAGTTCTCAGAATTGAGTACCAAATCAATGAGCTGAAAATTGTTGTACTGTGTTATGTAGGACTGAGTAGAAACAGATCACGTTGTAATCGATGAAAGTCATGACTTAGTTTCACGGTTATGCTTGTTGCAGTCAAGGTACGATCGAGATTGACCAGTATGAAATACGCATGTTATCAAACACAAGGTTAGGTCATATTAGGTTAATTGGGCAGCCGCTTTCAGCACCAAGTATTTCTATTCCATTCGGTCAACGTCGCTCTCAAGCCATTTCGTTGTTCTGATTAAGGCATGGATGTTCCACAGATCACCTACTGGACAGGCATTGTCCAAAAGTGTCGGACGACCAACCTTTCATATCTCTGGTCACCAAAAGCAGTGCAGTAACATAGAAGATGATCCGTGGGCTGCTCTTCTTTTTCATCATTGCAGAGTTTACAAAAATCATTGTAGGGAAGTTTAAAACTCTTAGTGTGTTTTCCAATCGACCAGTGACCGGCTATTACACTTAAAATGTTACTTAGATGGGCTCTAGACAGGCTCAGCGCAAATCATGTCCTCTGTATATCCAAGTCAGGCAACATTTGTTCGGTCGCTTTGCAAATGGTTTCTCTCACCCATCTTTCCTCAGCATTGAAGTTATGTTTCCCGGAATTAGCTATTTCTCCTTTATGAGAGAGTTAAACCAACGAGACCGTAAACTTTGCCCGCATGGCTCTTTGGTTACCATATATGTCCTCATGTCCTGGAATCCATGTGAGTTCCGTCGAATGTCTCGCTATCTCCTCAAGAGACGACCAGCATTCTCGAACTATTCTATTAGTGGTGTACACTTTCTAAAGTGATCTTATAGATGCAGTAGTATCAGTAAGTATAAGAATATTGCCGCCCAATGTCCCACGGTACTGAATTTTCTCTACGGCTTTAACTGCCACCAGCTTGGCCTGAACCAAGCTACAGTGATCCTGTAGGCTGATCGATAGTTGCAAATTCAACTCCTCCCAAATAATTCCACATCCTGCTCTTTCCCATAATTTCGAACCATCTGTAAATATTAGGATGACATCCTCTCTAAAGTGTAGGGCATTATCTTTTTATGAATCGTAAGATCTGTCCAGGATGTTTCTCATAAAACCCGGATCGAATACAGGTTCTGCTACGGTGTAATCCATGCGACAACCCGCATTGATTAGGTCTAGAATTTTGGGATGACCATAGACTCTGTGCCTCCATGCTTTCGTGGCGTCTAAACGCATGTAGGTGTTCGCTGATATCAGAATTTTGGCAAGGCTATAATTCCTATCCACCCATGCTTTAGTGGCGCCTAAACGGATTGCGGTGTTCTGCTAATTTCCTCATCTCAATGTCCGGGGGTAACCAGTTTAGGATCGAATGATATGATGTACACGTTCAGTTGATATCTTAAGAGAGCCTGCTATCATTTTGTGGATTTCTAAACTAAGCATACCAATCCTTGATGGAGCAGTGTCCGAAAACTCATTATCAAGCCAAGTTTTTGCTTCAATTGTATTTTTTCCCTTTAAAAAGCAATATCATCACGCGAAATTAATTTTTATCTATTATGTCTCACAATAACAGAAGATGCTTTACTCAAAATACTATAATGACAGCTTTCGAGCTGTCAAATTAATACACGCTTCTTTTGAATGTTATGGCTAACTAAAAATCATATGGATTTAATTCTAGTACCGACATCTATGTGACAGGTCGGGGACTTTTCAATTGTCCTGTTATTTTGTAACTTCTAGTGAATAAAACCAGTACCGGGTCCCGTTAAACTCGGGTTTACACCAAGTCCACAGTAATGACGCCATTATAGCAGAAGTCCCAGTTGTTTCATTGAGTCAATTACAAATTATGATGTGACATTGTAGAAAGCTCCCTCGATGTACGGTAAGGCGGCGAGGTGGTATTCCTTGTAGTTCAGGGATCTATCTATCAGATTGGTTATCGCAGATTATGCGGATTTACCAACCATTTAGGCATGTTAAGCATTGAATAGAGCTTACGGCTTATAAGATGATCTGATATATACATCAATTATTCTCACCGTATAGTATGTTATTTAATGACTCACCCCGTTTAGGGATCAATACAAGTTTGTAGATATCAACCGATATAGCCAATGCCTTTTCCCATAACTGTAATAATTGGTAGGAATTAATAACCCTAATTCTGACAGCATATTGAGTATTTTATCGCAACTATCGATCTCTTCATCTGTCGGTACTTTCACCTCTAGTTTCGTAAGTGGCATATGAATAAAGACTTAAAGGCTGATCCCGCGAAAATTTAGTGCACACCCTGGGAGCGGCTTTCTTAAGCACAGGACAGATTCCAATCGGTCAGATTCCCATCATCGGGGATGCATTCATTCATTCAAATCTGTGTTTATGAGCTGGTGCATTTACATTGCGAACTCAACTCCGGCGGCCTAAAATGGCTCTGCCGGCAGTCCATCGGCTGCCGCAGCTTTATTATTTTTAAGCCTACTGATCGTCTTGCTGATTTCGTTTGGCTCGGTGGTGGACAATCTATTCCAATCTATGATTGGTCTGATTTCATCAATTATGATGCCTTCAGGAACGAGTAGAGATCAAAAATGCTCCCTCCATATTTGCAGTACACTCTGACTGCCGTTATCCAGATTTCCATCTTTCTTTGTCTTTGCAGGTGGGGATCCCTGTTGGCAAAATGTTAGCTTTTTACCTTTTGTTAGAACTTTCGAGATTTACTTATATCCCTGTTCTTTTTGATATCCTGGCTCACTCTTTTCTTCAATAAACGCTTTTTCCGCGTGTCATATTCCTCCTCTTCTTATTATAAAGCTTCGTCGCTGCACACGTTGCCATTGGCTGCAGTTTTGCCTTGTATGCAGCATCCTTATCTTCAGTCATTTCGCAACATTCCTCATCGTACCAGGGCTTGTCTGAGCGTGGTTTTGCATAACACAGTACGGTCGTTGCGGCAGTGGTCATAGAATTCGCAATATGCTGCCACTGTATGTCGGGAACATCAGAACTAGGGGGGTTTGTTTGAAGTAGTTGAGAGAGTTGGTTGGTGTAGGCATTGGCTATCTCGGTGGTATGCAGCTTTGTGATGTCTAGCTTCCTTTGCGTTTCATTACGAGTGTTTTTAGTACTACTTACCTGGGGTGCACCTAGGTGGTGATCCGAGTCAATATTTTGACGACGACTTACATGACATCCATAACGCTTGAGACATGCTTTCCATCGATTGTCTTTTGATCAGATGATATCCAGACTACCATGAGGATATCTTTAGGCGGGAATCTGGTTCCAATTACTATCATTTTTCTTCTCGATACGAAGCATTCTGTATGAATCCGTTATCAGTGGTGTAGAACCAAGTGCTAAACCAAGAGCATCTTCTCTACATATTTGAGCATTAAAATCTCCCAGAACAATTTTAATGTCATGGGCAGGGCAGCGTTCTTATTTTTCCTCCTGGCGCATATAGTATGCATTTTTAATGTCCTCGTCTTGACCATCGGTCGGGGCGTCTATACAAATCAGGGTGATGTTAAAATATTTCGTCTTGATGCGAATAGTAGCTATTTGGTCATTTACAGGGTTAAACCGCTAAACCAGATATCGAAGTCTCTTGCCGACTATAATTCCACATAAAAATTTCTGTGTTTCTGCATGGCAGCTGTAGAAGATGCCACAGTTCTTTCGTCGTGTTCATCAATGTCCCGTCTATCATATTTCCTATATGCTGACGATTGCAGCCTTGTATTTGTCGAGGATATTCGACAATTAGATAGAGGCACCATCTCTGTAGAAAGTTCGGATATTCCAAGTGCATTTCCTTAAATCATGGTCCTCATAACGGTTGTGGGGGTTGCCCGTTAGGCCTCCACGTCCGATCCTTATTGCTTTGGGCTGCCAAAGCCACTAAGGGAGCCGTTATGTTGAGCTTTAGTAACTTCTGATATAAACTTTTTTAGACGTATCGGTGCTAACATGCCATTTAGTTTGCTCAACATCCCAGCGGCAGAATTAGAGAGGCCTTCCTCTTATGTTGCATGCAGTTGTCCTTATTTGGGAATAATTTTCAAATAAGGAAGGCATGATTTTTCATCAGATTCCTTGTCGTTGGAAAAAAACTAAGTGTAAATATAGAGAAAAATATATAGAAGTGCAAAATATCTAAAAATAACCGGTGCACTCTTATAAAAACTAATTTTGAGGGTGCACTGTATAGTTTTTGTTTTATTTGCAAGTCCTTCTTTTTTCATGTGTATGCAGGCTTTCCATAAGTCCTTTTTATAGAATGCTTCTATAAGAATCGAGGGATTCGTTGGTGCTGCACCATATGTAGAGATAGAAGTAAGCTTTTATCGTTTTTTTAAGAGCAAGCGATCAGAGTTTTCGGATATGGAAAGGGATTTGTCAGTGTCAGTCTAAGTTTTCTAAAATGTTCAGCGAATACCCGGACCTGGAGAAATGTATGATCTCTCCATCTAAATCCACCCCTAAGCGGAAAACTTCGAAAAAAATTATTCCCACCATTAATCACCCGGTGTTGCCATGCTTAATGGAAGTAAATTCGCCCCTCCAGGACAATGGAAAATGTGATGTTCGTGGGGTATCTGCTCACGTGACTCCTACTACGAGTTCTGACGCTCTAATGGTCAAATCTTCAAACGATTTGCGGCCGCTTGAGATCGGCGTTGAAACGAAAAATATTGCGAGTAATTGTTCACTCTCGACTACGTCGAAGCCAGGGCCTAAGGAGTTAACTGTATTTCCGGCTAGGTGAACAATTTTTATTTCTCGTTTCTCGCCCGATATTACTGTCAAGGAAGACAAAGCGAATCCAAAAGGAGCATTTCAAATTCATGAAAGAAGGCCTTCTTTCTCATGATTTCCGCCGCTGGGATTGAGCCTTCTCCTCTCACAGTCTCATTGCCTGGGGAATAAGTGGTCTATTGAACGTTTTGAGCATCTTAGGAACCTCCGCAGAGAGATTCGTGAATAACGATCAGAAAACTCTGGGGTGGAATGGCCTTTCTCTTGAGGACCTAGAGAAAAGGTTCGGTTGAATGTTCAAACTAAAAGGAGATGTAGATGGAAAATAAAATTTTTTTTAGATAAAAAAATATAGGTTCTTATGAAATCACTGACGTTAAGTACAAGAATTACCTTAATATATTATATACACTTGTCATTCAGTGTCAGGCAGCTCATAGCCTCGCGAGGCCGGCTATAAGCGTCTTTTTCACACACCCACGATCGGTAGTTTACGCCTACTCGAAAGTTTTGTTTTCTTCAAAGCATACAGTCTCTGCTTAAATGTTATGAAAACAGCACCACACACGCTTGTTTCGCATTCAACACCGAAACAAACACAAGTACAAACAGAGCAACAATATTCAACGATTGTTGGGAGAGCACAAAATTTTCACAGTATACAATTCGACACCGCTGATGCTTCTTAGGGTGCCGCACATAAGCACATCGTAATGTGTTGTTGTGTGCGTGCGTTTGTTTTTGCCTGCCACTGGTCTAATTAGACATTTTATAACTCTAACTCAATTTCCGTGACTATACTTGTATTTGATTGACATAATCATCTGCATAGCAGACGGAATCGTATAGCACCTACGTCAATTAATTCCTCGACTATTATGTTTTCCATATAGTAACAATTCAATGATTTCAAATGCCACCACATAAAAGCTGTAGTAGTTTTTATTAATACCTAAAAGTTATTGTTGAATATTGCAGCTGTTGACCATAACACAGTATAATGTCCCCTAAAGTGCTATGAATAGAACTTTCTATTGCGATAAGTAGGCTAAGGAAGCCTTTGTTGTTTTTTGTCCATACCTCCTCTATCACCTGTAAACTCACCTTGGCTCACCTACAACTTTCCCTTACAATTTGTCAGTTTTATTTATTTGTCCTATTACGATATAAAATCTATTTACACAATATTAAACTTATTTCCAAATGACGACAAATACAAGCGAATGAAAACAAAATAGACGTACGAAATAAAAAAATAAATAATTGAAGGTCCTCCATGGTACGAGTATTTACACAATACGGATGAATGTCTGCATTTGTACACCCGTATGTGACTAAACGCTTGGGTGGATAGTGTGTGTGTTTTATGTGTTACTATGTGGACTAATGCCACGACAAACACTTGTACAAATGCCAACACATCTCCGCACACACACACCGAGCGATTTCACCTCGATACACACGTGCACTCGGTTTAAATTGAATTAATGGCGGTTTATTATATGTTTGCCAGCAACGAAAACGGCAGAAATAAATTAAACCAACAACAACCACCACCAACCAACCAGTGACCGTCAATACCTTAGAGCTTCTCTTAGCCACCTTGAGTTCCATCACTCAGTTCCTCCCACCCAAAGTCAGACGACCGACCATCAAGGCAAATAAGTGAAATCCACTTATTGAGTACGAATGGTGTTTTCTCCCTCTCCACCTCTTCCATTTCCACACACCCACACGTATTACAGTTTAGAAATTCATATCCTTAGAAAGAGTTATGATTGGAATTTTCTTGTTATTCCTTACCATCGAACAACTCGCTGGATTTTATTTGTACGTGGTGGGGTAAGTGGATGGTAGGTGGTGGATAGTTTATGGTGGCGTCTGTCTGCTCCCGATCATGTGTGTGTGTGATAGAAAATTTTTAATCAAATGGTTAAATAATAGAGTTTAGAAGCGCTAGCGTAAGAGAAAGCATAGCAGAAAAGAGAAGAATGAAGAAAAACGGAACCAAGGTCGTGTGTTCAACTTTCGGCGTGTGTGTGTCGAAGTCGTGTGTTCAGGAAGTCAGTTCATATATTGATGAAAGCACAAGTGCAGTGGCACGTATAAATTTCTAAATACTCAGCCATCCGTTCATACAGCGCTGTACAAAATAATAAACTCAGTGGGGGTAGAATTGAACAACAAGTGACAAATACGCATTTTCACAACCTATACTATAATCAATCTACAAAAAAGGTGACCGTAGTGAGTGTAAAAACTATCGTGGAATTAGCCTCTTACCGATTGCGTATAAGATCCTGTCTAACATACTGTGTGAACGTCTAAAACCAATAGTGGAAAACCAGATTGGACCTTATCAGTGCGGCTTTAGACCAGGCAAATCCACGACGGATCAGATATTTACACTACGGCAGATTCTTGTGAAAACCCATGAGAAGCAAATCGACACTTACCACCTCTTTGTCGATTACAAAGCTGCCTTCGATAGTCCCATCAGGCATCGACTATACGAAGCCATGTCTGAGTTCGGTATTCCTGCGAAGATAATTCGTCTCTGCCGGTGTACCCTTACGAATACCAAATCCTCTGTTCGGATTGGCAAGAATCTATCTGCACCATTCGATACGTCGAGAGGTCTTAGACAGGGTGACGGTTTGTCATGTATGCTGTTCAACATAGTGATGGAGAAGGTGTTAAGGAAAGCAGCGGTTAACATGTCTGGCACCATATTTAATAAGAGCCACATGCTGTTCGCATATGCCGATGATATCGACGTTATCGGTCGAACGATGCGAGAGGTAACAGCTTTTTTCTCATCAGTTGAAAGGGAGTCAGCGAAAATGGGTTTGGCAGTGAATGAGGACAAGACGAAGTTAATGGTATCATCGAACAAAGTGTCCACCCGTTAGGGACGCAGCGTGAACGTTGAAAACTATTGCTTTGAGGTAGTGGATGCATTTATCTACCTTGGATCCGCCATGAACAAAAACAACAGTGTCAGCCTCGAAATAAAACGGAGAATAGTGCTTGCTAACAGGTGTTTCTTTGGACTACGCCACCCTATCTCGAACTACCAAAGTCCAGCTGTACCAGGTACTAATTTTACCGGTCCTGTTGTACGCCTCCTAATCTTGGGTGCTTACACAGGCAGATGCAGCTCATCTGGCGGTGTTTGAGAGAAAAATACTCCGCGAAATATATGGACCCATTTGCGTAAACGGCGAGTTTAGGATTCGGATGAACCATGAGCTGTACGAGTTATACCACGACATTGATGTCGTCAAGCGAATCAAAGTGCAACGATTACGCTGGCTAGGCCATGTCGTGAGAATGGATGAGGAAACTCCAGCGCGAAAGGTATTCTATCAAGACCTCGAAGGACAGCGCAAAAGAGGGAGACCGCTGGAGGAAGGACCAGGTGGAGGAATCACTGACGCTGCTTGGTAGGACTGACTGGAGACGGTGCGCACAAGATCGAAGCGAATGGAAATCTTTGATCATTTCTGCCTCTGACTTAAGCACTAAGATATAAATATGTATATGTGTCAAGTTGTTTTAAAGGCTAATAATAATATATTACTATACAGTCGAAACTCTCTATAACAAATTTCAAGGGACTGAATATTTACTTCGCTATAAAGAAAATTCGCTATATAGAAAAGAAAAACAATTTTGTTCCTTTTAAAGCTTTTTATTTGTAGTAGTCAATTTATTTGGTTTGAAGTAAATTTTTCCATTTTGCTTTAATTTTGAAGTTACGGTCACAAAAATGCTTCGTTATAAGGAAATATTCGCTATAGGGAAATTCGTTATATGGAGATTATAATACACTCAAAGTGGACCCAAAACACAGTGTTCTTATAATGGCTTCGCAATAAAGAAAACTTCGTTATATAGGTTTTCGTTATAGAGAGTTTCGACTGTAATCAAACAGTTAAAGAGAATGAATAACAACACCGAAAGCAAAAAATGTTATGAAAAAAATAAAGCCTTAAATAAAAATTTCTTCGAATAAAAAAGTTTGCAATTTCGAGTCAAAAACGAACAGATGTACAAGTTATATTTAGAACTATATGAATTGTTGGTAATGTCAATGATTCCACTTTCCAAAACTGTCTATAATTTAAAAATCGGTTAAGAACTGACTGAGTTAGCAGCTCATAAGTGAGGAAAACCCTGTAAACCCTGTTTTGAACTGTAAATGTAGATTTTGAGGGCATTAGGAAACTTTGGATCCATGTTGTACTCGATTAGACATACACCATGCACTAGGCCGCGAGTTAGAAATCAGCCTGATCGCAGATGATGATTTGGCGATAAAATATGGATCTACTTCCACTGATTCTGGATGATTCTTAGCCTATTCGTCGAATAGATGACGCAATGAAGGGTCCGCTGGATATAGGCCAAGATCTTTCCTTAAAATGTTCCAAGTAGTGGACAAGCAGAGACCAGGTTGTTGAGAACGGCGTCGGATTGACTATTTCGAGACTATTTCCGTCACGTCTATAGCGGCGATGGCTTCTTCTGTACGCACGGTAAGGGTTCGATTTTGATGAATAATATTCGAAAGAGTAAATTCGGCCATGAATTGATCCATAGTTTTACGAATTCGCTGCTCAGAAGGACGTCTTTGCACACCGTTAACTGGACAAAGTTGTCTATAAGAGCAAATAGAGCGCAAAATTTTGGAATTTTTTTTTTCAAGCCTTTTTAAACCTTTTTCTAGTGTATGGGCAAACAGCAATAGCTTCTATCATGCCCGAATTACCAATAAGATAGTGGGCTTTAGATATGAAGCGGAATTCCGAAAAACTCGTATTACTATCGGGATCCCGTATTGGTAATATGTATCTGGATTGCCGACAAACATAAATCATCCAAACTCTATACAGAGATGGTGCTTCTATACAATTGGCGGATGTCCTTTAAAGAAAATGCAATGGACGGAACTGGGATGCACACGACGAAAGAACTGTGACCTCTTTAACAGATGGTATGCAGAAACGCCTGAATTTGGATGCGGGTTCATAGACGGCAAGAGACTTCGACATCTAGTCTCGCAGTTTTACCCTATGAGTGACCGAATAGCCACTATTTGAATCAACGTGAAATATTTTTACATTACTATGATTTGTGTGCACGCCCCGACAGAAGACAAAGGTGGATTCTATAAGCGCCAGGAGTAAATATATGACTGCTGCATGATATTAAAATTGTTCTGGGAGATTTTAATGCTAAAATAGAAAGGCTCTGCAGTCGGAAAATTTAGTCCACACAACATCACCTGCGATAACGGATTCATACTGGTTAGCTTCGCGTCGCAAGGAACATGATAGTAATTGGAACCAGATTTCAGCATAAAGATATCCATAAGGAAATCTGGATAACCCCTGACTTGCATCACCACCTTGCTGTAGCCAGGGTAATCACAAGATTAAGTAGTGCAAAAACGCTCGTCCAAAAAACGTAAAGGAAGCTTGACTTCATAAAGCTGCATACCACCGAGACGACCAATCCCTATGCTAACCAACTCAATCTCTTCAAACACCGTTTCAGCATATTGCGAATTCTAGAACACTGTCGCAACGATCGTACTGGGTTATGAAATACCAAGCTCAGACTGAATGTCGCGAAATGTCTGAGGAAAGGGATTCTGCATACCCAGCAAAACTGAATCCAATGGCAAAGCGTTCGGTGACGGAGCGATATAATGAGAAGAATAGGGGAATGGGACGCCTCTTCAGGCAGAAAAGACGTCTATGCAAGTAAAGACGGAGCCAGAATATCGAAAATTACAGGGATATAAAAAGAAAAGGTTTCCCATCAGTAAAGACATTGCTGGTAATCTGGTCGTTGACACTCAGAGTGTGGTGCAAATATAGAGAGAACATTTTCGAACGCTGCTCGTTCTCGAAGGCAGCATATCTGACAAATTAACGCTTATTATCGACAGCTGAATGCACGGCTTAAAAATAATAAAGCAGCGTGAGTCGATGTACTGCCGGCAGAGCTTTTTAAAGCCATTGGCGAAGAGATAGCCAAGTACATTCGCCAGTTCATAGACATGATTTGCCTCATCTTATACATGCCCGATAATTAGAATCTGAGTGTTCTACATCGTGCTTAAAATGGCGATCCAAGTGAATGTTCCAACTCTCACGGGATCAGCCCTTTACCCATCGCATACAAGGTCCTGTCTAGTGTATTATGTGAAAGACTAAAGCCCTTTCTGGCAAACATGATTGGGCGTTATCAGTGTGGTTTTAGAACTGGTAAATCCACCACCAACCAGCTATTCACACTATGTCAAATCCTGGAGAAGACCCGACACCTACCTTCTTTTTATCCATTACAAATCTGCATTCGACATTTCGATACGACAGAAGTTGTAAGATGCTACTTTGTGGAATGAAACGACTTTGTGGAATGAAACTGACCGACAAGTCTGTCTTCAGTAAGAATAGGCAAAACCTGCATATTTGAACCCATCATCGTTAACGGCGAGTACCATCGTCGAATGAACCATGAGCTGTACAACGACATCGACGTAGTCAAGCGCGTTCAAATACACGTTGTACAAGTGGATGAAAATGCTCCAGCTCGAAAAGTCATCGGCGATAAACTCGATGGACGGCGCAGGTGGGGCGACCTAACTTCGTTAGGTGGACCAGTTGAAAGATCTGTTATCTAAGCTTGGTGTGACGAACTACCTACTGAGCACAAACGAACGAAGAAGTAGGACCTAAATTGCGGACAAACTCGAATCATTAAGACGACTTCGAATTGCTGGTACGAACCTGAATTGCCGACCCACCTACATATATCATCGATACATTCCCGAAATGATGATACCAGAATAGCCAACCTCCAATCATCAGTACGAGTTGATAATACGAACCTAAATCCCCGACGCACCTGAATCATCAATACATTGATATTCCTGATATTAACCTGAATTGCCGACAAACTCGAATCATCAATACGACCTCAAGTTGATGATAAAAACTTGCATTGCTGGAAATATACTAATTATTTATCACGTTTCGGAGCACTTATACGATTCTGGCCTATTTGACATCTATATTTTCGGAGAAATAAAATTACTGATCTTATCTAATCGGTCCCAGCGAGAAAGTTTTCGACCTTCCCAAATCGGCTTGAGTCTCGAAACTTATTTTTGTAGTCACATATTACATCAATATATTCCGAGCGTATATTTAAGTTCTTGACAACTAAAAAATCTACCTAGGTATACGGTATAAAAGAACCGATAGCATTGCTATCGCTGAACCTAAGTACAAATCGGCAATGTTTTCGTATCTAAATTCCCTAGATTATAAGTTTGAATTACACCATGAATTAACGATACTATTGTTATTGGCCTAGTTAGGAAAAATCTATTGGATTATTATTCCATCAGGCTTTGTGGGTCCGTATAGCGACCCTGGTGGCAACTAGGCTTACCGCAGCCGAACCACGTTAGGCCGAAGAAACAATTTACTAATGACATTTACTTTTTAAAGATAATTTCATTCAAACAAAGCCATATGTGGTCTTTTCTAAAAGTTCAACTTTTGATCACCCTTTACAGTACTGCCACCGGTGTCTTTCGAATTCCACTAGTTTTATCGATTTTCAAGTCTTGAATCCTTGATCCGCGAAGTCTTTTGACTTTACATAGCCCTAAAGAAAACAAAACATAGCTGTAATGGCGCATGATCGAAGCAGCCAGTTAAAAGGTTTACACGTACATGCAATGTAGAATTATACCCAAAACTTGGTTGGAATATATGTAAATATGTTTATACATACGTATTATTTTTCACATCACTGTACGATGCATATGTACGTATAAATATTTCTACATCCACAAATGTACAATAAGAATCTCAGACTCAAGCAAATAGATACACATATGTCTATATGTTATATACATTCGATTCGTTTTATGCGTCTAAACAGTATCTAGATTAAATATTTTGAAGAGTCTATACATAAAACTATGATTTAAGTTAGATCATACCCAAACGGCAACTTTAAATAATAATAAGACGTTATGTCGCTTTTCCAGGTACCACTGACCCATACAAACTTTGCTGCTATCTTCAGCCGTTCCTCCGAAAAACAAAATCGAAACTAACACAGTACAACACATGATTTTGGGACTCAATTCTGAGAACTGCACGTAAATGTAGCCCCAAAAAGAATAAATTCTGCATCATCCGTTTTGTCAAGTTACATGCCATAATAATTTAATATCGATTTGATGTTAGAAAGTATCGTAAATGGAAATTTGTCACGTTTTAGGCACTTTTGTTATATGGTGGCGTATGATTAGCATAAGTAATAATTCACGCAAATCATACGCCACGGAGTACAACAGTTTTATTGTAACTGCTACAAAATAAACCCTGTTCGAAATTATTTGACGAATGGAAAAGTGAAACTGCTGCTTCTGTAGGAAAACGTTATATGAACAAATTAAAGGAATTGTAATTTTTAATTTAAATTTAATTCAGCTAAATCGGACTAGTGGTTCTCGAGTTATGTCAAACAAAAGAACCTGAAACGTCATAAATTCCCCTATACGATACTTACTAACTTTAAATCGATATTAAATTATTATGGCATGTAACTTGACAAAACGAATAATGCAGAACTTTTCCTTTTTGGGGCAACTTTCACGTGCATTTCTCAGAATTGAGTCCCAAATCAATGAGCTGAAAATTGTTGTACTGTGT
This sequence comes from Muscina levida, assembly GCA_964034835.1. Taxonomy (NCBI): domain Eukaryota; kingdom Metazoa; phylum Arthropoda; class Insecta; order Diptera; family Muscidae; genus Muscina; species Muscina levida. The sequence goes on from OZ035884.1 coordinate 82,093,041, forward strand.
AAGGCAATCACATTAAATAATAACACGTTAGGTCACTTTTCCCGCTACCGTTGATCCATACAAACTTTGCTTCTATCTCCAGCCGTTTCCCCGAAAAACCAAATTGAAACAAATTCGAACAAAATTCTTACAAATTTGGGTAAAAAGTTATTTCTCTCAGACGATAATTCGTTTTCAATATAGAAATAACTAATTTTATTTTTGATACGAATTAGTTTTCTCGGAAGGTTGTGCGTAATGTATTCAAAAAAAATTCGAAAATATTACTCGTATTATCATAATCGTATTTACAAAAGATGCCTATGACAAGTGGGCAACAATGCTCTATATTCCACGAAATACACATTGTTGATTACTACATAGCGAATACTTTGACAAATTTCCCTCAAATTACCATTAGCTTAGCTGACTACTGTCAATTCGTGGTGGGACATTCAATTGTATACGAATTTCCACCATCGAATCTAATGCGATTTGTGTCTTGGAAGTTATTTCTCGCCCGCACATTAAACCGTTTAACTTTTATCTATCAGACTGTCTGACAGCCTGGCCGCCGGGCCCATACTCGTTAGCCTGCTTCTTCGTTCTTTGGCCAACTTTATCCTTTTTACTATGGCTGTATATCAGTGTGAGTGTGTCTGCGCTCGTGTGTGTGTGTGTTTGTGCGTTGTGACCCACTATTGCGGTAGAAAATTATTGCTTCACTTTTTGTTTCAATTCGATGAATAAAAACTCTGCTGAGGACAATCGTTTGCTTGTTCTCTTTCTGCTTTCTCTTTTGATATTGGTCATATTGTTGCCGTTGGATTATTGCGTCAGTGTGTCTGATGGCTGAGAGTGGGTGGGTGGTTGGGTGATGGTGTTTGGATTGAACTGGCGCGTTTATAGTGTGAATGTTTTGTTGCTTTTAGTTTACGTTTGTTTACATTGAACTTTTTGCGTTGTTGTTTTCTTTTTTTGCAATTGTTCGTTTTGTACAAACTTTGCATTGATACTTAATGTTCAACAGAGCACACACACACCCACACCCACATGTGCTGCTAAGAAATACGTGTATGTACATACCCATGTACAATTGTTCGCTTGTTGTTGTTGTTGTTAGTTTCATTTTAAAGTTTTGTTGTTTGCATTTGTTAAGAATATTATGTGCACTCATGTGTGTATATGAAATGTTGTGCGTACGCTCTGTGTATTGGTGTAAGTGGATATATCCTCTCAACATCGATTGTATATTGGATTGAATTACGAACACCCCCCACATCCCAATCGACATTAATGGGTGTGGGTGGGGGACGTACACTATATCAGAAATGTCTGCCACCAGTATCTTGAAGATATTGAAAGGGGTTTATTTGCAATATATAGTATAATGATATATAGCTGAGTGCAAATTTTACAGTGGTTTTTGTGAAATGGTTATCAGCCAAAAATTTATAAGAATCAGCGGTGAAATTAATGCAGAAAAAGTGAAATTGGGTTCTATCATTAGACATCTTTGGGATAAAAACCGGAAAAAGTCGAAAACTGTTAAAAAAAGTCATAAAGTTACAACATTATGGTATAATGAGACATAACAAGAAACAATACGATACTTACATTCCGAAGTCATCATCCAATGAATGAGTTTTATTAAAGATGATACCAGTTGTGTTTTCTTTCCACATATTATCTCCAATAAAATGTGACAGAGATCGCATGATAGGCTATTGTACTATCAAAACCTAACATTTCTATCGTCTTTCCTAGGAATAGTAGTAGTGTAAATATCTTACATGACGTAGACTTACCAAGTGTTAAACCACACCAATAATGTCATCGATCCTATAAGTATCACTACAGGGCCTCAACTAACACAGTACAACAAATGATTTTGGGACTCAATTCTGAGAACAGCACGTGAAAGTAGCTCCAAAAAGAAGAAGTTCTGCATCATTCGATTTGTCAAGTTACATGCCATAATAAATTAATATCGATTTGAAGTTAGTACGTATTGTATAGGGGAATTTGTCTCGTTTTAGGCTCTTTTGTTTGACATAATGTAAATTCTATATGACGTATGATTATCATAAGTAATATTCCACTTAAATTATACGCCACGGAGTACAAAAGTTTCACTGTAACTGCTAAAAAATAAACCCAGTTCAAGATCATTTGATGGATGGAAAAGTGAAACTGTTGCTTATGTAGGGAAACGTTATATGAACAGGAATTAAAATAATTGTAATTCTATTTTTATTTCTTTAAATTTGTATCATTTAAATCGGACTAGTGGTTCTCGAGTTATGTCAAACAAAAGAGCCTAAAACGTGATAAATTCCCCTATACGATACTTACTAACTTCAAATCGATATTAAATTATTATGGCATGTAACTTGACAAAACGAATAATGCAGAACTCCTTTTTTGGGGGCTATTTTCACGTGCAGTCCCCAGAATTGAGTCCCAAATCAATGAGCTGAAAAATTTTGTACTATGTAATGGGCTGTACATGTCATGTGCTATCGTCTTAATTTTGCCTCAGGATATGCCAACTGATGTAATTTCCAATTTAATTTATCTTTTTAAAGTATGGACTGGGGGCCCCTTTACTCGGTTGCCTTGTGGATACCATTTTGTAAGATATCAGCCTTTGGTCTTCTGGCAAGAAAATTCGAATAATTCTTCGAAAACGTTAATTCACAAGTACTTGTATCTTTTATATCTCTTCTTCTTTAACGGCAACTGCAACAGAAATGTATTTATAAGTATCCGCACATCGAAAAGTATTCCGGTAGATAGTTCGTCACACCAAGATTAGATAACAGCTCTTTCATGTGGTCCATCCAACGAAGTTTTGGTTAACCCCTCCTGCGCCGCCCATCGAGTTTATTGCCAAAGACTTTTCACGCCGGTGAACTTTCATCCATTCGTACAATGTATCCAAGCCGGCGCATTCGGTCTTTTTGAACGCGCTTGACTACGTCGATGTCGTTGTACAGCTCACACAGCTCAGGATTCATTCGACGACGTCACTCGCCGTTCACGATGATGGGTCCAAATATTTTGCGGAGTATTTTTCTCTCGAGGACTCCCAGAATAGATTGATCCGCTTGTGTCATTACACAGGATTTTGCGCTGTAGAGCAAGACAGGTAGGATCAGAGTCTGGTAGAGCTGGATCTTTGTTCTTCGAGAGAGCGCTTTGTCGTTAAATCGCTTGCTTAGCGCATAGTAGCAGCGGTTTGCGATCAATACTCGTCGTTTACGGCGGAGCCAAGGTAGACAAAATCATCTACCACTTCAAAGTTATAGTTGTCAACGTTCACGCAGCGTCCCAGACGAGTGGACTCTTTGTTCGTTGAAACAAATAACTTGGCTTTTGTCCTCTTTTATCACCAGACTCACTGCAGCCGACTGCTTTTTAATGCTCGAAAAAGCCGCAGTAATATTTCGCATTACACGTTCAATGATATCTATATCATCGGCATGTGACTTTTGTTGAAGACGGTTCCATTTCTGTTTACTGCAACACTACCGCATGATTATGATGTTAAAGAGATCTCAGGACCGACTATCACCTTGTCTAAAACCTCGCTTGGTAGAAAATGGCTCTGAGAGAATTTTGCCTATTTTCACTGAAGACTTCGTGTCAGTCAGTTTCATTCCGCAAAGTCGAATTAGTTTCGCGGGGATACCAACGACAGCCATAGCATCTAATAGTTTCTGTCGTATCGGACTGTCGAATGCAGCTTTGTAGTATATGAACAGATGGTAGGTGTCGACCTGCATTTCTTGGGTCTACTCCACTATTTATCGTAGTATGAATATTTGGTCGGTAGTGGATTTACCAGGTCTAAAGCCACACTGATAAGGACCAATAAGGTTCGCTAAGATGGACTTTAGTCCTTTACATTACACACAAGACAGGACATTATAAGCGATGGGTAAACACCTGATCCAGCGATAGTTGGTACAAACTCTTGGGTCACAGTTCTCAAGCACAGTACATAGAACACTCAGCTTCCAAACATCGTGCTTACATTCATTGAGCCAAATCTCGTTTATGAGCTTTTGCGTACACGTTTTAGCTCATCGATTAAAACTTAAACATAATTTCCCTTTACACCCCATGAATTAGGTATGGGATAGCTTCTCGCGTTGTTGTGAATTAACATGCTTTCTATTTTAGATTCACAACAAACGACACCTACTTGTTTATCAACGAATGCGAACGTCTATGAAGCTTTTACTAGACATGCCGATTGACTCGACACTATACTGCGAATTTGCTGTCTACAACATGAAATCAATGGCAGGAAAATGTAGGTGGCTGGAGCAGGGAATCGATCCATGGATCTCTCGCATGGTTATAGCGTGTTCTAACTACTATGCCACGGCCGGCCAGCTCATCGCTGCCGACCTTAAACAGCTTTGCAGGTAGTCCTTCGGCAAACGCAGCTTTATTGTTTTTAAGCCGTGTTAACCTCGTTTTATCATGGTGGTAGACAATCTACTCCGTCGGCGATGATTTGCATGATTTCGTCACTTATTCTGCCTTTGGGTAAGAGCAGAGAACGAAGTGTTCCCTCCATATTTGCAGCACGCTCTGTTTGTTTGTAAACAGATTTCCCCTCTGAGCGGATTCCTGATCCAAAATTTTGCTTTTGACCTTTTGGTAGGACTTTCGGGCTTCACCCAATTCCTGTAATTTTCGTTATCAAGGCTGTCTCTTTTATACCTTAGACACTTTTCCGCCTGAAGAGGTATTTCTTCTCTCTTTTCTTCTCATTACATCGTTCCGTCACAGCACGCTTTACCATTGGCTGCAGTTTTGCCTTGTATGCAGCATCCATTTCCTCGGACAATACGCGACATTTTTTATCGTATCAGGGCTTGTCTGAGCGTGGTTTTCCATAACCCAGTACGGTCGTTGCCGCAGTGGTCATAGAGGTCTCTGCCATGTACTGCCTCTGTGTATCGGGAACATTAGAATTAGGGGGGTTTGATTGCAGTAATTGAGAGAGTTGGTTGGAATAGGCATTGGCTATCTCGGTGATATGCAGCTTTATGATGTCTAGCTTCCTTTGCATTTGGTTACGAGCATTTTTAGCACTACTTATTCACGTGTGTACCTTGGCTACAACTAGGTGGTGATCCGAGTCAAGATTTGCACCGCGCATCACACATACGTCCATAACGCTTGGGACGTGCCTTCCAGCGATTACCACATGATGAATCTGATTTCTTGTGTTTTGATCAGGGGATATCAAGGTTGCCTTATGGATATCTTTATGCGGGAATCTGGTTCCACTCAATACCACGTTTCTCGCCGATACGAAACTATTCATTCTGAATCCGTTATCGTTTTTGTGTTATCATGTAGACTGGATTATCCGAGTGCTGAACCAAGAACATCTTCCCTTCCTATTTGAGCATTAAAATCTCCTAGAACCATTTTAATGTCAGGTCTGGGCAGCGGTGATATATTTCCTCCACTCATAGAATGTATCTATAATGTCCAGGTCTTTGTCTTCTGTCGGGGAGAGTACACGAACAGCGTGATGTAAAATATTTCGCCTTGATAGTGGCTACTTGATCACTTGCCCGGTTTAAACCGCGAGACCAGATGTCTTTTATCAGTTATGATGACCGATGCCTAACTGGTCCAGATGATTTTTTTATTTGATCTAAAAAATATTTTCCTGTTCATAAAGTCACACTTCTTCATTAATGGCTCGTAGACTTTTGTGACCCAGTGTACAGATTTTATGGATGATTTTTAAGAGTATCTTTATATTTTGCTGCTACTTTTCATTGTTCTTTTAAATGGGGTCGATTGAGCGGATGGCGTTCTGGCTAGTCATGACGATGTGAATGTGTGTGTGAGTATGTGTGTGTGTATGTATGTGTTAACCCGATTGTATTGACAGGATATCGAGTTAATTAAGTTGAACTAAAAAAAGTGTAATTGTATCTTACAAGAAAAATTATAAGCAATAATGTATTCCTCCTCCTTGTTAGTGTCGTGGCAGAGCAAACGTTCGTTTCAGCGTTTAACGACAAGGACACCTCTTGTTCACACAAACGAACCACAGCACTAACATACGTACGTACGTAGCGTGTTTAGATGCATGACCATGCAACGAACAGACGAACTTTCTTCACCGGTTGGTGGTAATGAACGGTACGGTACGTAATAAAACATTTCCGTAAAACATAATTGTTGGCTGTGCTCAGTGATTGCCAGAGCTGTTCGGTGGCTGGGTTTCCTGCCTCATTGATAATGTCAAAGGTTTAGCAATTAGTCATTGGGGTTCATTACAACTGTTCAGCAACTGATTTCTAAGGACATGATGATGAACGTTTTATGGAGGCAATTAAACGAGACAATAGCGTTAAATGCATAACTGTGGAGCTCTTGTTGGGGTGTAAATAAATCTAGTCATGAGAAAAAAACGAAGAAATTAACATTGTTTGTTTATTTATCCTTTTCTATAGTTTCCTTTATATAAAGACATTAATATGAGAAGCATAAAAGGTCAGGGCTTTGACATGATCCATGACATGTCATAGCGGGTGATTTGCCTTCTGTTGTAATCGTGATGTGTGACATCAACAGCAATAAGGAGTTTGTCGTAAATGTCAGCTATTGCGAAATCAAGCAAATGCAGCTTCAACCGTTAGATTTGAGGGTTATTATTTTATCATATTTTTATAATTCGTGATCCATTTAGAAGCTTTTTTTAAATTAAATTAATAGCATTTTGATTAGTATTGGAAGTTGTAATTTTTGTTATGACCCGAAAGAATTATCTCTGGCATTTACTTTTGAAACAAACTTTTTTCAAATGTTTGCCTCGACTGCGCCCCCTGGGTGGTCTAATTAAAACGGCATAACTTTCGATCACTTTATCCAACATTGGCAACGGTATCTCGGCTGAATACAGGACTACAGGACTAGGCTAGAGCAAAACTGTAGCAAAGGTTACAGCCAATAAATGTTAAAAATTAAATGCAATATCTCTGGACAAGGTTATTTTGTACGGTTACCCAACGGATCTCTTACGGTACCATCTGAGAATCAAGGAAAAAGTCTAAATTATTCGTACAAAAATCTTAAAAGAAATTGCCTTTTTTATTGGGTGGGGTATCCCTTACGGTATCTTAGGTTTTACCTACGAATACAAATATTATTAGGTGGTGCCAGTTGGGCTAATACAACGTATCCAAGGTTTTTCGTAAGTCAACGTTTAATAAACGTGCAAAATTTGACTAAATTCAGTGTAGTTACAAAAATGACATACATGTAGAACTATAAGGTTGATTTCGGTCATTTCTATTGGAGGAAGTGGCAAATGTTTCTGTTTTCTGAGGTTTTGTCTAACTTTACAAGATAATGAAACTTACCAAATTCAAATTCCTGCAGTTTTCCGTTCGGAAGTTATGGGAGGAATATTAATTTTCCAAAAAGAGGTCATATTGTTTAGGAGGTACCAGAAGAGGTGGGCCAATATGGTTCACATACATTTCTGAATCAAAAATTCTTATAAGCGTAGATCTTTTGCATTATATGTACTTATTCCATAATAATCATTTTCCTTGGGCAAAATTGGCTGAATTTAGTGTACTTAAAAAAAAGACATACATGTTGAAATATGACGGTTAATAATGTCATTTGTATGGTAGGTACCGAAAGGAGATGTGTTATTCCGCCTATTTAAATTTAAATGATGGGGATGAGAAAATTTTATAATTTGAGTCTTTCCGATCGTTATTTATTTGGGAATAACCAAAAGCTCCGAGAGATAACGTTATTCTTCGGACAATACCGTTCAATGGTAGCAAATGCGAGAAGGCGAAATGTTGAGTAACCTAATCGGCATGCTACCACCGATGCGTCTTAGGAAGTAGGTAACAGAAGTTACTGAAGCTCAACACAGGCTCTCTTAGTGGCTTTGGCAGCCCCAAGAAACTAGGATCGGGAGCGGTGGCCTAATAAGCCACTCTTCTTAAACAAAAATTTATTATGAAAACACGAAGAAAAAGAAAAACAAGAACCCCCCCAAATGTTGACGACCCCCGCAAACGATATAAGGAACATGATTTAAGGAACTCTTTACAGAAATGGTGCCTCTATCAAACTGGCGGATGTCCTCGACAAAGACATACAACCATACTGAAAAAAGGTGGACGTGACGGGAATGCACACCACGCACAGTGGGAAAAAAAAGTTTTTTTGGACATTTGAAATTTTAGGCCGCAATTCTTGACCGATTTTCAAAATTCTTTTTTTTGTATTCTTGGAAACAAAATTCTGCACAGAATGTACATTTTTTTTTATTCTGAAAACCTTACCGTTATTTTTTTTAAATTTATCAAAGTCGATGCAAAAATAATTTTTGACTTTAATGTCAAATATTTTTTGGACTACGTGTCCTAAAAATTACGAACTAACCTCAAATAATGTGAACATATGTTACGAATTAAACTCAGTGAAAAAATTAGACAAACATTTTTTTTTGGCTCAACTGTAAGTAATTTTGTGAAGGCACTATTTTCAGACTTTAAATCGGTGTCCTGCTCATAATTATTTTCCGATTAGAACAAAACCTAACATATAGTCAGGAAAAGTTTTAAGAAAGTCGTCTGTAAAAAATAAGCCAAATCTGTGAAGGTCGCCATGCATTTTTTTTGCATATGTACCAAAATAATGCAGTTTTAAACTTCTGATAAAATACAATTTTGTGTGTACAAGTAGGCTAATTAGTGTGCTTTTGACTTAAAAAGACTCAAAATAAGGGAAATTGTAAAACGCTTTAACACTGATTAAATTTCAATACTAAAGTAAACCCAAAAATCGATATATTTCCTGAAGAAGTTGGAAAAATTTTAGTAACACTCTCTTATTTTCATTTATGTATCAAAATATCATAAGGCATACATAATTAAGCCTACTAATACATATGAAATGTTTATATTGCGATTTTTAACCCTATGTATTGTGAATATATTTGCATTTTGTATATGCGTTTAACAAATCTCCTTATTTTGACAGATGATGTAATGTATTATGGTATTGGTTTTTTTTAAAAGGAAAGCACACCACTTAGCCTACTTGTAATCACAAAAATTTTTATTGGAAGTTTAAAACTGCATTATTTTGGTACATTTGCAAAAAAATTGCATGGCGACCTTCACCGATTTGGCTCATTTTTTACAGACGACTTTCTTAAAACTTTTCCTGGCTATATGTTAGGTTTTGTTCTAATCGGACAATAATTATGAGCAGGACACCGAGTTAAAGTGTGAAAATAGTGCCTTCACAAATTTACTTGCAGTTGAGCCAAAAAAAATTTTTTGTCTTATTTTTTCACTGAGTTTAATTCGTAACATATGTTCACATTATTTGAGGTTAGTTCGTAATTTTTAGGACACGTAGTCCAAAAAATATTTGACATTAAAGTCAAAAATTATTTTTCCATCGACTTTGATAAATTTAAAAAAAATAACGGTAAGGAATTCAGAGAAAAAATTCTGTGCAGAATTTTGTTTCCAAGAATACAAAAAAAAAATTTTGAAAATCGGTCAAGAATTCCGGCCTAAAATTTCAAATGTCCAAAAAAACTTTTTTTTCCCCACTGTGCGACGAAAGAATTGTGACATCTTTTACAGCTGTCATGCAGAAAGACACGAATTTGGATGTGGTTTCATAGTCGGCAAAACTGTAAGTGACCGAATGGCCACTTTTCGCATCCGGGCGAAATAGTTCTACATTGCGCTGATTTGTGTACACGCCCCGACGGAAAGCAAAGACGATGACATTAAAGATGCATTCTATGAGCGTCTGGAAAAAATATATGACCGCCGCCCAGCCCTGACATTAAACTTGTTCTATGAGATTTTAATGTTCAAATAGGAAGGGAAGATGCTGTTGATTCAGTAAGAAAATTGAGTCTACACAACACCTCCGTTAACGAATTCAGACTCGTTAGATTCGCGTAGGCATGAATCTTGGTAGTGAGTGGAATCATATGCCCGCATAAAGATATACACACGACATCTTGGATATCCACTAATCAAACGACAAGAAACCACAATGATCAAGTGATAATTTATAGACGTGCTGAGGGAGGGGTGTTGAAAATATTGACTTGAATCGCCACCTATTCGCGGCCACGACACCCACACGATTAATTACTCCATACCACCGGTATAGCCAATGACTACTCCAATCAACTCTCGCAATTACTTCAAACAAGTTCTAGTTCTAGTTCGGATGTTCCTGACACACAGTGGCAGCATATTGCGAATTCTATGACCACTGCCACAACGACCGTACTGGGTTATGGAAAGCCGCGCATCGACAAGCTTTGGTAGGATGATTAATGTCGCGAAAAATCTAAGAAAATGAATGCTGCTTGCGGTGACGGTGTGTGTGTGAAAAGAGAGTGCCAAGATATTGATAGAGGTGAAGCCCGAAAGTTCTGCCAAAAGGTTAAAAGCAATGGTTTTGGGATCCCCACCTGTAAGGACAGAGACAGAAATCTTGTCACTGACTCTCAGAGTGTTCTGCAAATATGGAGCCAGATGTTCACACTACGACAAATCCTGAAGAAGACTCAAGAAATGCAGATCGACACCTACCATCTGTTCATCGACTACAAAGCTACATTCCACAGTCCTATACGACAGAAATTATTGGATGCTATGGCTGAGTTTGGTTTCTCCGCGAAACTAATACGACTTTGCGGGATGACACTAAGCGACACGAAGTCTTCAGTGAAAATTGGCAAAAATATGTCAGAGCCATTTTCTACCAAGCGAGGCTTTAGACAAGGCGATAGTATGTCCTGCGATCTCTTTAATATCGTAATGGAGATGATCATGCAGAAGGCTGCAGTAAACAGGAATGGTACCATATTCAACAAGAGTCACATGTTGCTAGCGTGAGATGTTACTGCGACTTTTTCAAGCATTGAAAAGCAGTCGGCGGAAGTGGGTCTGGTGATTAATGAGGACAAAACCAAGTTATTTGTTTCAACGAACAAAAGTACACTCGTTAACTCATTGGTGAGTAGCGTGAATCATGAGCTATACGGCATCGACGTAGTCAAGCGCATTTAAATAGACCGAATGCACTGGCTTGGACACGTTGTACGAATGGACGAAAATGCTCCGGCTCGAAAAGTCTTCGGCAATATACTCGATGGGCGGCGCAGGAGGGGTGACCAAAACTCCGATGGATGGACCAGGTGAAAGAGCTGTTATCTATGCTACGGAGCGCTCGGAATACTTTTCTACGTGCGGATACTGATAGATAAATTTCTGTTCTTGCTGCCATAAAAGAAGAAGAAGAAGAACGCTTGGTCTGCTAGTTCTATTTATCACACGTTACTACAAAATTCATCACGTCTAGAAGTTTCCACCTACTTTGGATCTTTACCTTCATCCAATAGCTTTCGCATTGTCTGTTTCGATCTCTCAAGTATGTGCCTGCTTCGTCTCACTGAGCATCATATGATCTCTCGGGACTACTCGTTTGCCCTCTCTCTCTTTCAATTCCAGGTACATAGTTAGCCATGGTGTGTTGTCTGTCCGATGATATTACGTTATTTCGATGACATTACGTTATTTCTCCTAATCATGTTTGTGTGGTTTTTTTTTTAATTGTTGTATCTTCTGGAAACTTCTCGTATTTGATTGACTGTGGCCACTATTGCATCATTACTCCCTAGCGGCGAAAAGAAGGACCAAGAAGGCCTTACAGAACGCCCTCAAAAGCAATGGTGGAATGACAAATCATCAAAAACGTTGATTCTCTCCTCTCAAAGAAGGATTGCAGCAGTGGTCTTTAAAGTATGGAGTGTACTTGTTCTCGGGATATTTCAGAAAGGAAGGAGAAGGCCTGTTTTCAGGCATGTCAAAACATGGCCTTGAAGAAATGACGTTTGAATGTCTCAGAAGGCCTTGATGCATACCTGCTTGTAGGGGCCTTGCTAATTTCGCCGGTGGGTTATTTCGGTGTCTGGAAATCATGTTTGTATGTTTTGTTGCGTATTTGTATCTTCTGGAAACTGCTCGTATGTGATTGTCTGTGGCCACTATTGTATCATTACTTATCGTTGTTGAATGTTCTTCTTCTTCTTAATTTCCCTTTACACCCCATGAATGAGGTATGGGATAGCTTCTCGCGTTGTTGTGAATGAACACGCTTTCTATTTTTAGATTCACAACTAACGGCACCTACTTGTTTATCGACGAATGCGAAAGTCACTGTTTGAGAAGCTCTTACTAGACACACCGATTGACTCGACACTTACTACTGCAAAGTTGCTGTCAACAACATTCGAGGGGAGCCGACAATGAAAGAAAAATGTATTTTTTTTTCTTTTTAAGAAGACTGGAGCCAGGAGTTGAACCTGTGATCTCCCGCATGGTAGTCGCGTGTTCTAACCGCTATGCCACGGCCGGTTCACTCACCATTATAACACAATCCTACACTTAATAATGACATTTCTATTTCTACGCATATTTCCTCTTAATTTACAACTGTTACTCATTTATTGCAATTATTTTTTATTTTTAGGTTCCTGAAGTCGTTCGTTCCATATCGGATGAACGAATCTTTTCACTACGCCAACAAACTCAAGTACTCTGGGAACGATATTTCGGATCGATTGAGAAAATTGTATTCACAACATTTGAGGTAAGTTCTCTCTTTGAATTTTGTCATCATATTGATTAGTGCTGATGATGTGTACGATGAAAATAAACGCAGCTAATATTTTAAGGAAATTAAATAATTTATATTAAGCTTTCTCATACAACACCCTTATGCTATTTCGTCCAGTGTATCTTTTCATGTTTATACAACGATGTTTGCATCCTGTGTGGTGGTACAACAAAAAATATGGAAAGCTAATAAAAAAATGCGAATGTTTTTATTTTGTTTACACATACACATACATTATGTATCAAGTGGGGTATGCACAACTTTTCTCGATCTGGGTTAATGGGAAATTAATACATCGCTAAACTTTGGCATAAACAAAAAAAATCGTATATGAATAATAAGAAATTCACTTTATGAAACTGAAACCACTTGAAGATGCTCCGTTCAGATAAATCATATTGATTGCGGTGTCTTAAGGAGTGCGATAACATAATGAATGGGTTAATCTATAGTTAAAAGTTCAATAGAGCTGATGTTAAGACAACAAGTTTGTTAATTGAACTACTTTCTATCGAGCCCATATGGTGTCGTAAGCCATAAGCATATCATGTGCCATCAACAGAATCTAACTTTAAGGATTATGAAATATTGGAAGTATGTCATGCATTAATCAGGAGTGAAAGAAGTACGATTGTTTATAGTAAAAAAGATTTATTATATAGATATTAACGCAAGTGATTACTATGCTTCATGGCAAAAATCTCATAGATTTGTAGCGAAAATATATATTCTAAGGATAAGACTAGAACACTAACAATCAATTGTAAAATTATGTTCCCATTATTAATTAAACGGTTAGATTTCAGATATTTTCCCCTACTTTACTCAATTGTGATGTTGATTCAAATTCTGTATGTGAAAAATGTTGTATGAAACTCTTCTTTAAACACCTGTTTATGTTTGCACTGAATGCCGCTACGTGTTATAAAACCCTCCAAAAGTTCAGTTCCATCAGATTTATAATATATATTTATATTTTCTTATTGAACTTAACTCGTGTGAATAATTTATAACACTAAAACAGATATAGATTTCACACAAGTTAGAAATATAATAACATGTTAACAAGCACCTGTAGTTGATTGTCCTTCTGTTATTACCTGTTATTGCTCACCTCTTTGTGGCCATACTTGTAAAATACCATACCAAATTATTGCCTAACCTGAGGGTCATTCAATGCCTTGTTAGATAATTTACATTTGTTTGATTTTACCAACATTGTAAAATTCCTTTGTTCAGTGATACAATAATGTTTGGACTACGTGATAAAATGACATTACAATTTGGAAGGAAATCGTATCCAACTTCGAAACACCAGTCACCACTCTTTCTTTGTTTTCATATAATTGGAAAGTAAACGTTTTTGTCATTTTGGCCACACACATAAAACATCCGCAATGAGGCCGAAAATACACAAAGTTCGTCTATTTAATCGACTGTCGTGAGGTTACATATACATATTGCCAACGGGGTGTTTCATTGCCCTTTCGTATACACCACAACACTTAAATAATGAATAAGGGCATTCAACTAACCTAGACCAACCGCAAACTTCTTGTACTACTACTTCGTCCTTTGGACAATTTTTAAACACAGAGTTCGTCCAGCAGTAAACAACTATATGTGCGTGCACAAAATTACTCATGGCTCTGTCTCGTGGCAATAGCGTTGTAGCCGTTGTGGTTGTTGTATTAATGTTGATTATACTACACCAGATACCCTCTCCTGATATCATTAGTTTGCTGTTAAAATGTTTACACTTATACATTTGAAAGTAATAGACAGTTCAAAAGCAAGAGATAAACGAAACAAAACCAAAAAGCGATTAATACAAATTGCTGTTAAATGAATAAAATCAATAAAAGCCATTGATGCAACTTAAACAAATGAAAAAAACAAACCGCAGGAACATTTAATGGACAATATTTTACGCCTTAGAAAATTTAATTTAAAATTGATTATTTTTTTTGTTATTTACCTATGTGGGGTTTTATTAACAAGTAGTTTTTTTTTTTGTCGGGCTCATAGCGATTTTTATTACAAGTGAATTAAATCCGTCAATGCGGTTAGATTTATATGCTTCTCATTTCAGTTTTATATACAGGGTGGACCAAAAGCCTTTTTACAGACGATGATAAAAAAAGTAGGGAAATACTGCTGGGTCAAAGGTTACATTGACGTACCAGGGAACAAAATTGGATAAATCAGAGTAGCCACCAATATGGGAGCTGGGAACAACGCATTGACTGCAGACTATCACGAGATTTTTGGACAAAACAGGGCGGAGGACGAACCAAAGTGCTTTTAGAGCTCGATAGAAAAGTTGTCAGGCTACTAATAGGCATAACTACTGAACACTGTGGGGTTAGTTTAGGTTAGGTTATGGACACGTCTGATAAGGAAGAAGAAAGTGGAAGGAAGGTTATATATAAATTAAAAGATAGACAGAAACATTTACATAAATTAAAGTAAATTGATAGACAGTGAAGAGAAAATTGTGGAAAAATAAAAAAGTACCCCGTTATCCATGGAAGGTATCGCACAGAACCTTTCCCTAAGTAACTTAGTCCCCTAATGGCTAGAGCGAGACAGCTAAAAAGAAGATCCATTGTCTAGGACTTCTTCGTCCTTACACACACGGCAGTAGTCCGGTATGAATCTATCCCATTTGCCTGTCAGGTGTCTGATATAGCTGTGGCCAGTTCTATAGTAGTTATACTGTCGGTTCTGGGGATCCATGTCTATTGGATGTTTTCCACATCCAATCCTCCACTAAGCCAAAAAGGAAACAAATGGGTGGGTGAACATCTATCAAAGAGTCATGATCAGGCATAGTATAGCCTCCTCTAGTCAACAGAGGCTGACATCCAGTGTCCAGAGTCGATTCAACTTGTCTTTACAGTTTCTCACCTATATTTTACATCATGTATAGTTGATCGGTTTTATACACACAGCAGTGATCTACGGCGGTGGCAGTTTTCGCTACTACTGGTGTACTAGCTGTTTTTGCGGCTGCGGTAACAAACTACTAGGCCGCCAGATTTCCGACGTAAACAAAAGAGTATTACAATGTCTGGCCATACATTTTTTTGGACAAAAATTTGAGAGTTACTTGCTCGTTGTCATCTGGACGAAAGGGAAAGGGTTTTGTATGGAATATTTTGTTCGGAATATTAATTGCCGAAGATGTGATCTACTATCATTCATACAGAAAAGTTTTTAAATTCGTTGGAAGATTAACTTTCAACTTCAAATATAAGCAAAGACGAAAACGGTACAAATCGACAGCGAGGCGATCAACGAGATGAATGGTGGTGCCGATAGCCACAACTCACATCGCTTCGCGCAGTTGTCATATTTTTGTTTGTGCTTTTTTGTTGACGTGATATATACAACAAATAGTCATAATTTTGTTGTTTTTTTTTCGATACGATGCTAAACTACTAAAATAAAAAAGGGTTAACACAAGAAAGAGCTATACTCCACCGCATCAGTTTTCGTTCGATATTTCAAACACTTGCGTATAAAAAATATAAAGTTCGGATGCGGTGTACCTGTGGTAGCGGTCTACTGGTGCTTTTCTCTGACACACAGGGGGTTATCTGCCTGCTAGTATCTGATGTTTTCTGAAGTACCTTTACTTAAAAAAACACTGCACTGCATTATGTAACCTGAAAGATAGGCTAAGCTGCAGGTTCTCGCTGTATACATCAGCTCTTGTGCCATGTTCCATCTTCGATCCGTCAGTAAAAACGGAAATGGAGTTACCATAAGGGGTCCCACTGCACTACATTCCGATCTTTTCGGAATTTCAACGGCCAATTCACGGAAATCTTCACATTTCGTCAAAAAATCAGTAAGAGGTGTCAGATGAAAAGAGTCATTGTTACCCAAAAGCCGGAGAATATTCGCATGACCATATATGGGTTGATGGTAACCGCCAGATTCCCTCGTACAAATCCAGGGACGCAAGGCGCAGAGAACACATCAAAAGCCGCTTGCGGTGTGCTCCTTCTATCGCCATTCCCCTTTGGAACTTAATATTTTTAATAATGCACTCTTATCTAGGCCCTCCTACCAAACCTGACTACCATAGGGCTTTATTACCACAGATGAAGTATTTTTTACTTACTTACTTACTTTACACTTACGAACATGGTTAATAAATTATAGGCCCGAAGTATAAAAGAATTCCACACGCTTCGGTCTTCTGCGTGCCTTCTCCAGCTAGTCCTACCAGATGGTGGCGCGTCGCCAACCATTTGACCCTTCCAACGATGTTTGGGTCTCCTTGCTCTGCGCCGCCCTTAACTCAACTCAACTCGTGATCGTGCTGATGACTCGTTTTCGTCTGTAGATCAAATTCTGGTACTCGTAGTTTTATCGATTCCGAATACGCTACCGAACTAATAATCGTACCAGACGGAGTGTTAGGATCAAGATGCTACGATGCTATTATATAATACAGGGCTACAGGAACGAAGAGTATCTTCGTGTTCCAAAACGAAATCTGTGCAACCGACTAGGCGGTATAACCAACCGGTGTTGGATTCAACAGACCGAAGTCCGATTCAACAGACCGAGGTCCGATTCAACAGACCGAAGTTCGATTCAACCGACTGAAGTCCGATTAAACAGACCGAAGTCCGATTCAACAGACCGAAATCCGATTCAACGGACCTAAGTCCTATTCAACGGACCTAAGTCCGATTAAACTGACTGAATTCCGATTCAATAGACCGAAGTCCGATTCAACCGACCGTAGTCGAGTTATACCAATAGAATTTGAGTTAAACCAGCAAAAGTTGGTTCAACAGACCAAAGTCCGATTCAACAAAAAATATTTTCTTCGATGAAGTATTGCCCTGATAAGGGTACATGAGATCGGGTACAGAGCTACATAGCAATGGACATTGCTACGGTAGCAACCGACGAATTTGCCAAGCAAAATACTCGATCATTTAAGTAAGTAGAGCTCTCGATGTAATGAGAATTATATCGCATCACACTGCATCGATTAACACTTTCTCTTATGATGTCTTTTCCTGAATGTGTTTGGTTGGATGTTGGTTGTCGCACTCAATCGCCGTTTGTGGCGATTGCCGAATGTATCGTTGGTGGCAGTCGCGTGCATTGCCGAACGCGTCGTTTGCGGCGGTCGTGTAATCGATGGTATTGTTATTTGCCCTTGAAGTAATAAAAACAGTGTATGCAGATTGGGTGGGTTGGTGATATGCAAGAGTTAATGAATGGCGAGATGACAACAGCTTTCCCATCACCTTCTCCATCTGCAAATTTGAATTAGATTTGCAGTAATATCAAAGTCTGACATGTCCTCATAAGGAATGTACCGAAAAGAAACTGCACACTTTCAAATAAATATTTCTCCCAGTGTGAGCTTTCGATCGCGCCATGCAATGCACCGTTAGAAAGCTCGATCAATTCTGAAGAATTGTGCATTTTTCGTTTGCTCTATTTGTCTTTTGTTTTTACGATGCCTCGAATCGAAGAGCAAGTACGCAAACAAATTGTGCAGAGCTACTGTACTGAAAACGGAATTTCATACAGAAAATTAGCTAAACGCTTTAAAGTTAGTGCAAATAGCGTGAAAAACATTATAATTAAGTTTGGAGAAACATGTTCTATAAAAGACTTGCCGAAAACAGGCAGAAAAAAACGTGTACATAGTCCAAAATTGGAACAATCGGTGTTAACCTTAATTAACAAACACCCAACGATGTCCGTTCGAGATTTGGCAAAAAAAACGAGTACAAGCGTGTCAATGATACAAAGGGTGAAGCAAAGGAATAACTTAAAGACGTACAAAAAACAAAAAGTCTCAAAAAAAAGTCAGAGACAAGCAGAAGTTGGAAAGCAGAGAGCTCGAAAGCTTTATGATCGATTGTGCAGTGACGCGGTAGAATGCATTGTGATGGATGACGAAACATATGTTAAATTGGACTCAACAACTTTACCCGGCCCACAATTTTACACCAAGAAGAGAGGCAGCACTGTTGACGAGTCGGTGTCAACAATTCAAATGGAAAAATTTGGACAAAAGGTGTTGATTTGGCAGGCCATTTGCACCTGTGGTCTTAAAACTAGCGCATTTTTTACAAAAGGTACTATAGGTGCGGATATTTACATCAAGGAGTGCTTGAAGAAACGTCTCATACCATTTTATAAGAAACATAATGTCCCAACTTTGTTTTGGCCGGATCTTGCATCCGCCCACTACGCTCGAGCAACACAGGCGCTCCTCAACGAAAATGACGTTAAATTTGTCCGTAAGGAGGAAAATCCACCAAATTGTCCAGAGCTACGACCCATAGAGCGTTATTGGGCTATTGTTAAACGAAATTTAAGGAAGGACGGTAGAGTTGCCGAAAACATTGACGAGATGAAGAAAAACTGGATAAGGGCAAGTCAGAAAGTCACCAAGGCAGGTGTGCAAACCCTAATGAACGGCGTCAAACAAAAAATTCGCTCAAAAATAAGGACTTGACTTTTTTCCAAAATATTTTTTTTAGTTATAATGTTTATGAATCTATATTTAATATGTAAAAAGAAAAAACTACTTTTGGTTCAAAACTTTTGAAATACAAATGAAACAAAGTGTGCAGTTTCTTTTCGGTACATTCCTTATAACCTTTTCCTTATCGAAGAGTCGAAGGCAGCTTTGTAGTCGACAAAGTGGTAGTGTTAGAATCGATCTGCTATTCATGAGTTAGTTCGAGGATTTGTCATAAAGTGAATAATGATAAAACTTAAATAGTTTTTAGTTAGTTTATTTTCTTTTTAATTTCTTCATTTGGCTTTAGACGTTCACACAAAATGCTCGAAAGGACCTTGTACGCAATTGATAATAGAGATTAATCCACGTTAGCTCCTAAATTCACTACGGTGATCGTTCTTGTATGGGAAATAACAGACTAGGACTCCAATCCCCGGGCATACTCTTCTCTACCAAGATGTTCTCCATGAACTGATGCATGCTCCTAATCAGCTCCCCCCGACCTGCCATCAGCAATTCAGCACGGAGACCATCTGGTCCAGCCGCATTGTTATTTTTAAGGCGGGATATTGCCACATGTATCTCGCTCTGGCTCGGAAGTGGACCGTTGATACCATCGTCATGGATTGGAACCAAGTCTTCTGGAGTAGAGTCCGTATCCACTAGATTACTGAAATGTTCTCTATATATCTTCAAAGCGTTTTACGGGTCCGTCACTAGTTGGCCATCGCTGTCCTTGCAGAATTTTCGTGCGTTTCCTCTACTTCGGAGCAACTCCGTGCACTCATCCGTCAATCTCTCAGCTCCTTTTTCCGTCTAAAAAGACGAGTCGCCTCTTGTCTCCTCTCCCTGTGCCATTTACGAATAGCTCGCGTTGCCATTGGTTGCATTTTCGCCCTGTATGCAGCATTTTGCTCTCTCGTGGCATTGCGACATTCACCGTCGTACCGGGCATCATCTTGAGACGGCTTTGAGTACCCATGTACGCTTCTCGCAGTCCGTTCTATGCAATCGACTATATATTGCAACTGCGAGGTAATATAATCAGAGGTTGGATTTTGCCGGAGCAATTGAGTTAGGTGGTTGTAGTAGGTGTCCGCTACCTCTGCAGTCCGCAGTTTACCGATGTCCAGCTTTTGTTTTGCCTGGTTAGTTACGTTATTCCACATGCTTATCCTTATGCGTACCTTAACTGCGGTAGGGTTGTAAACGGAGTCAATGTTCGCACCCCTGATCATTTGTACTTTCAAAACACTCGTTGCGTGCCTTCCATCGACTACCACGAGATCTATCTTATTCCTCGCCAATTGATCTGGAGATAACCATGTTGCCTAATGAATATTTTTATGATCAAGTCTAGTGCTGCTAATTACCATATTTCTTGCCACAGAGAAATCAATCAGTCTGATGCCAATGTTCGATGTTTCGGTGCGGAGGCTAAGTTTTCCGATGGTAGGTTCAAATGCGGTATCCCTGCTTTTTTTATGTCATGGCTTGGGCTACGGTCATATACATTTTCTATACTCTCGTAGAACTCGTCTTTGTCATTTTCTCTTCTATCGGATCATGGGCACATAAAAGTGTTATGTGGAAAATCTTTGGCTTCACTCTTATGGTGGCTATGCGTTCACCCACCGGGTTTCGCCGTCAGACTAGGTGTCGCAGTCTCTTGCCAACCACAAATCCACATCAAAACTCGTGCTTGTCCGCATGGCCGCTATAGTAGATGTCACACGTCTTCATGCGCTAGCACCCGTGTCCCGTCCACCGGATTTCCTGTAAAGCGGTTATGTCAGCCTTGTATTCTTCGAAGACTTCCGCCCGTTGAATGGAGGCACCTGGTCTATACAGTGTTCTAACATTCCAGGTGAATAACCTTAAAACATGGTCCTTAATTCGTTTCAAGTCGTCGTCAACATTTTGGAGGGTTTATTACCAATCGAATTGAAAATTAGGCCTTTGCCTACATTTAAAGTATGCTAAGCCTTATCCTTCTGACACATCAATAACCGTATAAGTGTCTGAATGTGAGAACTTCCGCCTTAGCCGTATTCTTTCAAGTTGTAATGTGTCTGTTCTATCCTAATACCCTCTACTGGCACAATTATTGCCAATTGACTCGGTGTATTGATTACAATTTGTCCCAGATTCGTCTGCGCTACATCACCTTTCCCCTTCCCACCAGCAATTGGACATAACGTCAAGTCATAAAAGTTGTTCTTGTCCCTCGGACGGACAATTTGCAGAAGAACAGCAGCGGATATCTGTTCAAATTCATCACGATTCAAACAATTGCGCCATTTATCACTCCTATTAAAAAGCCATAAAAAAAATTCCCCAATGAGAAACTCGGATTGGTGGAAGGCGGGGGTGAAACATGTTTTACAGCAAATGTTGAAAAATAAGACAAAAAAACGACAGAGAAATATATGAATGTATTTGAACATTAAACATTTACTGGCATAAGAGCCTGTCATGGAGCATGAAGCGTACAGAAAAAACCACGACCCAGAACAGGAAGGATGGAGGGAGCCGGAGAAAGTACACGATAACTGGCCGCTATGAGGTATGTGCAGTGTAATGGAGTGGGTGTACGGCAAAACAATGTGGACAATTGCAATAATAATCACTATCTGCCGCCACCCCCACGAATGGCTGCATATCCCTCCATATGTCTCCCTGTCCATAAAAGTCTTGTGTCAGTCGTAACACAGTTTCTGGTAGCCATTGTTGTTGTTTTTGTCGCAGTGTTGGCGTTTCAACCTCGTTTACGATGTGACATTATGACATAATGTCAACTTAGACTCAACTCAACTGATTCACAGAATGCGCGCACATACACACACACAGTTGACAACCGCCACAAACTATTAGCGGTGTTTTGTGAGCTACTTAGCCACCTGATGTTCTGGCCTCAATTGCCGGTTGGATTGTGGCGGAGTCAGTAGCACGGTCGGTCGGTGACTCTGACTCTCTCTCACTCTCTCTTTGGCTGTTTACACACTTAGGCATCAATAATCTTCTAATCATGGACAACAACAACACCACTAAAGCCACCAAACAACCTTGTTGTCATCATCTAATGGCACTGGTGGATCCTAATGGGCCACACGGTTAGGTGCTAATGAATGGAGCTGCTATATATTTTATCTGTGTCTGTGTCTGTGTAAACAAACACCTTGAGATTATTGTTGACGTTGGTAGTGATTTACAGAGTAAAACCCTGAACTAATTTACACACCATTATTATGACTCTGGTTAATGTCGATTGGCGGCGGCAGAGTTCATCTCAAAACAAATTCACTGTGATTTTGTTGTTTTTATCTTTAGTCACGTTCATTTCTTTACGCCCCATTGGTTTTATTATTATTTATCCTTTAGAGTTGGACGTAAAAATTGTTGACCTAACGACAGCTTAATATCCCCCCAATGATTATAAAGGTGAGGTATAGCTGGTAGGCGTCTGGCAGTTGACAGCAGAGCAGAAAGGTGAATGATGATTAACGCAGCTACTCACACACCCTCTTTCTCCCTTCCCCCTTTGTCGTTTGTTTGCATTTTGCGTACCATTGTAAGAAAATTAATTTCGTGTCATTTGTTAAGAAATTGCATCCTGCTGTGCCTGGCACAAGTGACAAGGCAAAAACCATCAAGGTGTTGAAATATAATTTACATGCATCGAATTGGTACTCAATAAGTAAGAGGTGATCGGCAGGCAACTGCAGTTGTAGTTGTAGTTTAAAGAAATTTAATATGTAAATATAAATTAAGTGAAATACACAGTACAGCACATGATTTTGGGACTTAATTCTGAGAACTGCACGCGAAAGTAGCCCCAAAATGAAGAAGTTCTGCATCATTCGTTTTGTCAAGTTACATGCCATAGTTACATGCCATTTATTTTATTGCTTTATTGTGGCGTATGATTATCATCAGTAATATTCCATGTAAATCATACACTACGAAGTAAAACAGTTTTAATGCAACTGCTACAAAATAAACCCAGATCAAAATCATTTGATGAATAGAAAAGTGAAACTGTTGCTTATGTACGGAAACGTTATATGAGCAGATTAAAGGTATTGTAATTTTTAATTTTTTTAAATATGTTTCAGCTAAATCGGACTAGTGGTTCTTGAGTTATGTCAACAAAAAGAGCCTAAAACGTGACTAATTCCCCTATACTAAACTTACTAACTTTCAATCGATATTAAATTATTATGGCATGTAAATTGACAAAACGAATGAAGCAGAACTTCTTCTTTTTGGGCCAACTTTCACATGCAGTTCTTAGAATTAAGTCCCACATCAATGTTTTAAAAAATGTCGTACTGTGTTATTTGTTTGTAGTTGAAAGTTATTTAACTCGCATAATAATATGCGTATTAAAGTCTTTGTCTCTTCGGAGTCATTCCGACATCATGTCATCAGGCCTTGTTTCCATGTTCCCTACATTATTAAAAGATAACTGCTGCTGACCTTCTATGAGAAGGGAGTATCAAGGTCTTCCGTCACCTTTCTATGAGAAGAAAATCATAATGTGACTTTCTGTCAAGATTTCGAGCGGGAAACAACTGACAGTGTCAAAATAACCTATGATTTTAAAAGAAACTTGTATTTGGTTCATTCTGTATATGACCGCTGCGCTAGCCAAGACATTTAAATTATTCAAGGAGGGAAAAATGTTCTTGTTATTTCGACAGTTAGCTTCAGTGCTACCAGATTTCCATAGAAAGATTTCCAAGGCAACCAAATTGATCAAATAAAATTCTATGGAATATATGTCTCTAGCGTCATGTTGTTTGTAATGCCTGATGCAAAAGTAGACTCCGATCATCACCTAGTTGTATCAAAGGAACGTAGCGGATTAAGCATTGCCAAAAAAACTATACATCGCAAGGCTATATACACCTGGCATAGCCAATGCCTATTCCTACCAACTCTCTCAATTTCCGCAAACAAACGCTCTGATGTTC
Source organism: Muscina levida (assembly GCA_964034835.1). NCBI lineage: Eukaryota > Metazoa > Arthropoda > Insecta > Diptera > Muscidae > Muscina > Muscina levida. Next base: position 82,117,242 of record OZ035884.1, read on the forward strand.
TTCACACAGCATATTGCGTAATAATATCAGCAAGTGATGATTGGTGACTCCGCTTTGTCGGTAGTTCTCGTTAATGTCAACAATTCAAAAGGGTATTGATTATTGGGGTTTCGTTAATATACGAGATTCGGGTTTGTCGGTGGTTCAGATTTATATAAGCAATTCGGGAATATATTGTTAATTCGGGGTTGTTGATGATTCGGCTTTCATCGTAAATTAATTGTGGTACTCGCAACTCGGGATTCGCGCTTTTCTGCAAATCGATTTTGCGGGGTTGTTGATAATTGAGTTTAGTATTCGCAACTCAGGATCGTGTGAATGACTAGTGTTCTTCAGCAAATCGTCTTTGGCAACTAGTTGTTGTAACGATGATTCGACTTTCGTCGTAAATCAGTTTGGTATCCGCTACACAGGATGGTTCGTGTTTTTCAGCAAATCGATTGTTGCAACTAGTTGTTGTAACGATGATTCGGCTTTCGTCGTAAATCAGTTTGATATCCCCTACACAGGATGATTCGTGTTCTTCAGCAAATCGACTTTTGCCCCTCGTGGTAGTATCGATGATTTTGTTGTCGTCGTAAATCTGTTTGGTATCCGCTAATCAGGTTGATTCGTGTTTTATATCTAATCGACTTTTACAACTCGTGGTTGTATCGATGATTTTGTTTTCGTCGTAAATCAGTTTGGTATTCGCCACTCAGGATCGTGTTGATGGTTCGTGCTCTTCAGCAAATCGATTTTTGAAACTCGTGGTTGTATCGACGATTCGGCTTTTGTAGTAAATTAGTTTGGTATCCGCTACTCAGGATGATTCGTGTTCTTCAGCAATTTGACTTTTGCAACCCGTTGTTGTATCGACGATTCGGCTTTTGTCGTAAATTAGTTTGGTATCCGCTACTCAGGATGATTCGTGTTCTTCAGCAATTCGACTTTTGCCACTCGTGGTTGTATCGATGATTTTGTTTTCGTCGTAAATCTGTTTGGTATCCGCATCTCAGGATCGTGTTGATGACTAGTGTTCGTCGGTAGATCAACTTCTGCAACTCGTATTTTTATCGATTTCGATTTCTCGACCGAACTAATAATCGTACCCAACGGAGTGTTAGTATCAAGATGCTATGTTGCTAATTTCAAATAAACGGTTTTCCAATACGAGGTGTTATTTTGGAATTCAAAGAAAAATGCAATTTTTTGAGAGAAATGGTCAGATGTTTATTTCATAATAAACGCAAGGTTTGCCGTTAATAATGAAAAACAACATCAGCTAAATGGGCACCACGAGCACGCTTACAGGACCATATCCTTTTCATTAATATCTCCATAACCACATCGCAAAGTGGCTGCCCTATGTCCACGATAGCCTTACGTCTTTAATCGACGCTTGGCTGTTGGCGTAGACCTTATATTTCACATCCCCAAAGAAAGAAGTCGCAAAGTGTTAAATCACAAGATCTCGGTGGCCAATTGTGATCACCTCTGCGAGAGATAACACGGTCCGTAAACTTTTCCCGTAAAAGATCAATGGTTTTGTTGCTTGTGTGGCACGAAGCGCCGTCTTGTTGAAAGTAAACTTTGTCCAGATCAATACCATCCAACTTCAACCATAAAAAATCATTAATCATCTCTCGATAGTGCAATCCATTCACCGTAACAGTTGATCCAACCTCATTTTCGAAAAAGTAAGGTCCAATGACCCCGCCGGACCAAAAAACCGAACCAAACAGTCACTGGTGAGGATGGATAGGTTATCTTGGGTTATCCGAGTCGCAGATGCGAAAATTTTGCTTGTTGACGTAGCCACCGAGGTGGAAATGGGCCTCATCAGGCAATATAATTTTTCGATGGAATTCCGGATCATTTTCATGCATTTCAGTTGTTGATGATCGGCCGGATTGAGTTCTTTATAAGCCTGAATTCCGATTCAACAAACCGAAGTCCGAATCAACAGACCGATGTCCGATTCAACAAACCGAAGTCCGAATCAACAGACCGATGTCCGATTTAACCGACCGAAGTCCGATTCAACAGACCGAAGTCTGATTCAACAGACCGAAGTCCGATTTAACAGACCGAAGTCCAATTCAACAGACCAAAGTCCGATTCAACAGACCGAAGTCCGATTTAACATATCGAAGTCCGTTTCAACTGACCGAAGTCCGATTCAACAGACAGAAGTTCGATTTAATAGACCGGAGTCCGATTCAAATGATCGTAGTCCGATTTAACATACCGAAGTCCGATTCAACTGACCGAAGTCCGATTCAACGGAACGAAGTTGAGTTAAACCAATGAAATTTGGGTTAAACCAACAAAAGTTGGTTCAGCACACCGAGGTCCGAATAAACAAAAGAATATTTCTTTTGATAAATTATAGCCTTGAGAAGGGCAGGGAAGATCTGGTACAGAGCAATTTAGCAATAAACTTCGCTGCGGTAGCAACCAACGAATTTACCAATTTACCTAGCAAAATGTTCGATCATTTAAGTAAGTGGTGCTCTCGATGTAATGAGAATTATATCGCACCACACTGTATCGATTAACAATTTCCCGCGTGATGTCGTTTCCTGAATGTGTTTGGTTGAATGTTGAGCGTCGCGCTCATTCGCTGTTCGTGGCTATTACCGAATGTGTCGTTGGTGGCGGTCGTGTGATCGATGGTATTGTTCTTTGACCTTGAAGTAATTGAAACAGTGTATGCAGATTGGATAGGTTGGTGATATGCAAGAGTAAATGAAGGGCAAGATATTATTAGTTGTTAGAGGTTAAAAGGTCTTAATTGTGTAGTTGGCACTGGAACGACTTTCATCACGTTACAATACACATCTGTAAAGACAGAGAAGGAAATCTGACTATGGACATGTAGAGTGTGTTGCAAATAGAAGGGTATTATTTTGGTAATCTGGCATTTTGGTAATTCTGAAAGGCAGCGCAAGTAAAGAAGCAACTGCGGTTTAATGTTACCAAAAAAGTAGCCCTGGTATGATCTCGAACTCAGTACAATAATATATGCTTGCACAACAGACAGAAATACTGTGCACGAAAAAATTAAATGTTCTGAGCTCAAGGACGAACCTTTGGGGTCGGTGAAAACGAATATAAAGTCTGTGTATCCCAATAACGTCGGTGTTTTGATATAACCTCAATATTAGTTGAATTTTGAATTTCTTGAAGTCCTGAAATCCTGACGGGCTGGAACTTTCGTACACAGCGCATCAGAATACATTAGCAAATCGTAGTCTGATCCCTTAACCCTAACACTATTTTTTTGTGTGGCCGTGTTAATTGAGAAAAAAAATTATGAAGATCTGATTTTCCTGGGTTCTAGTCAAGGAAAATCAAAAATGTGCTTTCGTTTATTGACTATATTGAAGTTGGCGGAGTTTGTAAGTATCCCTACACGATACTGACAAACTTCAAATCTATATATCTATATTTTTGACAGATATAACTTTTCCCGCGAGCATATTAACTGCTGATCACTGATTCCTACCATTTATCACACTGTGTAATTGAAATCTGAATATTCTATGTCCCTTGCTTAAGAAACTAGTTCGAAGTGCGCGCACCAACTTCCGTCGGATCAGTCTTTAACTTTCGCATATAAAGAAAAATTTCATATTCGGAAATATAGTTATAACGTATTAAAGCATTGTTTACTAACTATTATTATGGCAAATAAGTCCGATCGACGCAAGTTTTCCAAAATCTTCAGAATGTCTACATATTCCTTCGGAAAAAGTTCAATCTTTAAAAACAAATTATTCAGACTAGCCTCGTAATATTGTTCCCAAATTTCACTGAGGCTTCCTTTGTACTGTTTTCTAATTGATGTGAAAATTTTGTTTCAATATCTTTTGTAGATCAAGAGATATTGACGATTATATTCATATATCTCATATAAAATCACTCAATCCACACACTTAACAGAGCTCTGTTAATCAAAGTGGTTTGTGTCTTAGCTAGTTAAAATACGAATTTAAATTCACACACATCAAATCGACACATCATATTTTCGACGACTACAAAGTAGCATTCGACAGTTCGATATGCTCCAGTATGCCTGAGAAGCTGAATTTCTTTGTGCGATGACACTGATTCTTACAGAACCACTTTATACCCAGCGGTGTTTCAGATCGTGTAATAGTTCGTCATACGGTCTCTTTAACATCCTAACGGAGATAACTATGCGGAAGACTGCAGTAAACACGACTTTAATAAATGTCACATGCAGTTCGGGCGCGCAGACGGTATAGATATCATTGGCTTTGGACTGCGGGATGTTACTGCAGCCTTTTCAAGTATTGAGAAGCAATCCACAGAAGTGGGTCTGGCATTAAATTATGACAAAACTAAGTAATTTGTTTCAACGAACAAAGAGTTTACTCGTTTGAGGCGCTGTGTAAACGTTACAACTACACTGGTGAGCATAAAGATATACGCGCCACTGTATTTCGTTGCAAATGGACCTGAGGGGTAGAAGTTCAAAAACAAAAATAAGGAATGAAAGAGAATCAAAAACTACACTTTTACATCCGACAACAACAAAACCGTATTAAGCTTAGCTAAGCTTATAAGCATTTCTTTACCTTTTGGGGTGATCAGAAAATTATACGCAGTGTCTTTACAAATTACAATTACATATTAAATTCCAATTGCAATGGATTCGATTTTCCTCTGTGGGCACATAGTTTTCTGCGTAATTTTATATTCTTTCTTTGGGGGTGACTATTTTAAGCTTTCTTGTCTTCGAAAGCTTAAAAAACCAAAAGTAAACATCGTTTTTTATCAACGCCTCCCAAAAGCCAATCAACTTTAAGAGCTACCTACTAACTTTTGTATAAATAACAATTTGTCCAGATTATTATAAATTTTATTAACTATTAATGCCGTTGCTTTATGGCGCAAAAACTTTATGACACTAATAAACTGCACAACTGTTTGCTTAAGCCCTCCAGCCCTCAACGACAACATATCCACTTTATTAAGGATTTTCCAAATATCATTGAAATTTATTTATTTTTAAATTAAATAACAGAAAAAGTTATATGGAGTCTGGATATGAGAATGAAAAAAAAAACAAAATTTTATGTAATCGCCATATTTTACCATCTTAACGGCCACCAAACCAAACCAACGCATTCCAAAGCCAGGATTCACATGCCATCACATTCCCTGGATTCACATACGACGACGACAACAACGACGACGAGTGCAGTTTTATGAAATACATTTTAGAAGGATTTTTATTGCATCTGCTGCATTTTTCTTTACTCTCTCTCTCTTCTACTCCTTCTACGGCTTTCTAGTGAAATACATATTTTACATTGGATGTCTGCGCTATGAGAGCAGCAGACACAACTATTCGCCACATCCTGGGCGCGCTCCATTTGTCCACATATTTCATATGTTCACTAAGGACTCCCACGCGAAAGGGCGGCGAGAGGACGAGAACAAACATCGACCAATAAAGCAACATTTTTATTGGATGTGATTTATGCGCAACGATTTAAAGTGAAAAGTGGCACTTATGCCAGCGTAACGTGTGATGCTGCCACAGTTTCCACGCTTCCCGGCTCTTGTTGCCGTTGGTGTAAATGGACGCTGGGGACCAAAAAAAAAAAAAAACACGAAACTCGGGTCGTTGCATTATCATGGGTGTATGAGTAAATGTATCAGCAAAGGAGTCAATGCCATCACCAACTCTCCAAGCTGAGGCAACAACACACAGTAAGCTGCAGGCTCAACGTGAGCACGGGGACATCATAATCATCATTGGTAGCAACAGAAACATCGACGGCATTACCATCAGCCGCAGCAGCAGTAACAGCACATGTATCTAAGTGCAAATTAACGGTCATTTACGAGCTTTATTTTAAAATGTACGTGTTTGCTCTACATGTCGTTTGAGTGATACGCTGGACCTGTAAATCGTAGCAGTTCGGCGATAGCACATAGGCACACGGAGAGAAAGATACACAATATAAAGGAAACCCGGTTTTTTTGAAAATAGAACAATGCCTTTAGTGTGTTGTGCGATTTGGCTTTGTCATCTATACTTACTTACTTAATTTGTTTTTACATTCCATGAATGAGGTATGGGATAGCTTCTCGCGTTGTTGTGAATTAACACGCTTTCTATTTCAGATTCACAACAAACGGCACCTACTTGTTCATCGACGGATGCGAACGTCATTGACTCGACACTATATTACAAAGTGGACAACGTCGAGGGATATGATTATGAAATTTAGAGTTCCACTATCAAAACAAAACTGTTTTAAGTAATATCCACGGAAAGGGTATTAAACTGTTACCTCATCAAAACCGAATAAAGGTATAATCGGCAAAATGGGGGTAAATTTTTATTTTATAGGATTTCTTTGTGATATCAAGGAATTTTTCCACCACTTACGATCCTAGTCTCTAGGTTGCCGCCTACTCCTTAAGACCCATCGGTGGTAGCTTCATACAAATCTGCAACGCCAAAAAAAGAACCGTTTAGCCGAAAATGTGCAACACCGTTTAATAGGGTTAATTGTATACGATTCTAAAATAAACAAGGCACCAATCATCACTACGGCGCGTTCGCAGGGTCAGTGTAGTTAACATCGTCGTCCTTTTTATACGGTGGGTGCGTATGTCCTCTCTCCCATTACCCACACATGCTATGAAATAGTTTCGCATAGCACTTCAACTCCTCAAACATTACGAAGCGAAGGCGAATGAAACATTTAAAGGCAAACTTTTCGCCTACAATGACAAACTGTTGACTTATGGCTGTGGATGTGGATGACCCCGGCCAAGTATATGCAACTCCTGCCTCGGCCCGGCAACGTGTTGCCAATCAATAACTTTTTTCATTTCGCCACTGCTGTGACGGTGGCGTACAATTGAGTGGCTTCAACTTTTGACAATAAGCTAAAGCAATAACGAACCCCAAAAAAAACTGAAACAAAAACGAACATACACACAAACAGCAACAATGAAAACAGAAAACAATAACTAAAGTTTATTTTATGAATTTCCTAAATAAATTATACAAAGTTTAACCTTTTGCCAAAAACGGCAATTTCGAAGGGGGGCTATTTATAAATGAAACAACAACAAATATGTAGCCAATATTGCGGTGGCAGCCACCACCGACGCCAAATATTTATCTAGTTTGAAAATTCAACTTTTAAAATTATTCGTATGTGGTGTCCTTAAGTAGATATAATTGTATAAGTGCGGTTAAAATTGTAACCGGTTTGTGAAATGTTCTCTAAATCTATAGCCTGGGTTGTTGAGAAGGGCGATTGATGTATTTGATTTTTTCTATTAGGTTCTTATGATCGTAAGTATGGCAGATAGGGAGATATATACAAATCTTTGATCGGCGACCCTCTCGTTCGGCATGTCTCGAGTCTACAAATAGCAGCGTGTAAATCACTCAAACGCGAGGAGCTCTCCCATATCTCACACATGGACTGTGAAGCTGAATTAAGTTTTAAATAGAGATGGTACTTTTTGTTCGATTCATATATCTATATTCCCATATAGTTTTCTCCATACGGCGACAATATTATTCGGATACGATAATGGATGCAATTATTTTCGGAGTATTTTTTTTAGAGCAAGATAAATTAATTTTTTGGTACTGTTAGATTTTGGTCCTTCGAAGAAGGATTTTGTTCTTACAACTCTGAAGTGTGATGCAAGGTAAAGCTTCTGATAGGTTCAACTTGCCAAACCCAAAGCAATCCTTGTCATTTACACTTCAAGCCTACAAACAGAGCTCTGTGTTCGTTTTACTACTGCAGACGGAGTACATCCACTTGGTGACGCTTGAAAACGTTGTTTTTGGCACCCGTCAGAGCACATCTAACTACTACGTGGTGTGCTGGGTATGCAACCCGCCATCTACGTTTGAACTATTGCAATGACAAGAAGTTACGTTAGATTAGGTTAATTCAGATGCCGCGTTCAGCACATATTACATGGGTCCTATATAAGTCCCTATTCTGTTAGATCAACGTCGCCCTTAAGCCATTTCGCTCTGATGAAGGCATGGATGTTCTGCAAATAGTCTACTAATAGACAGGTATTGTCCAGAAGTGTCCCATGGCCAAGCTTTTCATACCTCAGGTCACCAAAAGCCCGGGAAGTGACATAACATAAAAGATGCTCCATAGCCTACTCTTCTTCCTCATCATTGCAGCTTCTACAAAAATCGTTGGACTCTGGACAGGTTCAGCACAAATCGTGTCCTCTGTATATCCATGTTCCGCAAAAAGTCTACTGATAGACTAGTTATTGCAGCTATGATGTTGGTCATGAAGACAAACACGACTTTGGATGTGGTTGACAAGAGATTGGGCACCTAGTTACGGGGTACGACCCAGTGTATGAAGGAATATCCACTATAAGAGTCAAAAGATAGTGATTCCACATAACACTTTTATGTGCCCATGCTCCGACAGAAGAGAAAAGCGATGAGGACAAAGACGAGTTTTACGAGAGCCTAGAAAATGTATATGACCGTAGCCCGAGCCATGACATTTTCCTATCGGAAAATTCAGTCTGCACACCGAAACGTCAAACAATGGCATCAGACTGATTGATTTCTCTGCGGCAAGAAATATGGTAGTTAGCAGCACTAGATTTGACAATAAAAATATTCATGAGGCAACATGGTTATCTCCAGATCAATTGCCGAGGAATCACATAGATCACGTGGTAGTCGATAGAAGGCACGCGTCGAGTGTTCTGGACATACGAGTGATCAGGGGTGCGAACATTGACTCTGATCACTTACTTATTGCAGTTAAGGTACGCAGTTAAGTTAAGGTATGCACAAGGCTAAGCAGGTGAAAAACGTACGTAACCAGGCAAAACGAAAGCTGGACATTGATAAACTGCGGACCACAGAGGTAGCGGACGCCTACTCCAACCACCTAACTCAACTGCTGCGTAATGCTCCAAACCCTGATAATATAACATCGCAGTGGCAGAGAGAGAGAGAGAGAGAGAGAGTGTTAATGCCAGAATGAGTGGAACAGGGTTGCCCTCACTATGATCAAGGACAGCGATGGCCACCTATTGACGGATACGGATAACGTTCTGAAGACGATGACGATGGTATTAACTGCTCATCTTCGAGTCAGAACTAGATACGAGTGACAAGGTCCCGCCTTAAGAATAACAAACGTCTGGAGCCGACGGTGTACAGGCTGAATTGTCTAAGGCAAGTGATTAGGAGCTGGTTAGGAACATGCACCAGCTCAAGGAGAACATCTGGCTATACATAGGAGAGCATGCCTGGGAACTGGAGTCTCAATCTGTTATGTTCCGTATATAAGAAAGAAGTTCGGACTTTGGTAACTTTTAGAAACACTAACTGGACCTTATCAGTGTGGCTTCAGATATGGGAAATCTGCGAAGGATCAAATATTCATTTTACGACAAATCCTGCAGAAAACTGATGAATAGCAGATCGATAAGGAATCGACTTTACAAAACATGTCAAAGTTTCTTATCCCTTCAAAGCTAATACGCATTTGCAGATGTAACTTAGTGAACACTAAATAATAGGCTATGTTTGGTAATGATTTCTCTGAACCATTCAATACGGAAAGAGGTCGCATGCATGGTGATAGTTTGTTCTGTGTATATCACAGTCCAATTGTAATGTCTTTGTCAGAGCATATAATCCATATTAATTGTTAACGATTGAGGTCGACCGAGTCATGATATTAAGAACATGCGACTCATTCGAGTGACCTGGGTTCCATGTATCATTGTTGTCGACAGAAACTTCTGAGGAGTCGAGTCAATCAGTTTTTCCAGCTCAGAAACTGCTCAACACTGGTAGTCCTGTAGAGAATATCTATATATATAAAAGGCTTGGGTGACTGACTGATAACTCCCCAGCCCAAACGGCTAAAGCTAGAGCCGTGAAATTTAGAATGTATATTTCTTTTATGACGTAGGCGCGCACTAAGAAGGGATTTTTGGAAATTCGGACTGAAAGGGGGTAAAATGGGCGTGGCACCGCCCCATACAACTGGAATTTTTAAATGGCTGTATCTTTTGAACCATTATAGGTACGAAGTCGAGATTTGGTACCTATATCGGACGTATAAGAAACAATACTTTGTTTGTGGAAAGTGGGCGGTGCCACACCCCTTTTTTAAAAATAGTAATATTGGCTAAATAAACGGACCGATTGCAATTAAATTTTCTATGTGTGATACTGCCCATAGGGCCTATATCATAGGCTACATGAAAACATAATTAGACAAAGGGGCGTGGCATCGCCCACATAAACCAAAATTTCAATCGGTCTTATCTCAAGAGCCATTAGAGGTATGAAGATGATATTTGCTATATATGTACACATTATACATGGGAGATTACGTCTCGCTGAAAAATGGGCGGTGCCACGCCCCTTTTGAAAAAAATTGTTATCAAGGTGAAATAAATAAACCGATTGCAATGAAATTTTCACTATGTAGTACTATCCGTAGGGTCTCTATCATAGGCTACATGAAAACATACTCAGACAAAGGGGCGTGGCACCGCCCACACAAACCAAAATTTCAATCGGTCATATTTCGCGAGCCAGTAAAGGTATGAAGATGAGATTTGCTACATATGTAAATGATACATGGGGGAATACGTTTCGCTGGGAAATGGGTAGTGCCACGCCCCTTTTGAACCAATTGTTACGTCGGTCATATTAATAGAACGATTGTAATAACATTAACATAATCAATATATTTAAATTGTCTACTGTCTGTAGATAGGATGATTAAATTTGGGATGGTTGTTCCTCTTTTCGAGTAAACGTCAGTTAAGAACGGATTTTTGGAAACTCTTACTTTTATGGGTTAAAAATTACCAATTAGGGATAACATTTGTACCATCACCTAAACCAATCGGTGAGTGGTATATTCGAGAAAATTGATATGGAAATTCTTACGATCAAATTGGATTGAAGTATTTCTTTTTTAAAACCGATGTTTCTGGGTAAAAAAACGAAAAAGGGATAAAAATTTTACAATCGCCCAGACCAAACGGCTAATGATGTAATCATGATAAGTTATACAGGCTTGCTCTCTATGGAATTAGAACGAACCAAGGAGGGTTTTCGAAATTCATAACTTTTAGGGGGAAAAGGACTGAAAAGGGACAAAACTGGTAATAAACGGCTAAAGGTATAGTCTCAAAAATTGTGCGATGTGAAGTAATTTTAAAATTCGTTCATAAGTTGTAAAAATACCGAAAAAGAGATAAAACTGATGATATCACCCAGATCAAATACCTAAAAGTAAAGTGACGAAAATGTATATAGAATTGCTCCTTATAGAATTAGAGAACTGTCAAATGGTTGTTGTCATTTTAGTTGTGCGATACGAATATATCTTTTAAAATTCGTACTTTTAGGGATAAGAAGGGACTAAAGCGATACAATCACTCAGACCAATGGGATAAAGCTACAATCACATAAATGGGGTATTCGTTCGTCATATGAAGCGTTGGCATTTTACCTGTATTGCTTAAAGTCATAAGAACGTTCATTGTAAGTACGGGTGAAGCAACGCGAGCCGGGAAAGCTAGTATTATATAAAATAAAAAAATGCTTGATAACTAAATCACTCAAATGCGGTATTCCAGAGGCAGAATTTGATAGGCCTTCCTCATAAAATGCATGCAATAGGCCATATTTGAGAATAATTTTTCAAAAAAGGAATTCAGAACGCATGATTGTTCATCACATTCAGGCTTTACATGAATAGATCTGCCAAAGGCATTTAAAAATAATGCAGAGGGATTTCATACACATTCCCTCTCGATTCCAAATATTGTATTTATTCCAAATGGAAAGAATTGTTAATAAGTTTTCTTTCAACTTTTATAAAGGCTTGCCAGGTGCCTTTGCAAAGGATGCAGAGAAATTTCATACACATACGTTTCCAAATAACAGGGATATGTTTTCCAAATGGAAAGAATTGTTAATCTCCGTGGAAGGTGTTCATGTGTTTTTCATTAGTTTCAACCTGTATCAGAAGTTTCAACCACACAATTCGAATGCATCTTCATATGCATGGCTGCTAACAATCACGAGGTAGTGGGTTCAAACTCCAGCAAGGTTTACTGTCGTTGGGAAAAAAATAAGTGTAAGTATAGAGAGAGGAAGAAATATATAAAAATAACCGGTGCCCTCTCAATAAAACAAAATTGCAAGTCCTTATTTTTTCATATGTATGCACCCCTTCCATAAATCCTTCTAATAGAAAGCTTCCATGAGGCCTTCTAATGGAAAGCGGCGACGGAGAGCCTTCTTTTCCAATCTTACGCAATGTACAAAAAGAAAGGAAGAAAAAAGGAAAGCATACCGAAAGAAGGCCTTCCTTCTCATGATTTCCGTCGATGGGACGCCCTCCCATAAGTCATGCATGAAATGGAAAAGGAAAATATTTTTTGCGAAACCTCGTCTTATCTCCCATTGGGGGCTTATACACAAATCTGCGTGATATATAAATATTACGGATTGATGCGGACAGTGTTTATTCGGACTTACATAGTTATACCGCAAGACCAAATGTCTAAGTCTTCAACTATACTAATTCAAGGCTATTTCTGTGTCGCAGCTATAAAAGATGTCTCAACTTTTTCGTTGTGTACATACAATTTCTTTTCATCGCATTTCAGTATCGCGGCAATATTAGCCTTATATTTGTCGAGAACATCCACTATTGTAGAGGCAGCTTCTCTGTTAAGAGTTTGGACATTCCATTATAACGTTTCCAGGGGTCGTCAAAATTTTGTGTGTTTTTTTCATAGTTGAATTTTAAAGATGAGTGTTTTTTTAGACCACAGCCAACGGCACTCAGAGGGCAGTTGTGTTGAGCTTCAGTGACTTAGAAATTTATATTCTCTAAACTGTTATACTACATTACATTCGTATTGCTCATATACATATTAGTTTAAAAAATAAGCAAAGTTTTGACCGAAAGTGCTGCACAAAGTGTCGTTAAGTGATTTCGTTTGCTCTTGGCACTAATTGTGTCAACTATTGTTACGTTGATTGCAGCATTGGGTTTTTATTATTTCTGCTAGATTTAATTTGAATATAAATTCAAATTTCGACTTTTGAACTTCTGAATGCGCTACGTTGTATTGCGATAAAGTTAAACACAGCAATGCCTTTTGAAGAATATACGTTACGTTAAATTGTTTGTTTGTATCATCACTTACATCCCAGCAAAATATTTTGTTGCAAAGAAACAATTACAGAACAGCTTTTACTGATAAGTAACAAGTTCCACTTTCGGTTGCACAATATATTATATTTGTTTGAAATTGTCCCAAAACCAACATGTTCTCATGGAACCTGTTATGAAATGAATTGCTACAAAACTGAATTACATATGCTGTTTTTTGAAATTTCATTGATTTTTTATTGGGTGCTAGTTCGAAATATACTTTTACTCAGATTTTTGAGTTTTTCTTAATAAATACCCTCTAGAAAATACTTATTTCGAATGCGAATACACATTTTCTGTTATACGGAATCTGTGGTGCAACATGTTGTACATAATCGGTTATATAGAACCAGAAACAGAATAGAAAGTCGATTAAAAAAGAAACGATTCTAGTATCAATACCATTCGCAACAAGTTCTGAAAAATTTTCCTGGGATATATCATCAACATTTAATTTTTATACAGCAACAACCAAATTTTGTGTCACATTTTACAGCAAAATAGCAGAAAGTTAAAAAATTCAGGGAAAAGTTAATAGTTGTGAAACTTTGATAGAAAATTTAAACAAAACTCTGACATAGTTTTGATCTATATGTATTGATACAATCGTCGTAATTGATGTATTTTTTCCATTTCCTACTTTCCTTTGACAAAAATTGCCTGTGATGTTTTTGTTTTACAAACATCAGTTATCCTTTGAATTGTAGTCGTTACGCACTTGATTTTGTCCAATACTAGAAAACAGTTGCTCTTCTATGCCACAGTAACTACAAAAATGTTAGTTAACGATTTGAAAATTGACGAAGACAAATAATGTATTGTCATCTGAATTGCATGAAACTGAACCATAATATATAAATTGTATTGTATAAATATTTACATTATAAAATTTCTTCCTTTAACCGTTCTTCTTATTATGACTTAGGTGTTTAAGTATAAAATATATGAATACATTTTGTTATAATTATAAATTCTTTTTCTCATTTATTTACAGGTAAGTCTTATAAACCGCACCGTGGACGTTAAAGGATACATACTGGTATGATTACCTAAAACGTTTATATATGAAAGGACGATTCATTTAGAACTTTAAAATAAAACTGTAAATAAAGTTAGATGTGGGAATCTTTATTCTGAGTCGCAAGAATCAACCCTGACATTTATTTCTTAAAGATAAATTCGTTCAAATATTGAGCGCGATTACACCGGGAGTGAACTTTTTGGAAGGCCTGTCGTTAAATCGATTAATCACGGCCTTCAGTCACGCTCACCACTAGAGCCGCAAGATTATCCTTACTACGGAATGTATGAGGTATTTTCGGCCGCGTATCATCTAATAATGTAAAAGGGGACCCAATTTTCCAAAAAAAAATAAATATTTTTTCATAGAACTCTGATTTTTGTAGACTAGAAAACTAGTTGTTGTATTCTGGAAAAATTGGTGCTAGATTTCATCAGAAGTGTTGTAGTCGCACGTTGAAAAGAATTAAAAGCGCTTCGGTGTCTTTCGCTCTATAGATTGTTATTCACTCCAAGTTTAGATATCAGCTTATTATATAACTGGTCCATCCCACGATATGTTGGTCGCTCCCTGATGCACCCCCCATCGATTTGTTGCCACGGATTTTTTGCGCTGCAGCATTTTCAGCCGCATTCAGTCTCTTTGTACGCGCTTGACTACCTCGATGTCGTTATACAGCTCATTGTTCTTACGACAACGGTACAGCCCAATAATGATGATGAGTCACATATTTTGCATGGTATTTATCTTCCGTAGACTCCAAATATAGAGTAATCCGACGGTGCCATTAGTCATAAGTCTGTGCTTGAGAGCCAGATAGGTAGGATCGGTGTCTGGTAGAGTTTGATCTTTGTTCGTCGAGAGAGCGCTTTGTCAATAAATTGCTTGCTTAGCACATAGCTGCAGCGGTTTTCGATCAATACTCGACTCTAATTTTCCTAGCTGACTTAGACAGTACAACCATTTTCAGCTCATTGATTTGGGACTCAATTCTGAGAACTGGACTCTCACGTGTCAAACAAAAGACAAATTCTAACCAACTAACTTCAAATCGACGTTAAATAATTATGCCATGTAACTTGACAAAACTTCTTCGTTTTTTGGGGCTACTTTCACGTGCTCGTCCCAAAATCATGTGTTATACTGTGTTATGATTATTTCTGTTTACAACGGAGCCAAGTAGACAAAATTATCAACCAATTCAAAGTTACAGTTGTCAATATTCATGCTTCGTCCCGATCGTGTAGACTCTTTGTTCGTTGAAACAAATAACTTAGTTTCGTCCTTATTTACCACCGGACCCCAATTCTGCCGACTGCTTCTCAATGCCTGAAATGGCTGCAGTAACTTCCCGCAGTCCTCGATATCTATTTCATCGGCACATCCGACGAACGTGTGACTCTTAGTAAAGATAGTTCGTGTTGTGTTTATTGCAGCCTTCCGCATGATCATATACATTATAATGTTAAAAAGAGATCACAAGACACACTTTCGCCTTTTCTAAAGCTTCTCTTGGTAGAAAATGGCTCTGTCAGACTTTTGCTCATTTTCACTTCGTGTCAGTCAGTGTTATTCCGCAAAATCGTATCAGCTTCGCTGTGATATCAAACTCAGCCAAAGCATCTAATAGTTTCTGTCGTATCGGACGGTTGAATGCAGTATTTTTATCGATGAACAGTTGGATCGATCTGCATTTCTTGGGTATTCTCCAGAATTTGTCATAGTGTGAATATCAGGCGATTCACCGGCTGGTTGTTGTTGTAACAGCTGGAGGAAGTAACTGGGGTGATAATTCTTTATACCGATTTTCAATTTAACAGCACTCGGTTGGGCATGTAATCTGATTATCATAAGATCATTGTTGGCAACTCTGTTTAATTGCATTGTAGATAACAAGGTATGTGTCAAGGGATTGTTAGCTGTTGTTGTGAATTTTAACCTAAAAATTCCTCCATAGATGGCCCTTGCTGATTTTGTTGACTTTTTTCGATGTTGATAAATCATTTCTCTTCTCCTTGGTCCTTGCACAATCTGGATTTTTGTAGTGAAAGCATTTAGGATGAGTTTTGTTGGCTGAAGAACTCGAAAGTATTTGAAAAGTAAATTTTCATAGATGTTGATTTGGCCAGTGCCCCGGCCAGGAATCGAAACCGGCTCCTTCGGATTGCTAATCTAAGTCACATCCACAGAGCTAACGAAGGCCACTGTAATTCACCAGGTCTAAAGCGACACCAATTACGTCCAATCAGGTTCTTTAAGGTGGGCTTTAATCATTCACACAATACTGTAGACAGGACCTTGTATACGATGGGTAAAAGGCTAAACCCGCGGTAGGTGGTGCACACACATGGATCGCCTTTCTTAAGCACAGTACATATAACACTCAGATTTCAATCATCGGACATGCCTTCTTTTAACCAACTCGTGTTTACGAGCTGGTGCATGCACGTCGCCAGTTCATCTCCGCCGGCCTTTAAGAGGTCTGTCGGCAGTTCATCAACTAACGCAGCTTTATTGGTTTAAAGCCGTGCTGATCTAGTTTTGACTCGGTGGTGAATAATCTACTCCGTCATCTATGATTGGCTTGATTGGCTGCCTTCAGAAACGAGCTGCGTACAAAAATGTTCTCTTCATACTTGCAGTATACTCTGCGTGTCCGTGACCAGATTTCCATCTCTATCATTACAGGTGGTGATCCCTGTTCCGAAACCTATGCTTTTAATCTTTTGGTAGAACTTTCGGGCTTCACCTCTATCTCTATAATTTTTGATTTCCCGGTTCTCTCTTTTCTTCCATAGATGTTTCTACCGCCTGAAGGGCAATTTCGTCTCATTCCTCTTCTCATTATATCAATTTGCCCCAGGTAATACGCAACGTCCTTCATCGTATCAGGGCTTGCCTGAGCATGATTTTCCATATGCCAGTACGGTTGTTGCGGCAGTGACCATTAAACTCGCAATATGCTGCCACTGTGTTTGAGAGAGTTGTTTGGTGTAGGCATTGGCTATCTCGGTGGTATGTAGCTTTGTAATGTCTAGCTTTCTTTGCATTTGGTTACGAACATTTTTAGCAATGCCTCCGTGGAGAGAATTCGTACAGTCCAGTTGCATGTCCTTATAACGTTTGCAGTAGTCGTCAACATTTAAAGCGTTCTTTCTGTTCTTCTTGTTTTCATAAAAGTTATGCCATAGCCACTAAGAGAGCCTTTATGTTGACCTTCAGTAAATTCTGTTAGCTACTTCCTAAACGCATCGATAGTAGCATGCCATAAGGGTTACCCAACATTGTGCCATCTCACAGTTGCTACCACTGAATGGATGTTCAATGACATTGCCGGGAAAAACGTGATCTCTTGGAATTTGTGAGCTGCTTGGTAACCTCCATAGTGATAATTCTGGTCATTCCCAAATGAATAACGATCAGAAAACTCAAACTAAAAAAACCCCTATCCCCCTTGATACGTAATACAAATACAAATTTTGTAAAATGTTTGTGCATTTTTTTAAATATTGCCTTTGTATTTGCATCCACTATGATTTTTTATCACGCCAAACCAATTCTCAGTGTGTTGCCGTCATTGCCAGCCGTTACATATTCATTTTGCTCCTCACTAATGTCGCGTCATTTATGACGCAATTTATTATATGTTATCTAACATTCATTAATTTTTCTCTCTTCTACATTCAGGTAAAATTTTAATAACTTTTTATGTTCATGCAAAATGAGTCATATGCAAGAAATGTCCCATCATTTCCGTAACTGACTGATAAAGATCATGAGAACATTTCACCGGTGTGCGTTTCACTGGAATTGAAAGCTCTGTTGGTTGGTGGTGGTGGTGTTGGTGGCGTTAACGCAGCAGCTATCTCTGTAAATCTCTCGTGTTAGCCGTGTTTCCTATTTGCAATGCTAACGTTCTTTTCATTGCCGGGGTGGCCACAGTGTCATTCATAGCGGTTCGGTTTAATGATATCACAATCTGAATTTATTGGTTATTCGCCGCGACCGCGTCTTTATTGGATTTAGATGTGTGAATATATTTGTTTGCCTCGCAAAGGGATATAGGAAGGAAAGGCAACGCGCCGTAGTATGAGAAATGGCTTTATTATGTTTTATGTGACTGGCATTCATAGCAATTGGGTGTTTTCATGCAAACTGAAATTCTGAAAGACTTTATGTTTCTGCATAAATATTTGTATTCCTCTGTTTTGGGGGGCGAAACGGATGTGCGTGTTTACCCCAGAGTCCGCAAGGATTTCAATGGACGGTGTTAAAATACGAAAGCAATTTTGCAATTCGTCACGGGAAAATTTACAAATAGTATATTTGTTGCCTTTAAATAAATTCGAATTTATTGTTTACGTTTTTACAGTCACGATATTGGTGACATAGGTTATTTGGAAATTTTGGAAACTCATGATATATTATAGAAAAAATAGCAGTGCAATTGCTGGTTAACAGTGTAACAAAGTCGACTTCGGCATTTTTAGCAAATTAGAGGAAAATGGAAAAAATATAATTAAAATTGATTTGATAAATTTTTTATTATTGTAAAACACTTAATATATGATTGTATGAGTAATAATACCCAAATTAAAAATTTCTGGCATTTAATATTTAAAGATCAAATTTGGAAAATACTGGCCGTGCTATGCCGTAGTTGGTCTATTACACAGTACAACACATGATTTTGGGACTCAATTCTGAGAACCTCTCGTGAAAGTAGCCCCAAAAAGAAGTTCTGCATCATTCGTTTTGTCAAGTTATAAAATCGTTCGCGAATTCCGTAATAGCATTATTTCAAGGCTGATTTTGTTTACTTACTTGACGGCGAAGCCGAGTACCACCACTTTCTGAGATTATACTACCGGGGTAGCGGAAACTTCATACGTCAGCGATGGGCTTGTCGCCCAATCTAAAAGCGGTTGCAAACTAGTTCTTCATAGAGAACTGAACATTGTGCGTCCCCGTACAAGATATGTATAAGCCTAATAATATTCTCAGGGACGCCCTTAGATTGTAGGTCTTCAACGATTATCCTCCCGTCCATAGAGACTCGACGTAAACTCAACGGATTGCTCGACTATGATGCATAAATAGTTTACATGATCAGATTTGTTTGGTCTAAAACCAACTTGTTCGTGTGTGTGATGCCTCGCCTCGTCCTGTGTGATGCCTCATAGAGGCTGTGAGTTGCGGGTCAGAGGCACATCCCGAAATGTCTTCTTTGTATTCTTTTGGTTTGTGCCGGGGCCGAACCAAATCCCGGACCAACACAATATTTCTGCTCCGTCTGCAGAAACCACATCAATTACCATTCAACATTGGTAAGGTGTAACCGATTTATGAGGTGGGTGCTCTTCAGAGGTTGCTCTAGCCTCAACCACCTGAATGAGTATCGCCCGGAATACGTTGCAGACTGCTTTGCCTCCGTATCCCGCTGTATGTCCTTAGAGTCGCAGTAGTCTTCGTCGTCTACGTCTTCGATATACGGGACACTAACACAATCTGCGTCACAGCAATACCAACAAACACAGCATTCTACACCACAACTAACACAACATATTGCTGGACCAAGCCCAGAACGTGCACCCTTTTTGAAATGGTCTCCGCGGCAAAATTAACGAAATCTTCATGAATCGGAGAAACATCAAGGCCGCTGCGATCCAGGAAATAATGTGCTACATAAGGATCGCATCAGAATTGAAAGTGGGGGACTTGCTTTTTATTGCACCATTCTGTACAGTACAGACCTATCTCAACTGAGCTTTACTCTAAGGACACATACATCGAATGTATGGGGATAGCAGCTAAGTCCGCGTCTGCCGCGATATAGCTGCACTACGTTTATATACCGCCGATTGGTAGCTGCTCTGCGCGTTATATACCGGGCATTAGTCCGTTACTTCAGGAGACTTAAATGCCCATCACGAGCTTTGGCATTCTCTCCTAACTAATGACCAAAGAGGCACAGCAATGTCCGAGCAAATATATGGCTCTACGTTTAGCACAGAGAATGAGGACGCTCCCACACGGATTATGAGTAAATGTAGCAGCTCGCCAGAAATCACCATCGTGTCACCAGGTCTGATTAATGACATCACCTGACAGACCGTCATTTCACGTGGATGGGACCACCTCCCTATAATCCTCTCCATTGATAGATCAGTCGATTTCACATCTCTGAACGCCGTACTTTCCTGAACCAGGGGAAAGCAGGCTGTAAAGGGTTCAGAGAATTCACCCATTGCCGCTTCAATGCACTACCCAAACCCTCATCGTTTCCGCCATCAAATCATCGGCCACACTTTTCACTGCATGGACAGCGCAAGTGAAGGTGCAGCTCAACGTGACAGTCGATGGCATAACACATTTGACAGCCTCCGCTTCTCTAGTTAGATTTTCCACTCTTGCTGGCTTGTCGCTTCTTGCACTGTATTTTATGCCCCGATGCACTAAAGTGTATTGCGGTTATAGTTGTTGGGCGGCGAGCCTAGCCATTGCTATATTAACTGCAGTTTTCAAAGTTCGACGGTCCTCATTTAGTTGCCAAGTTTTATCAGATATTTAGGGGTTTATTCTTTCCTAAGTGCACCAATACACTCCGTTGCTGCGTCAATACCCAGTTAACAAAATGTTAAGACATTGGTCAGAAATCGGTTCGAAAGTCGGCAAAATCTTCCAATGTTTGATCCAAAAACGGGCCGAAGTCGTTTCAAAAAACGTACGTAGTGGCTGACACAGCTAAGGGAAAATTTGATGTATGAACGACATGTCGTACCGACGTCTGTACGATTTCTGAATGTAAATCCAGGGAAATTCTGAAGGAAAATTCGACGCGTCGTTACAAAATCGGACCGATATCTTAGCGAATATCTGAAGTTATTCGAATGTTCTCGCCGACGCGTCGTACCTATTTCTGCCCGAATTCTTTAGGAATATTATCTTCCGATATCGGAACAAAATCTGACTAAAATTGTTACTAAAAACGTATGAAGTGGTTGTTACGATGTCTGATGTCTGTCAGCTGAGGGAAATCTGATGTACGACATTAAGTACCGATGTCTGAAAGATTTCTGATTGTAAATCGTTGGAAAATCTGCGACATCGATCAGAAATATTGGAGAAAAATTTCCCTTCAACGAGTCGTATCGGATTCTGTACGATATAGGTAAGAAGAGTTTAGACAGTGTGCAGACGTGTCGGATATCAGTTGGTATGCGGATTCGTCTGAATTGCAATTTGACGGGATTGTAAGGCATTTCGGTGTCGGTTTCGTATTCTCTGCTCCCTGAACTTATCAAGGTTTGAACCTATTTCTTCTCAAAGGATTGTTTTCTGTACTGTAGCGATTTTAAGTTTAGTGGTTTTTAGTAGCCGGGACCGACCGTGGCATAATGGTTAGAACACGCGACTACAATGCGGGAGGTCCCAGGTACAACTCCTGGCTCCAGTCATCTAAATAATAAATAAAATTAATATTTCTTTCATTGCCGGCCCCCTCGATGTTGTCGTTAGCAACTTCGCAGTATAAGTGTCGAGTCAATCGGCATGTCTAGTACAAGCTTCTCAAACAGTGACGTTCGCATTCGTCGATAAACAAGTAGGTGCCGTTAGTTGTGAATCTAAAAATAGAAAGCACGTTAATTCACAACAACTCGAGAAGCTATCCCATACCTCATTCATGGGGTGTAAAGGGAAATTAATTAATTAAGGCACATAATACCCTCAAAATTTTGACATACCATTGAAAACCCGGTTTTTCGTTACTTTCCTCACTGGTAAGCTTATGACTCAGCCAATTCTTGACCTAGTTTGCATTTTTTATGATTATCGCTATGTGATCGATTTAATTTTTGGTTCTATAATCCGGCGAGGTCCATAGCCACCTATCGATGGCATTTGAAATTACGGCATATTTTAGAGAAAATCTCACCGTTTTCAGTTATTCTGCCTACACCGTGTCTACTCATGTTTGCTTCTTTTTGAAGCGCTATTGGCTCCAACTTGTGCGTTAAAGGCACACATGGGCTCTTAATCATTTTAGTCCTGCTGGTGTTATTAATCCGAATATATTATTTATGAAAAATTGGGTACTTGAAAAAATTTCCAATTTTTAGATCAACTAAACATGTGCCTTATTCGTCCTACAAAGTTGTGATGCCCTCAAAAATGAGACCATTTCAAACAGAGCTATGATCGTCCTGATTAAATCGCTCTTTTCCACATTGGTGTAGAATTAATATATACAGTGCCTTAGTGCTTCTATGAATTTTGAAAGGTTAATATTAAACAATTTGTGAACTTATTCTGTACAGATGACTTAAATGTGGCATAGAATTGACATATTTAATTTTTATGCCCCTCTTATAATTTTCATGTTGTTTCAATATAAATTCTTCACCTGTTCAATGGCAGTCTTTATTTATTTTTCCCTCTTCCATATACCAAATTTTACTATCAATCACAGCCCATACATTTTTCCCAAAGCAAAGGTTGAAAAAATCCATTTTTAAAAGTATTCTTTTGCTAAATAAATTTCGTTTTTTTTTTGCTATATATCAAGGCTTCGATACAAAATTTCACATATTTTAATATGGAAAATGTTTGTAACATTTTAGAAAAGAATTTGATTTATCAAATCCCCTTATGAGTTTTCGTCCATATCACAATATTCTATCAACTCTTCATGAGCTTGGCCCTATGAACCCTTTCACAGATTTGCTTTTTTTGATTAATGTCAGCAACTACCCCTACTTCGGCCTCGACGCATGCATCTTTCTTTTATCCCTAAATGTTTCGTTTTGTAAAACATAAAGAGTCAGTCTGTGACTTTCTGAAATATGATTTCATATCCTAACATGTTTTCAGTGTGAGTAGTATTATCAATGGCACCCGTAAAATTACAGCATACAAAACAGTCCTTTTTGCTCCTTTCAAATGATATGCATATTAATCTTGTTCGGGTAATATCCTGTGACCCCCACCTACAGCCAGCCAGCCACCACCTTACATTACCCTCTCTCCACACAAGTGTGTGTTTGTGTGTGTGTGTGTGTGTGTGTATTCCACTTAAAGTGATATGAACTTTGGATATCATCGTGGCAATCTTAATAGCCTCCTTGTGAGTACAACACAAGCAGCAGCATCAACAGCAAATAATAACAAATAACTCTGTCTGGTCGTTGACAAAAACAACCCACCGACAGACAATGAATGTCGCTGTCGATGTTGTATGACTAGAGAGTAGAATTCTTATGCGTTGTTTGGTCCTTGAGAGCAAAACGTCTGTGTGCCGGGCAAATACATGTTGAATTGTGCACATATTGTGTCCCTATGGTCTTATTTGTATCCTTATAGTCAGCAAACACAAGAGTCAACCCTTGGAGTGCCAACTCCCTGCTACCCGTGTTCACCGTGTTTTTTTCGCTACTTTTCCTCGCCTAGTTGAGTTTATCAATCTATAACCCATCGTGATGAATGTTTATGGATAAGGACGATACCCAAGTATAAAAACCGTTACGCTGGAGCTGGGGAGTTACAACAGCAGCAGCAGCAACAACAACAACAACAGAGGAAGTACACACTAAACAACTACAGAAGTAGGAGAATCAAGCGTACAATGGGGATATCGCACGCTTAATGTTCTTCACTCACGTAGAAAATTGATTTAAGCCTAAAGAGTTTTTGATGCCACTGTTGATAGGCCCGCAGCAGTGTCATTCATCCAAGCGTACTTGGTATTTGGTGTCCTTTATTGTGGCTATGGGGTAACAACGAGAAGGTACATAGCCGCCACCACCTCCAACACCACCAATACCAAAGAACAACACAACGACAATAGCAGGACTTACAGCACCATCAGTCTGTCAGTGCCACCGTTGCTGCTACACCGATATAAGTTAACAAGTTATGCTCATATTTAAACTTCTGTTAGGAAGAGGAAAGCAGAACCACACGACAATCAGTAGAAAAAATCTACAACAGTTTACAAATATGTTGTAGTTCATACCATTCACTACCTTGATTACTTTGTTTGGCCAAACATTTGTGCAGTAAAGGTACAGTAGAGGGATGGGAAAAAATTTCACTTAGCCCTGCGGTAAGCGTTGTAATTCTAACGATTTTGGAATTTCGTTTCTTCTTTATTACTAAACTTTTTTTTATCAGATTTTTTAAGTTGAAGCCTCTTTTGCCATCGCTGAAAGATAAGACGAGCAGAGAGCTTACAGGAAAACCATTAAGCGGTATCGAATTTATGCTCCTGGTATTTGTTTTTTGGGACCGACCGTGGCATAGTGGTTAGAACACGCGACTACCATGCGGGAGATCACATGATAAACTCCTGGCTCCAGTCATCTTAAAAAAAAAAATGTTCTTTCATTGTCGGCTCCCCTTGAATGTTGTCGACGGCAACTTCGCAGTATTATCGGCATGTCTAGTAAGAGATTCCCAAACAGTGACGTTCGCATTCATCGATAAACAAGTAGGTGCCCTTAGTTGTGAATCTAAAAATAGAAAGCGTGTTAATTCGCAACAACGCGAGAAGCTATCCCATACCTCATTCATGGGGTGTAAAGGGAAATTAAGTTTAAGTATTTGTTGTGAAAAAATGAAAAACCATCTTTAAGTATGATTTGTTTCAAAGTTCAGTTCAAGGTGCAAGAAGGACATAGGGGAGGGATAGAGAAAGAAGAGGAAATCGTGGAAACCTCAATCGCCACTTTGGCCCAATATGTCATGGAGGGCTCTGCTTGAAATATATAAAATTGCCTACTCGGACTAATGAGAGAGTCTCTAGGGACTTGACATAACTTTTTCCTAATTATGTTAGCCTCCTACGGGCTAGAGCGAAACAATTGCAAAGAGGATGTTCTATCGTTTAGGACTCCTTTTCGCAGTCACACACTGCCGTGTGTATATGGTATGGATCTTACCTAACTATTGGGCGGGTGAACATCTCCCAGAGAGTCTTGATCAGGCATACAACAGCCTTCTCCGCCGATTCATTCCCAGAGATCTCGGAAGTTCCTGGGACCCAACAGAAGCTGACATCCAGAGGCTTTCGTCCATCCAACTTCTCCTTACAGTTTTTCACCAACATTGATTTACTTACATTGGATTATATACCGCATGTAGAAAAATATTATAAGTGCCTCGATCTTCTGAGCTTCTTCTCCAGTTATTCACACCAAGTTCTGTAAAGTTCTCAATAATCTGGTCTTTCCAACGGAGTTTTGGTCGCCCTCTTCTGCGCCGTCCATCGAGTTCATTGTCGCAGACTTTTTGAGCTGGAGCATTTTCATCAATGCGTACAACATGACCTAGCAAACGCAACCGCTGCACCTTAATGCGCCTGACCACGTCAATGTCAGTGTACAGCCCGTACAGCTCATAAATCATACGAAGCCGAACCCAGGATTCTGAACCGTACATCAAGACAGGTAGAACCAGTATCTGGTATAGCTGGATTTTTGTTTGTCGAGGGAGGGCTCTGTCATTGGATCGCTTGCTACTACGAACCATTTATTAGCAAGCAGCATTGTTCTCCGGATTTCGAGGCTGACATTATTTGTTTTGTTGATGGCGGAGCCTTGGTGGACAAAATTATCTACCATCTCGAAATTATAGTTGTCAACGTTCACGTAGTTTCCCATACGAGTAGATTCTTTGTTCGTTAAAACTAATAACTTTGATTTATCCTTGTGCACCGTTAGACCCATTTTCGCATATTCCTTCTGTGTACCTGAGAAGGCTGCAGTCACATCCCGCAGTTTTAGACCGATGATGTCTACGTTATCAGCGTACGCGAGTAGCATGTGGCTTTTGTTGAATATCGTGCCACTCTTGTTTACTGCAGCTTTCCTCATTATCACCTACATCACTATATTAAAGAGGTCACACGATAGGCCGTCGCCTTGTTTTATGCCTCGTCTGGTATACATTGGCACCGTAAGGACCTTGCCAATCTTCACTGAAGGCTTCGTGTCAGTCAGTGTCATTCCGCAAAGGCGTAGCAGTTTCGGTGGAATACCAAACTCAGTCATGGCTTCGAGTTATTGCTGCTGTATCGGGCTGTCGGAGTCAGATTTATAGTCGACGAAAATATGGTGCGTGTCGGTCTGTTTCTCTTGGGTCTTTTCCAGGATTTGCCAAAGTGTGAATATCTGGTCAGTTGTTGAATTACCATTTCTAAAGCCACACTGGTAAGGCCCGATCAGGTTGAATAACACTGACTTTAGTCTTTCACATAGCACACTCGACAGGACCTTATATGCAATGGGTAAAAGGCTGATCCCTTTTTTCAGCACAGGACATTATACGCTTAAATTCCAATCATCGGGCATGCACTTGTTAAGCCAAACCGAGCTGGTGCATGCTCGTTATCAGCTCCTCGCCACCGGACTTGAAAAGCTCTGTTTTTCAGCCGCGATATTGCTCTTTTTACCTCGGCTTGACTTGGTGGTGGGAAGTTTAAGACGTCGTCGACAATTGGCGTGATACCTTCGCGTGCGCTGCCTTCTGGAACCTGCAATTGCTGGAAGCGTTCTCCCCATATATGCAGCACACTCGGCGTATCTGTAACCAGATTTCCATCCTTGTCCTTACAGGAGGGGATCGCATTATCGTAGCTTTTTGCTTTTACTCTCTGTTAAAATGTTCGTCCCTCACCTCTATCCCTGTATCGCTCTATATCCTCGTTCTCCCGATCCTTCTTTTCCTTCCGCCTTAATAGGTGTCTTTGTTTTTGGTTACGTTTTTAGATCTGCTCAATCTTGTGCGCACCTTGGCTGAAACCAGGTAAAGATCCGAGCCAATATTAGCACCACGGATCACACGCACGTCCATGACACTAGATGCATGCCTGCCATCAATCAATCAATTTGATTTTTGGTGTTTTGATCGGGGAATAGCCAAGTTGCCTCTTGGATATCTTTATGCTGGAATCTGATTCCACTCACTGCCATGTTCCTTCCCGATGAGAAGCTGAATTTACCGATCAATGGACCAAATGTTTTTATGATTTGCGTTTGTCGACAAGTCAGGTTCATATCAGCTATTCGAGATCGTGCTGATAAATCAGGTTTGTAGAATTTCAGGTTCATATCAGCATTTCCGGAACGTATACAACTTGGGACATTGTTGATAATTCACGAATGTCGGCAATTCTGCTACGTATCTGCCATTCGCGATCGTGTTGATACTTCGGATTGATCGCCAAATCAGCTTCGTATCTCATACTTGAGATCGTATTGATAATTTGGATTTGTCGGCAATTCAGCTTCGTATGTGCAACTCAGCATGGTGTCGGTAATTCGGTTTTGTCGGCAATCCAGCTTTGTATCTTTAACTAGGAATTGTGACGGAATTTCGGTTATGTCGGCAATTTAGCTTCGTATCTGCAGCTCGGTCTCGTATTGATAATTCGATATAATTCGAATTACAACCCGCGTTTGTTGACAATTAATCGACTTAAGTTCGTTTTAGAAATTCGGCAACGTATTTATTATTCTGTTTTGTCGGCAAATCTGGTTCGTTTTTATGAAGGTTTGTATGATTTGCGTTTGTTGGCAAGTCAGGTTCTAATCAGCCATTAGAAATCATTTATTAGGCAATTCAGGATCATATCAGCAATTCCGGAACGTATTCATGATTGGTGTATGTGTTAATTAAGTTTCGTATCTGCAACTCGTGACCTTGTTGATAATTCGAGATAGTCGGTAATTCTGTTACGTATCTGCAACCGAGTATGGTGTCGGTAACTCAATCTGGCGGCAATCCTGTCTTGTATCGGCAAGTCGGGTTTTGTGTCGGTAATGCGGTTTTGTCGGCAATCCAGCTTTGCATCTGAAATTCGGAATTTATCGGTAATTCGTTTTTTTGTCGGCAATTAAGTGGGATTAAACGATTTAAAACTTGATATACAGACCGATTTAAGATGATCCGTAACTTTTCGTAATTATTTCTCTGTAACTATTTAGGTCAAATAAGTCAATACTCCAAAAAGTGTCGATAATCTGTTTCGTAGTAACGATTAGGATTCGACAATTCGAATTCGTATTACCATTCGGCAACGTATTGGTGATTCGGGATTATCCGCAATTCAATTTCATATCAGCAACTATGTATCGTAGTATTTATTCGGGTTTTTATGTATTCAATTCAGGTTTATATCAGCAATTCGGAAATGAATGAACATTGTATTTTTCATACGCGCCTCCGATCAAAAAGTTATCCCAGTTCTGCCGCAAGATAATCTTATGTTCTAACCATAGTAACAAGATCATTTTGTGTAAACTATTCTACTCTCCCAACTTCGTTGCATAATATTTTCGTCCACTACTGTTGCAGTATGTGCTTCTGTACTTACATCGCATTGATGTCAGGCACACGCAACTACATATGTTACAACAGTGACTTTAGCAAACAGCTTCGACATCCTTACAACTCCCTAGCCCTCTGCGAATATTTACGGATACAATAAACGATATATCCAACGAAGGAACTTCGCTAAACCAATATCCATATGGTGAGGCAGAACTAAAACACACAACATAGTGTTATCCTTCCGTGTGGCACAAAAAAAAAAACACCAAAGGTTCTATGGCCAGCCCCCACCCACACTATACTCATCAGACAACCGACGGCCACACAGTCACAGCCAGTGTCACTCGTCCCGTGCAGAAGTCAATTTGAGTGAGCCAAGAAAGAACGTTGGTGCCCTTATTTGAAATTTGCATTTTTATGCTGTGACATAGCAAACAGTCGTCGTACTTGTCATGACCCAACTCACTAAATTACCCAATGTCCTATTCTTTGGGTTATCTAAGCATTAGGACGCCCCAAAAAGGGCTAGTGAAACGAGACGGGGTCAAGAGTGCACAACACTGGCCAGGCTGGTGGTCGGCTGGTCGTAAGCCATGCAAACCAAGTGACCCAATAAACTGCCACTAAAGACCAATGAACGAAGGACGACCAAGAAAAGGAAAAACGAAATGAAACCAATAGAGCCGTTGTAATAAATTTGTATTTTGCAGTTGACAATTTTCTTGGGTTTCCCTTGATGGTCTTTATTAAGCGTTCATTTTTTTGTTTTGTGCGGTTCATATTTATGGGATAGGGTGAATCAAAGGCCGTTTAGAAACAGGCAATAATTAGCTCAACATTCATTTGTGCCAATGATAAGTGATGACCTTAAGATGTGAGTGGGCTAAAGGAGGTAATTTGACAGTAATAGGGGGGTGGGTAGGAATGTATTTGTACACGGAAAAGTGACATATTTTTACATGTTCAAAATTCCATTGGACAAATCATAATCTTCAGCAGTTTTTGATGAAGTTGTGCTGTCTATTTAATATTGAAAAAAGTTTGAGGTAGTCACCAAACTAAGTATCTCCAAAGGCAATCGACCACACAACTGCCTTCAAAGCTTTTCAAGCCAAATTTTTACAAATGTTATAGAACATTATTAGAAATTTGGATTTAAGTTAGTTAATTGTGGATCCAATCAACACATGACTGCGCATCAGGGTCAAAGGTAAAGGTGAATGGGAAAAAAACACAACTTGCCTTGTAAATGGCCGGAATTTAGCCTAGAGGGGTAACATGTATGACCGACCCAAGTATTTGTTCGCTCTTAACATACCTACCCCCTATCTTTAGCTATCTCCCATACAAATATCAAATTTTTTATTAAATTTGCTTCCACTGCTCGACATATGACATATGTTAACAGTATTAACAGCAAATTATAAACAATGAATTATTATTATTAGCCTTTAAAACAACTTGACACATATATATAATATATTTATATCTTAGTGCCTAAGTCAGAGGCCGAAATGATCAAAGATTTCCATTCGCTTCGATCTTGTGCGCACCGTCTCCAGTCAGTCCTACCAAGCAGCGTCAGTGATTCCTCCACCTGGTCCTTCCAACATAGTCGCGGTCTCCCTCTTTTGCGCCGTCCTTCGAGATCTTGATAGAATACCTTTCGCGCTGGAGTTTCCTCATCCATTCTCACGACATGGCCTAGCCAGCGTAATCGTTGCACTTTGATTCGCATAACGACATCAATGTCGTGGTATAACTCGTACAGCTCATGGTTCATCCGAATCCTAAACTCGCCGTTTACGCAAATTTGTCTATATATTTTGCGGAGTATTTTTCTCTCAAACACAGCCAGATGAACTGCATCTGCCTGTGTAAGCACCCAAGATTCGGAGGCGTACAACAGGACCGGTAAAATTAGTACCTGGTACAGCTGGACTTTGGTAGTTCTAGATAGGGTGGTGTTTATAAAGTGCTCGCGTAGTCCAAAGAAACACCTGTTGGCAAGCACTATTCTCCGTTTTATTTCGAGGCTGACACTGTTGTTTTTGTTCATGTCGGATCCAAGGTAGATAAATGCATCCACTACCTCGAAACAATAGTTTTGAACGTTCACGCTGCGTCCCCAATGGGTGGACACTTGTTCGATTATACCATTAACTTCGTCTTGTCCTCATTCACTGCCAAAGCCATTTTCGCTGACTCCCTTTCAACTGATGAGAAAACAGCTGTTACCTCTCGCATCGTTCGACCGATAATGTTCATATCATCGGCATATGCGAGCAGCACGTGGCTCTTATTAAATATGGTGCCAGACATGTTAACCGCTGCTTTCCTTAACACTTTTTCCATCACTATATTGAACAGCATACATGACAAACCGTCACCCTGTCTAATACCTCTCGTCGTATCGAATGGTGCAGATAGATCCTTGCCAATCCGAACAGAGGATTTGGTATTCGTAAGGGTACACCGGCAGAGACGAATTATCTTCGCAGGAATACCGAACTCAGACATGGCTTCGTATAGTCGATGCCTGATGGGACTATCGAAGGCAGCTTTGTAATCGACAAAGAGGTAGTAAGTGTCGATTTGCTTCTCATGGGTTTTCTCAAGAATCTGCCGTAGTTTAAATATCTGATCCGTCGTGGATTTGCCTAGTCTAAAGCCGCACTGATAAGGTCCAATCAGGTTTTCAGGTTTTTTAAGAGACTAATTTCACGATAGTTTTTGCACTCACTACGGTCACCTTTTTTGTAGATTGTACATAGTACACTGAGATTCCAATCCTCGGGCATGCTCTCCTGAAGCCAAATGTTCTCTATGAGCTGTTGCATGCTTAAAACAAGCTCATATCCACCCACCTTTAACAACTCAGCTGGAAGACCATGAGCTCCAGCGGCCTTGTTGTTCTTTAGGCGGGATATGGCAGTTGTTATCTCAGCTTGGCTCGGAGGTGGACACTTGATGTTATCCTCTCGGATTGGTGCACAGTCTTCTTTCGTCAAGTTTTCACACAGCAATAGGCTGCAGAAGTGATCTTTATATATTCTCAGTACGCTCTCGGAGTCAGTAACGAGATGACCATCCTTGTCTTTACTGGAGGGAAGACCTGTTCCATGTACCTTCCCTTTTATCTTCTGATAGAATTTTCGGGCTTCTCCTCTGTTCCTGTAATCTTCAATACACACATTATTCCGCTCCTTAAGCTCTCGTTTTTTTCGCCTGAAGAGTCGAGTCGCCTCCCGCCTCTTCTCCCTATACTTTTCATGAACAGCTCGCGTTGCCATTGGCTGCAGTTTGGCCCTGTATGTAGCATCTTGTTCCCGGGTGGCATCGCGGCATTCGTCATCGTACCAGGCATTATCGTTAATGGGCTTCACATACCCCAGTACGGACCGCGCAGTCCTTTCCATCGAGTGGGCAATATGTTGCCATTGCGCGCTAGTATTTTCGGGAGTTGGAGCATCAAGAAGTAGTTGAGTGAGTTGGTCAGAATAGGCATTGACTATCTCCGCAGTTTAGCGATGTCCAGCTTTCTCTGTGCCTGGTTACGCAGGGTTTTCGCTCTGCTTAGCCTAGTACGCACCTTCACTGCAGTGAGGTGGTGATCCGAGTTGATGTTCGCGCCTCTGATCACTCGTACGTCTAAGACACTTGACGCGTGCCTTTCATCGATTACCACGTGATCAATTTGGTTTTTCGTTACATGATCGGGAGATATCCACGTTGCTTTGTGAATGTTTTTGTGGTCAAATCGTGTGCTGCTAATTACCATGTTCCTTGCTGCAGAGAAATCAATCAGTCTGATTCCGTTTGGCGATGTGTCAGTATGCAGACTAAATTTTCCGACTGTTGGGTTAAAGACATTTTCCCGGCCTACCTAAACAATGAATAAATGAATTAAAACAAAAAAAAAACTATCTAAAAAATCTTTGAACTAACTAAAATATATCTTTAGTGGTTACGATTCAAAAAATATCAAAACTTGCACATAATCATAATTCAATCATTATTCTTACAAAATGTTATCTATAAGGTGTTTTAATTCTAACAGCATATCAATAATGGTTTTCAATTCAAATTACGTTTTCAAATTCTTATGACAAAAATAAAAGCTTTGTACACATTGCCATAGCAATTTTAATACCTTGGAGAATGATCCTTACTCTAATTGGAAGTGGACAATGTCAATTTTAAGGAAGCACTGGTAAAGCATACATCTTAGTTAATACCAACAACAAACATATTCAACTATTACCAAAGGTGTATCGATCTAAGTTAACAAGAAATCAACAGGTTCCCTCAAATGTATTGTCGAAGCAATTTTTGTTGTATCTCTGAATAACAAATGATTTTCAAACTTTTGCCCGTCACATGAAATAATAAAATATTCATTTCTTATGGTGTTTGTGTGTACTACTGTTTAACATTTATGTACTGCTCAACGTAAAGTGAACACACCATCGACATCTCTTAGGAGACATTTGCAGCAGCACTTTGTAGAGTGAAGTAGGTCCATTTTTGTAAAGTTTCTCATTTAATATCGTAAAAGAATGTTGGTTTAATTAATTTAAAATGTTTGCAATAATAGAAACAAATTGAAGGATTTTCAAAGAGAATAATGTTTTTGAAATAAAAAGAAATGTCCAAACTACCACACGGAGACAGATGGTGGTTTGGCACAAAGATTAATTTTAATTTTAAGTACATTTAATTGTGTTGTGTCAAGGATAATACGAAACTTAACTTAGATGTAACAATTTTTATTCTAAGTTGTGCTCTCTACTGTTGGTATAATTTGTCCGGCATCATTTTAAAAGGTATACTGGCCGATGATTCTTTTTTCTCCTTCTTGTTCTTTGACAGGAATATAAAGTAATAGCTTTCCCGGTTCGCTTTGCTCACCCGTACTTACAATGAATCTTCTTTTGATTTTAAGCAATACATGTAAGATGCAAATGTTTCATAAGACGAACGAATATCCCATTTATGTGATTGTAGCTTTATCCCATTGATCCGAGTGATTGTACCACTTTAGTTCCTTATTATTCCTAAAAGTACGAATTTCAAAAGAAACATATGCGATACGAATAACTAAATTGGACTGGTACACCCTCTAATTCTATAGGAAAATGCCCATATGCGATTAATGTTTTTTCCGGCCTTTTTACTCCTAAATGTTTGAAATTCTAAAATCCCCATTTGGCGGCTCTCTTATTCTATAGCCAGCAATTATATATATCTTCGATACTCAACCTTTAGCCATTTGCTCTGGGCGATAGTAGCAGTTTTATTTCTTCTCGGTATTTTTACAACTAAAGAAATCCGAAAAATTACTTCACATCGCACAACTAAAATATTCACTTCAATTTTTGCGACTGTTTTCATGTAGTCTATGATCACGATTTTTTCAAAAGGGGCGTGGCACCGCCCATTTTCCAGCGAGACATAATCCTCTTTGCATAAATAACATATGAAGCAAATCTCATCTTCATACCTCAAATGGCTCTTCAGATATGACCGATTGAATTTTCGGTTTGTGTGGGCAGTGCCACGCCCCTTTGTTTAATTATGTTTTCATGTAGCCTTTATAGAGACCCTATGAACAGTATCACACAAAGAAAATATAATTGCAACCGGTCAATTTATTTGGCCAATATAACTATTTTTTAAAAAGGGGAGTTGCACCGCCCTCTTTTCCAAACAAAGTATTTTTTCTTATACGTCCGATTTACGTACCAAACCTCGACTATGTACCTAAAATGGTTTAAAAGATACAGCCATTTAAAAATTCTAGTTGTATGGGGCGGCACCACGCCTCTTTTACACCCTTCCAGTCCGAATTTCCAAAAATCCCGTTTAGTGCGCGCCTACTTCATAAAAGGAACCAACATTCCAAATTCCACGGTTATAGCTTCAGCCGTTTGGGCTGGGGAGTGATCAGTCAGTCACCCATATATATATATTTATCCACTTAATTGCCTCAGACCGTTCGTATTTGGCGACCTTATAAAATTTGTCACACCAAGTTTGGATAACAACTCTTTAAACTTATTTATCATACGTAGCCCCACTCATATCACAGTATAAAATTTTTCAGCTCATTGATTTGGGACTCAATTCTGAAAACTGCACGTAAAAGTAGCCCCAAAATAAAGAAGTTCTGCATCATTTGTTTTGTCACGTTACATGCCATAATAGTTTAATATCGATTTGAAGTTAGTAAGTATTGTATAAGTGTCGTGTAGGGGAATTTATTACGTTTTAAGGACATATCTCGAGAATCACGAGTCCGATTTAGCTGAAACAAATTTAAAAAAGTTAAGAATTGCAATTCCTTTAATACAGATATGATGTTTTTTAGATGAAATGTAGACATGATTAACGCAAATAGTGTCATCTCTGTATCCATGGTAGGCCACATATATATTTGGTCGCTGTGCAAATAGGTTATTTTTTAAATCTTTCCTTAACAATAAGGTTAAGTTTCCTGGCAATTAGCTGTTTCACCCTTGCAGGGGGAAAACTAATGTTACAGTACACAGTACACGCGCAAACTTATGTAGTTGCGGCCTTGCCCAATGCGTAGGCACATTGGTTACCATATATGTCCCCATGTCAAGGAACCAATGTGAGAGTAACCATCGAATATCTCGCTATCTGCTCCAAAATTGCCACCAGTCTCATAAACGTTGGAACTTTAATTATTTAGAAGCCTTCTCCAAAGCCGGCCACGAAGCAAAATGTCGGTCCGTAGTTTGGTTTAATAGCAATTTCGCTCTGGGGTTGATTCCCCCGTTTAGGCTGGTTGAACTTATGTAACAGTATAGTATATTTATTGCCGCTGTGCTGGTCCTGGCTGCCTTAGAACAGAGCTGTTGATAGGCAAATCCTATATCGATGATACCAGACTGCCAGTATATGACGGTGTTGAACAGAAACTCTCTTACGAAGCTACATTTTAAGGTGTCTGGCGACTAATGGACGGCCTTTATATTCATAAGAATACTATTATAGATTATGTGATGATTAAAAAGAATTTGAAAGTATTGGGCACTTGCTCTGCCTCATAAAATTCAGGAATGGTTGGCTCTAGCTTATCGGTAGAAGACCATAGTGTCTCCATGTAGGACATGCTGCAGCAAATTTCAATATCGCACTCGCTCTATCTAAACTACATACATTTTTAACCTACAATATGTCATTACGGTCTCTGAGTGGTGTAATGACTTCTTCTTGGCAATGTCTGATTATTTGTCTTTATCCTAACATAATCTAACATACCAGCCCAAGCACATCAATATTTATAGGTCTTTCCGTGCTATACTTACCTATTTTCCCTTTACATTCCACGAACACGATATGGAAGATTTTCTCGCATTTTTGTGAATTAAGGCGCTTCTATTTGTAGAGACTTACACATCGGGACATACAATTTAACGACGAATCCGAACGTCAGCTGTTTGAGAAGCTTTTACTCGATTGGCTCGACACTAGTGCGAAGTTACCGTCGACAACGAGGGGACCGCCGATTAAAGAAATGTAGATGACTGAGACAGAAATCAAATCCTTGAATAGAACATGCCACTGGAAGTTTCAACTTTCCGTCATATAGCAATACTAAATCAGGCAGGCAAAAAAACTTAAAAAAAAGACTATGACTGGCATATCGTAAGGATTAAAAAGCCAACATAAAAGGAACGTTGGCAAATTGTGGCTAATTGACAAAATTAAGGCATTTTTTTAATAAAAGTTTAGGCAGAACATCAACGATGCAATTTAAACTCTTGTGTTCCCTTTCTATAGTTTTTTTATTCCCTTGCGATAATTATAAAATTTTTTTTTAGTACAATTTCAATTAAAATGTAAGCCTCTTTTCCTATTCAATATTTCTACATAGCTATTGATTTGCGAATTCCCATACACTGAATAGTTTTTTTTAATAACCCTGTGTGTGTTTGTGGTTTTGATCAGGGATTTAAAGGACTTTCTCACATATTGTGTGTGTCCTTAAATCCGCTTAATATCAATATTGAAATCTAACAGATTTAAAAATTGTATTAAATGTATTCCTATAGGCGCCTATATATGTCTGTTATTGTTGTTTTAATATCGCGGCTGCCAAACTAAAGCTGTGTGTGTGTGTGTGTGAGCAAACCGCGGAAAATATGATGAAAAGCTGATTATGTCTGTCTGTCTGCATGTCTGTCCGCTTGACCAATCTGTAAGCACTTTGTTGCAATTGAAATAAAACATAATAGTAAATGTTGTTGTTTTTATTGTTTTGAAACAATATGTATTTTATTAATTTGTTGTTTATTGAATCCTTTTTTTGTGGTTTTTTTTGTTATTCTTTGTTTTATTTGTATGTCTCTATTAAACATTTAACAGTTGTAACATTTAAATGCAATTTTCAATACACTTGTAATTTAACATTTATATCGGTGCTACTATAGTGGCTTTATTACTATGTGTGTTCCCTTTTTGGAATGCAGTTCTTCAAACATTGAATACAGTGTATCCGGAATTGAATTTCAACATTGTTACACGTACGCACACTGTGATGCTCTCACTTCCATTAAGCCAAATGTTTGTGTGGGTGGCATGAATTTTTCCCATAGTTGTGATTTTTTTTTGTTTGTTTAAATTACCCACAAATTTATGACCAAAAATTCAACATTTAAGATGTGTTTTATATCAATAATAGAGTTGTTTTTTTTTTTTTTCAAATAATATTAATAAAAAAAATATTTATTATACTTACGTCTTCACAGAGAATACTCAGTATTCCCTTTTGGGGGGAGAGAGGTTTTGTTTTTGTAATTGTACAAAATAATTACAATGATACAAAAAAATAAAAATAACTACACTTTACCGAGAAACAAAAAAAAACATAAGAAATGAGAATAATTCTACAGAGTCCGTAAATACTAAAATTATTAAATTATACAGTAGAAAAGTCTCATGATATGTTTAAACTGAGAGAAACAGTGTGGGGTTAGGACATCTTGCTTAGCGGCTAGCGCTAAGACGTCGATTCCTAAATATACGATATGAAGTATACGCCCAGTTAGGGTAGGGAGTTTGAGATTTCAGGCTCCCGCCTTAGTTGCGGCTGTTGACACCTATGCCGTCCGTCTGTCCGTATGATGCTTGATTTTAGTTTGTCCATTTCCTATGCTATGGATGTGTGTGTGTAAATGGATGCGTGTGGGCGGTTTTGTGGTTGATTCATGTGAATTCCTAACGATGCCCTCAGATCCGCTTTAGAAGAGCAGAGAGAAGAGACTTCTTACGCCGGTGGAGGTTGAGCCCGAGCCGAGCGTAAAACCACTGCTGGTCTGTCTGTGCCGGGAGGCATGGCTGGAAATGTTAGAACGGACACGTTCGTAGCTGGCAACATCCTGTAAGAGCGTGTAAAAGCGTAAAGAAAACCGATTAATATATCATTCCCCCTTAAGTGGTATTACAACATAACTGATCTAGGGCAAACTCTAGGTGGTGACAGTGACGACATATGCTACATTTGCTACAAGTGTTGTAAATCGACAATAATCTCACCTCTTTGTCGGCATTGGACAAAATGCTGCGCATGGAATCGGCCACGGGCCATTTCTTCTTCATTACCATGTTGGTGGGAGGATCGTGGTTGACGCCAGCGTCTACAGACCAAATGGACACGGTCTGGCCAGCGGTAATTCTAGTGCCGCGGGTGAATTTGAAGGCCAACTCCTCATCGCCGGCAATGCGGGTCAATTGCCAGCCGGTTAGATTGATTTCATCGGTACCTTTGTTGTGCAACTTGATGTAGCGACCCTCGCTGTCGGCCTCCAAGATTTGCAAATCACCCTTGGCGGCTGAGTTGACGGTAAAGTCGGCCAGATTGCGATCCTCAGACTCGTCGATGACAGTGCGACGGCGCTTGACAGCACTGCCGCTGCCGCTGGCACCAGGAGTGGCTGAACGGCGACCGCTGGGGGTAACACGGCCCGAGCGGTAAGCAGAGCTAGAGCTAACAGACAAATGAGTGCCGTTGGAGTAGCCGGAGTCGGTTTGGGAAGTGTTGGCAGCGCTGCGGTTGGGAGAGGTGATATTGAGACGGCGTTCTTCGCCACCCAACAATTTGTCATAGGCAGCTATTTCCAGATCCAATGAGACCTTGATGTCCATGAGATCTTGATACTCCTGCAGCTGCTGGGCCATTTCGTTGCGCATGCGCTGCAATTCAGCCTCCAAGCTGGCAATGTATTGGTTGTGGCGAGCACGTTCGCTGTCCAACAAGCTCTCCAACTCGCGTATGCGGGTCTAAGTAAAGCAAAAAAAAAAAAAAACTATAAGTAATTGAACTCACGTCGTATATAGACCAAAAACTTACATTCAAACCAGCATTGATGTTCTCCAAATCCTGGATCTTGGCATTCAAACCATCGATCTTGGTGCGCATTATTCTAACCTCCTCGGTTATGTGAGCCGAGGCATTGTTGGCACGATTAGCAGCAGCCTGGAGATTCTTGATTTCGTTGTCGTACAACAACTCGATTTCCTCACGATTAGCACGCATCTGTGACTCGTACTGATCGCGCAATTCCTGCAGCGATTGTTGCAATTTAGCCTCGTATTCTTTGGTCAGACGGCCATCCAATTCGCTGATTTCGATCTGGCGACGTGAACGGGTCTCGGTCAATTCGCGCACATGCACTTGATCCTTGAAGCTCAGCTCCTCGCGCAAGCTTTGGTTTTGATTCTCCAAATCGACGCGGGCCAAGGTCTCGGCTTCCAACTGTTTGCGCAAATCGTCCAATTGCTTCAACAAACGGGCATTTTCGGCAGCCAAATCCTTGGCAACATCATCGGCCTTCTTGCGATCGGCCAAGGCTTGATTGTATTTGCCATTCACCTCATTGAAACGTGTCTCATAGACACGGGCACTGTTCTCAGCAATGCCACATTCCTTGGTCTTTTTGTCTAGTCTAAAAGAGAGAAAGAGAAGAGAGAAAAAATTAGTAAATTTTGTTATAGAATTGGTTGGTAGATGTTTAGACACGAGATGTTTGCTGAGTAGGATTAACAGACAAAGAGAGGAGAATGTTTAACAAGTGTTTTATGATCTAAACTAGAAAATGACGTCAGCTTTAAAATCATATGCTTGAATTGACCATGCTCTGTAGTTGTTTATATGTTGACGTCGCCGCCGTCATTAGTATCGAGAGTAACGTGTTTGCGCTGCTCAATTGAAAGCGTTTACAAATCACCTCACACACACACACCAATAATGCGTTTAAGCAAATATTGAGATTTTTTGTTATCGAGAGATCTGCGTTCATTACTAAACTTAAACAATTTGTGTGAATATTTAAATTTAATTGTTTATATTTTTTGTTGGTTTGCTTTGAAGTCATTAATTTAGAGGAATGAAGTCATTTATATTTATGGTTTTCAACTTTTATGTTTCTAATTGACATTTGAATGACGAATTGTTCTAAATGGAACACGTAGAGAGCAATCTTTAAAAAAATTGAAAGGAACATAGAATACATCATTATAAGAAACCCAATAGACAACATTTTGAGTATTGAAACGTTTAACATTCTTTTAAGTTTTAAATAACGCTTAGCCAAAATATCCAAAAACTTATATTCTAATACTTTTGCTACATTATTATTGCCTTCAGAACACTTCTAAGTTTTAAGTAACCCTTAACTACAGTATCCAGTAACTTATATTCTAATACTTTAAGTATTTTATTATTGCCTTCAGATCACTTTCAAATTGTACCTTGATAGTATTCTTCTCATCCATTTGTCTTTTATACTTTGCTAGCAAATAATATAAAATAAATTTCCGCCTTAGATTTTGCACCATTTACACTGATGTTTATGAGTTTGTACAAAATATTAAGGAACGGTCATCTTTGAAATATTCTTTTATAAGTAATGATCTTCATTGAGCTCCCAGCAGCAACCCAACGATAATGATCATCATCATGATGATGCTATGCCATCATTATTATCTCAATAATTAGCATAACATAATGGAAATATTTTCATTGTCATCACAAGAATTTGTTTGTGATTTTCCTCAGTAATTTATGAGTTATAGTTCAAAAATAGCCGCTCCTCTACGTATACGTACACGCGTATACGTCAGCAACGAGGGAATACTTTCTGTTTATGCCAAAGCGCTATGGCTGACTGTACTAACTCTGCGGTGGTGATGCTGGTGCTGATCGAAAATATCTTAAACCGACTGGTACGGATACGTAAAATTTCTATAGCGATCACATCACTAGCGCGATGTTTATTTTTACTTTGAAATGAAATCCGTGGAATTTTTGTATTAAATGTTAGACGTAAGAATAGCAAAAGGAATGAAATGGAAACTAATGGAATAGTTTCCTGAAATTGCAACAGGGGGTTGTTTACAGATGTGCTATACGTTTATTTGTGTTACGGCAACAATTTCCTGGACTACAATTAGAAGTAATTTCCGGTGTATGGGAAAGAATTGAAATAGAATCATTACTTCTAAATATATCTAAACTGGAATATGATCATTTAAATGTTCATATGGATATTAAGGAGGACATGATGAAGGAAGTTGTATAGGAAAGAAGTTGTTCTTCTGTGATGACTGCTCTTCTTATCTATTCAAGAGTAGAGTAGTCATTATACGGAATGAGGACTAAATAAAGATTGAACAATTTTAAATTCCTATTTAGCATAACTATTTCTTGGGTTGCAAAAGAAGTTACATTGTAAGCGAAAGTAATTACTAACATTAAAGAATTAATACTCCGAGTAGTTCAATAAATGAACGAAGGCCTATTGTTAATATAAAATAAATATAATTGAGGTATGATTTATGAACAAATAACCATCACGTATACGTCTCCTGATACTCAGAAGTACGCTATAACCAGCAAAGCAATTAAGTATAGCATTCTCATCCTTTTTAGACAGTTTTCTTAAGCTGGGACTTAATTACTAATATTAACGAATATATAGTACAAACGGTTCACCAAATGAACGATAGGTGAACCGATATTATTACTTATTTACTTAAGTCACCAAATAAAGTTATTCGGACATAGAAACACATTGATCTCCGTTTTAGAAAGTTTTCTGTAGCTAGGAATTAATTACTAACATTAAAGAATTAATACTCCGAGCGGTTCACTAAATGAACGATAGATGGCGCGATATTATTAGAAAATTAATAAAATTTACGTATGATTTATAAAGAATTCTCTATAAACCATTACGTATACGCTCTATTCTTGTAAAAAGTACGAGTTCAACTATGCAAATTTTGTGGCAATTCAGTAGTAGAGAACGGATTCGTATACCGAAACAGTAGTATCTTTGCCTGTAAATGAATTACAATATCACATAGATTTCATAGTAACATAGATCGCAAATAAACTTCTTTGGGCTTGGATAACATTGATCTACTTTTGGAATAATAACTAACATTAAAGAATTAATACTTCGAACGGTTCACTAAACGAACGATAGGTGGCCCAATATAAATATTATATACGTATGAGTTATAAATTATTGTTATAAACAACTATCTATAAGCCGTCACGTATACGCTCAATGCTAATAAGAAGTACGATATAGCCAACCAGTCAAATTAGGAGGGATTCCTAAGAAGAAAACGGATTCGTTCTCCGTAAAAGCAGCAGCATTGCCTATGAAGAATTACAAAATGACATAGATTTCATTGTAACGTAGACCGCAAATATTTTCCCAAATTAGATTGTATCCTATAACTTCACGTTTTGTAGAAAAGAAAAAAGTGATTTACTTTTCTTCACAGGTAAACCACTTCGTCAACTAAATCTGGAATTTTAACCTCCCTACTATTTCAATTTCACAATCCTTCGAGCCGGATCGGCACAGTTTCTAACGAGAATTTTTTTCCCTCTTATAGTTCTTGTGTGATCAGCTCATCTCCTCTACATAAACTGACCCGAAATGTTTTTCTAATTTATCCCTAATAATTATACCAAATTACATTGTGTTCTATTAACTTTTCTAAATAAATTGTAACTTATATCTCACCCTTTTGGAGTCAACTTAAAAGAAAAAGTGTTTTACTTTTCATCACATTTAAATCCACCAATATTTTAGTTTTACTATTATTTCCACCCTCATAATTCATGTGTTAGTTTTTTCCAGATTGCCTCATATACATTTGGTCCTTTGAGCTAAATTCTAACAGGCATTTACCTCCTCATAATTTTTGTGTGAGTTTTTACCAGATCGGCTCATCTGATCTGATC
Source organism: Muscina levida (assembly GCA_964034835.1). Lineage (NCBI taxonomy): Eukaryota > Metazoa > Arthropoda > Insecta > Diptera > Muscidae > Muscina > Muscina levida. The sequence continues at coordinate 82,160,131 of OZ035884.1, forward strand.
ACAATCTGATCCGAAATTTATCCCTAATAATTATACCAAACTGTAGGAGGTTTGCTCTCATCTATCCAATTTTGTCAAAAGATTAAGATATAAGACGACCCGATGTACCAGATCTATCGGTTCGGAAGAAGTTCTGCATCATTCGTTTTGTCAAGTTATTAGGGGAATTTGTCACGCTTTAGGCTCTTTTGTTTGAATAAATACATAAATACTATATAGTGGCGTAATATTATCATAAGTTTCAGCTAAATCGGACTAGTGGTTCTTGAGTTATGTCAAACAAAAGAGCCTAAAACGTGACAAATTCCTCTATACGATACTTACTCACTTAAAATCGAAATAAAATTATTATGGCGTGTAACTTGACAAAACGAATGATGCAGAACTTCTTCTTTTTAGGGCTACTTTCAAATGCAATTCTCAGAAGTAAGTCCCAAATCAATAAGCTCCGGATGGATCTACAGTTTTTTACACGGGTTCTGATCTAATTTTATTCAATAGTATATACAATTTTTTCCGATATGTCGAATTTTAATTAGACCTATATTTTCTACCCGGGTATAACTTTTAATAGTCGATCTCCGTAGATCTACAGTTTCTTTACACGTGTTCTGATCTTATTTGATCCAATTGTATATAAACATTTTTTTCGATACATCAAGTTCTAATTAGATCCTTTTAGCTCGGATAGGACTTTTAATAGCCATTCTCTGTTTTTTGTTACTGCTTTCATGATTTCGCATAGAATTCCCATCTTCTATCAAATTCTTTCACTTTCTTGGTTCCCTATAGCAACTTTCTATTATGTTGTGCTGCCCCCTAAAGGGTTAATATGTTGTCAACTAGATTTTCTCTAAAAATACAAAAATTTTAATATGTTTTCAAACATTTCATTTGCAAAAATAGATAATGTGCGTCTACAAATAGAACAATATATCTAAAACATAACATATAACGTCAAATCTCTTGGACAAGGGGTGAGTGGGGATATAGAGAGAGAGAGAGAGATATCAAGGTTGTTACTTGTTGTCACCGCCAGTGTCATGTGTGAGTTTCTATGCCGGCATATTTCACAAAGCTAATCTAAAATTACTCAAAAACAAAATAGAAAGCAAAATGACAGCAGCCGCAGCGTAGAGCGCCGAGAGCGTGCAGTGTTCACATCATCCTCTAACTTTGTTATCAGTCTTGCGCTTTGTGTCTCTCTGCAAGTACCAATGAGACGATAATGATCACTCGTGTCGTCATTTCTATAAATTAAAAACTATGCATACGTTTGCATACATATGTATGTACAACTATGAGGGAGGGCTAATGTTAATTACTCTTCGATTAGCTATATTGTTTATTACGAGGGGCAAAAGGAAAGTGCTGCACCTCTGCAATTTGTTGTGCGTTTACTAAATTAATTACAACTGGGTGTTTGTATATATATACTGTATGTGAACAACAAGTGTAATTGTAGCAAATCGGGAAGGATATGCAAACAGACGGACTTTTATCGCGTATTGTTTATTTTAACATAGCTGACATCGGTTAAATTATAATTTTAGAAGTATAACGTCTAGATAGAGTGCTCGAGACATTTAGCACGTTACATTCAATTTAAGATTTTACTATTATCGTCATGGCTATCACTCATATCCTATTTACAAAGTTTTGTGAAGCTCGATTTAATTACTAACATTAAAGAATTAATACTTCTAGCGGTTCAATAAATGAACGATAGGTGGCCTGATATTATTCAAATATAAATAGAGTTTACGTATGATTTATGAACAATTCTCTCTGCGATTTGTTGCGCGATTACTAAATTAATAAAAACTGAGAATTTATTTACAAGTGTAATTGTAGCAAGTAGGGAAGGATAGTCGGACGGACGGACATTTAGCGCGTTTGTTTATTTTTACATAGCTGACATCATGATGGCTAAGCGCTACGCAAAAACACACTAATACCCCTTACAGGCGTTCGTTAGTTGTTTTATTTATTCATCCATTCATGTAGCGGCCCTTACCACCGTGATTGCCGCAATATAGAAACGACCTTCGGCAGTTTAGTGCCCACAATATTAACAATGAATTTATGATAATTTGTCAAACAATATCAGAAACGCGTCATTCTCATATTCACGGGTAGGGTAAGGGAACTGTTAATGTTAACAAGAATTTCGGCTTAGTCCATTAAAAACCGGTTGTTTTTTGTTTGAATAATTGATTTCATTCATTAACAACAATGTCTCTTGGTGACCCTCAGTGTCTGTCAGTTAATGTAAAATATTTGCTCTCTTTGGCTGTCTTTGCCAATATCTCATTCTCATTTTGTTGTAGTGATGACTCTCATTCACTGTTTTGTTGTGATTTCTTTTGCTGTAATGTAAACAAATTGTTGGCGGCGTTGTCAAAACAAACAACAACAGCAGTGTATTGTGTGAGAAAATGGATACGACAAAAAACATACCAACACCTACAACAACAACAGCAACAACATGTGTAAGCGACACATTCATGGTAATACTTTTGGCTGATATTATTACAAAGTCGTCAACGTCTACGTTGGCGTTACTACTGCTGTTTGTTATTGTTATGTTTATAACGTTTAGTTCTCTCTATCACTCTTTCCCTCTCTCTGGCTGTTACTCTTTGTTAGCCTAGTAAGCTCGCTCGTTCGTTGTTCGGAGTGTGAAGTTGTTTTTATATTTTCTTGATTTCTTCGTTCTTCTATTTCAGCGAACAAGTCTAACAACAAAAACAAAACACAAAATATAAAAGAAATAGCGAATGACATCACTCGCAGTTATTTTGGAAAGACTTTTTGGTTGTTGATTCGTTTGGATTCGTCGTTAGCCAATTTCATTGGTTTGTGTGTGTGAAGTGTGTGAAGGCAGTGGTGGATGGAGATGCCGTGTAACAAATAAAGATATGACATCATATGATGTGAACTATATATTTATATAGTTTTACACGCACACACACTCGCACATACCCAGCCATGGTAGCAAAGCCCTTGACACATGGCAGTGGTTGTTATAGGGGCAACCACAACGACCGACACCAAGGCAAGGGAAATGGGTGGGTGTTGACAACCAAACTGAAACTCAATTGTCTGCTAGTGGTTGCCCTAAATAGAAGCCCTTCACGCCGGAAGGTCAATATCCCTTCACATACATGCATAAGGCGTTAGACCACAAAAACAAACATCTGGCGGGGAAAAATTTCTTTACATCCCATAAATGAGATATGGTAGAGCTGCTTGTCTTTCCATAATGTTAACATTAAATACACGACCTCAATTTCTAACGACTAATTGCTCAAAATTAAAAATTATCATTAGGTTTTCTAACACAAAGCTCGGTGAAGCACTGTTTAGTAAAGCGGTTCACACATCGCCCCGACATGAATTATTCATGAGAGGAATTTTAAGCAATTGATATAAAAAATCGTATCTGAAACACATAGCAATGTTGAAGACAGCTATCATTGACTTGACGCGACTCAAGTGAAATGAATTTTTCGCTCCAGATTTGTTGACTCCAAATCAATATTACATATTGAAGAACTTTTGGGAAAATTATCATCTGGTCAGCAAAGCCAATGCCAATTTTGTAGAAACAAGGTTGATTGTAATTTTAAACGAGTATACAGTGAATCCTTCTTAAAGTAGACACTTTTGCAAACCGGGTTAAGTTAGTAACCCAAAAAATAGTTGAATTATCTATAAGGAAAACATGCTTGCATCGATTGTATTCCCTGTAAACTTCAAACCTCTATGGCTGCAACAACTTTTTTATACCCCTGTACAAAGCGCAATTCTAATTGCATCAAATTAGATCCCAACAGATCCGAAAAATCGAACAATTTTCATCAAAACTACTTCTCTTTTAAGATCTTAGATTAGATCTAATTTTATTGGATATTTGTCCCGGTTACATTGATTCGGGACTCAATTCTGAGAACTGCACGTGAAAGTAGATCCAAAAAGAAGAAGTTCTGCATCATTCGTTTTGTCAAGTTACATGCCATAATAATTTAATATCGACTTGAAGTTAGTAAGTATCGTATAGGGGAATTTTCTGTTTTATGGAGCTACTTTCACATGACTTTCTTAGAATTGAGTCCCAAATCAATGAGCTGAAAAACTTTGTACTGTGTATGTTAAAATACAAATGGATCTTACTATGTATAAATATATAGTATATCCCGCTACTGCTTCCCTAAAAAGCCATTAGTGCCCACAGGCACTTGCGTTAGGATTAGCAGCTAGCGTTCAAAACTTTTCCTTTTAATTTTCTTCTATATATTTTTACCATACGACGTTCAGTTCAGTCGGTCTCCTATGACGAGTAAAAAACTGATTAGATGTTAAAGCTCACTGAATGTGAAAATCGGTCCAGTGACCCATGCAGGGGAAAAAATACAGGAATTCCTTTTAATTGCTTCTTATTGATCCTAATCTCGTCTTGTAGAACACGAAAATATCCGAAATGGACTAAAATCTCTATTTTAGTTGTATGGTAACGAAGGAATTCAAATTTCTATAATCTCATGTAAATGAAAGTAAATAAGATAAGATAAACGTTACTGACCTATTCCAGCTCTTACGAAGACGTGACGTCACAGACCCAAACATAAGCGTTTTTGATTCCATTCCATTCCAAGTCGAAAAGACAACGAAACAGAAGATGGCAATATTGGGTACCTACCGAGACATGACGTCACACAACAAACCATAAGATGTTAGCATATTCAATGGAAAGTCACAGAGCAAACGTTTTGCCCGCGACAGCTATACTTATATGTGCTACTAAGCTCGAGAATTTATATAGTACGTCATCGACTAGAAAACCAAAGTTCTTTTCTAACTCGTTTTTCATTCAAATTTCGTATTGATAGTTTTGCCGCCTGGAATCTTGGGAACTTGTTATATGTGACCCTATACTGTGAGTTTCTCATCGATAAGCCTAGCCAAAACTTACTACCCAGTAAAAATGAGTAAAGTTTCTAAAACTTAATAAAAATGATAGTATTTAAAAAAAAGTGCCAACTTATCAACAAACACCTAAAACTCTAAGTCCCTAAAACCGCCGAAGTGATCTTCCCAACCCCCCCTTAATCCTTTCTGTTCAGCTACCAGTATAACCTGGCACAACCATTCCCCAGCAGTTTTGCTCTAAAATACTCCTCAAACAAACATCAACTTACACACTTCAACCCTATACCACAATACATACTTTGCTTTCAACTCATCATTCTCCTCCCACAATCGTTTTATATCAATCTCCAGCTTGGCCTTCTCGCGCGATGTATCATCCAATAATTTACGTGCCGCTGCCAATTCCTTTTCGTATAGGGCCTTAATATTAGACACCTCACGGGTAACTGTATCTTGGGCCAACTGTAACTCTTGGGTCAAACGATTGTTCTCATTCTCCAAGTGACGCATACGATCAATGTAACAGGCCAAACGATCGTTTAAATGCTGCAATTCCTCTTTCTCTTGCAGGCGGCTGGTACGTGTAGGACTGGTAGGGCTAGCGGCACCCAACCGGGTACCACCCGAAGGCGTGGAAGTGGAGGCGCGCGATACGCGGCTGGTGCTCAAAGTAACACGTTTTTGAGACATTTTCGTCACTAGTTGTGCTGCGTTGTGTTAAGGTGTAGGAACAAACGTTAGGGGTTTAAGTACAATTTAAGGCACTTGCAGACTAGCAGTTATATTAGTTATCTTTTTGTGTGTTAATTTTTTTATTTGTTTATAAATAATTTTCTGTTTTTGATTTAATTGTGTTGTTTTATTTTCTTAGGGGAACACGTCTGCTTAGTTTGACTTCAAATACTAAACTAAACGCTTAACCTCGGCGGTATTCAGAATGAAATCATCAAAGGCAGCAGTAGCAGCAACATCGACAACGAGAAATTAGTGGCCCCCGTCGTTGTCGTTGTTGTGTGTACTCATTTGTATTTAGTTGAATGTTCAGTCTTTTGCTTATTCGCACGTTCGCTCGCTCATTCTCTCTGCTAGTATTGCCGCTGACGACGACGACGACGACGACTGTATGATTTCGATTTGTTGTATGTGAAATACTCAGCTCCAATACAGATGGACAGCCGTTCCTCCCTGCACCCCTCTCGCGGTAGCCCTACAACTCAATGACTTTTCGTTGTTGGCTTTCTTTTGCCGACGTACGATTTATATTCGTGTAGTTGTTGGTAGTGTCTAATTTATTGCCATTTTGCGTTTTTCCCTTTCTTTGTAGGTCTGTTTCTCCATGATTCTTCTCCTCTCCTCCACGATAGCGCAGTTTGTTACTTCCTTTCATTCCATTGAGAATTTTCTTGCATTTCACTTACAACCAGTGAGCAAAGAAAGGAATGTACTCGGTTTTGTTTAGATATTTCATGGGTATGTGATACCTTTGCGTATAACTTTGTTTCCTCCGTCCACTTATGTTTTGTTGTTTGTTATTATTATTTGCGTTCTAGTTTCTATGCGTAAAGTTTTTTCTAATACCCTTTCGTGTCCCTCCCTAATATCGCGTTTTGTGCGTGCGATTAACGCTTATTGCGTCGTGTTGTTTGATGATACTAATTTTAGCTGAAATTTGGTCTAATGTTTGCAGTGACGAATAGTTAAGCTTGTACGCGATAATTATGCGTTTGTAGCTAGTCAAGATCAATAACCCCCTACGTAAGCCATGTTCCACCTTTGCAGAGCGCCAGACACATGTACGTAGTGCGTTTTGAAAGTGTTTGCGCAAAATCATGTGTCGCATACATAACTTACAAAAATAGAGCACGGTGTGTTTTGAAATTTTATTGGATTCATTTCTATTCACTATGAGAGATTGATACGAGGGTTGACTTTTATATTGTGCTTCGAATTTTGCGTAAACAGTATATAATCAATTAATAACCCAGCGGTAAAATTACCAATTACTTAACCGCTGATGTCAGCTATGGTAGTAGCAATCAATGATGGTACTCTCGCATATATTCCTCCTTAAATTTATCATAGGAGTGTCACAGGTCGTTGAATCGGTGCGCTCTCGCTTACAAAGTAAGCAACTATGTCAGTAAGTGTCATTTCAGTTGCAATTACGTTATAAGCGGAATTTAAGGCGAGCTTGATAACACGCTTGATTACGAAGTAAGTGACGATGTCACTAGGTGCCATTTCAATCGGATTTAAAATGAGTGCACTTTATCTTTTATCTACTACACATGCGTGACATTCTATGTACATAGATCGCTGGCTTACAATGTCATAATGATGTCATGGATTACTAACTAGACACTTCGTTTCAAATATTATCCTTGAAGATCAGCTATGAGCACCACTACATTGAAAGCCTTGCATGTATTTGTGCTTTAATATTTTATTTGTTGTAACTTTTTCGGCCAGAAGAATAATAGAAATAATAGGATAGAATATTTGGTATGTATGTCAAGACGACTACGTAGATGATGTTTAGCTATGGGCAGGGACCCAGCGGCGAAAGGAAGGACCTAGAAGACCTTACAGAACACCTTTAAAAGAAGTCTGTTGGCCTGCGTTCTGCATTCCTCCAAATAACATATGTTGTCGTTGGGAGGCAAGGCCTTCTTGACTACTGTTTAGTTTATTTTTAGATATTTCTCAATTCTAGATATTTCTCTCTATAGTTAGAAAATAAACTTTACTGGAGCTTGAACTAACTATCTAGCGATTGTTAGTCAGCCATGCTACCATCTTGCCTATGAAGATGCATTCGAATTGTTTGACTGAAACTAATCACAAACTGTTTTAAGAAAAACACACGAACACCTTTCTCGTTGCCTTTTCTTTTCATGCCATCTCTCATGCCTTCTATGAAAAGGTAGATTGAATGTGTATACACACGAAATGGTGAAATAGCAAATAATCGAAAACGTTGATTCTCCCTTCTCAAGGAAGTCCTGTAGCAGTGGTCTTTGAAGAATGGAGTGAACCTGTGCCCGGGATATTTCAGAAAAGAAGGAGGCTTGTTTTCAGGCATGTGAAAACAAGGTCTTGAAGTCATGATTGTTGAATGTCTCAGAAGGCCTTTTTGCATGCCTACTTGGTGAAGGCCTAGCTAATTTCGTCGGTGGGGAGCTCTCTTGGAGATTTAAGAGAAAACGAATGTGTACCGACACGAAGAAGCACAAATACATGCAAGGCTTTCATTGTAGTGGTGCCCATAGCTACCCAGCAACTCAAAAGCTCAGACATTGAATGATATCCGACACGTCTGCACATTTTCTGAGCTCTTGTTACGATATCTTACAGAATTCGGTACGACTCGTGGAAGGGAAATTTTGTTTATTTTTCTCTGACATATCTAATCAAGTTCGTTGCGATTACGGCACTCTGTGTCGGAGGAAACAACAAATTGTTATTGAAGAAACAACGAATTTCCCTTCAGAATTTCCTACGATTTACATTCAGAAATCTTTCAGACATCGGTAGGACATGTCGTACATCAGATTTCTCTCAGCTGCCCAGGTCAGACATCGTGTCAACCACTTCATGCGTTTTTAGTAAAGATTTCGAATCCTAAAGGCTTCGGTACGGCGCGTCGGCAAGAAAATCCAAATTACTTCAGATTTTAGTAAAAATTGGTCCGATTTCGTAACGACGCGTCGAATTTCCCTCAATTTACATTAAGAAATCGTTCAAACGTCGGTGCGAAATGTCGTACATACATCAGATTTCCCTCAGTTGCGTCGGTCAGACTTCGTGTCAACCTCTCCATACGTTTTTAGTAACGATTTCGCCCCGAGTTCGGATCCGATATCGGAAGATTTTGGCGACTGTCGTACCGATTTCTAACCGATGTCTGAACATTTTTTTTGCTGGGTAGTAATGTTCCATCGGACTTCTCCCCTTCCTCACAAACATGACAGTAAGTCGGTACGGAATTACTTATTTGCATGTCAGGTGTCTGATATTTTATTGACCAGTTAGAATTCTATATGCTAGTATTAAGTCGTGCCTGCACAATTATTCCGTATACTTCGATCTTACGTACTTATTTTTCCTTTGCGTCCCATGAATACGATATACGAGATCTTTTCGCGTTATTGTAAATTAACACGCTTCTATTTGTAGACTCACACAACGGGACTTACACTTTAACGACGAATTCGAACGTCAGCAGTTTAGAATGTTTTTACAAATTAAACTGGCTACGAGTATTGGCTCAACACTACTGCGAAGTTGCTGTCGGCAAGATTGAAGAGGAGCCGATGAAAGAAATGCAAAGAGACAGGAATCCAATCCTGGTATTCCGCATAAAAGCCATCACACCACTGTTGGGCCCGATCCGATCGGGATCTGACATATTCAGGCCATAGTTAACAAGCAGTCTTAATATCGATTTTAGAAATTCAATGTTTGTTTCTGTTTCACATCAAGTCCTCTTTTAGGCCAATAAGGTAACAAATGGGCGTATGAACACCCTCTAGAGAGTTATGTTAGTACCACAAATATCGCAGTGTGTTGAAGGCTTATTTTCAGAGGCTTCATCTGTCCAGTGCCTCCGTACAGTTTGGCTGTCCTCACAGAGAATAATGGCATCCGTGTCATTCTGAATGGCCATTGTTTCAGCTTGAAATATACTGTATTCGTTCTGTAGTCTCAAAAAAGGTTAAGTTGTAGCTCCTTTATGGATCCAGGCAGTATCAATTCATAGGGATTCCCTCAGCCAGTCCATTCTTATCTTTCAGAATTGCAATGTCCAGTTTACGAAAGCCTTTCACAACAACGCGAGAAGCTATCCCATACCTCATTCATGGGGTGCAAAGGGAAATTAAGTTTTTTTAAGTAAGTTTACGAAAACCTACACGTTTATTTAAAAAATCAGTATAGGTTAGCAAACGATACGAGTTATTATTACTCCAGCGCGGGGGAATATTAGCATGATAATCATGAGCGCGGAATGTTGTCAATTGCCAACTTCCCTCAGTCTAACAGTCTCACGGACCGCACTAGCTTTGCTGTATAACATAACCCGTGGTTTGAAAGGCACATCCAAAGCCGCTGGCGGTGTGCGTCTTTTAGTCCTAGTCTCCTTATTGAATCTTGCCGAGCATCTTTAGATGGTTGTGATGATGTAGTAATATTGCCGTAAACAGGTATATTGAACTTTCGGTCCCAGTCACGGTACGCATGAAGGTTGTTGATCCCCCTCTTTATCCATCACTCAGTGTTCGTTGTCCCACTCACGAAACTTCGCCCAATAACTTGTGGAGTCGATCCCTAATCCCTTACAATAGAAGTGTTCCTATTTGCCATGGTGATTTCCCCAAAGGTCGGGGTTTTCCCAAAAAATTAAAAATGTTAAGCCCATACTGAATAATATAATCCAGGACTGACTCACATCTTGTGTTTTTGTCCTTGCTGCCCCACTGCATATGATGAGCTGATGGTCTCTTTTCTAGTTTTATTACATTCGGCGTCATAGTCCTGGCCGATGTTTGTATCGTTTATTGATCTGTGCGTATAAAATAGGCAGTAAAACACAAAATAACTTTATCTTTCGATCGTGATGTTTTATGATCCAGATCGAAGCAGTTAAATTCATTTGTATAGAATTAAGTTTAACGCCTAAGAGAAAGTACATCTCTTTTTATGTAGACAAAGTTAATCCAATATCAATAATAATATTTTTTTCATCTTCTCATCTATAGATTTCTGTTCTAAACAAGATTCATGGCGTATCGTTTATGGAGGTGGTCGGTCCCACAATAAAACCTGTATGTAATTTCGTCTGCTTTACCACCTAAGATTATCGATGGAATATTAAATACCTGCATTTTTAATTTGGTTTAAAACACAAAACGATTCTGTGTGAAGATCTGTCGACTTTACGGAGACTCAAGACTGAAGCGTTTATTATTAATTAACGTTCTTGACAGTTGTATTTTATGGTGACTGTTGGATCCAAGTGTTTCTTTGTCAACTTTGGTGTGATTGTCTCTCCGGCTAAAACTCGTTTCTAATATTTTATTACTCTCCATTGGGATCTTGTTATAATAATGTTAGCAGATGTTTATTTTGTAGAAAAACGTTTGTTTTTATAAAGGTTTCTTCATGGAAAGGAAATTTTGGGTCAAGTTTATTTAACTTTAGGAATTAGCTTTTCGTGTGAGTTAAAATTTAATACCAACAAATTCGATTTTCTTTACAAAATATCTATGGAAGTTATCTGAAGTAAAGGGTACAACATTGGCATGATGGTTAGAATACACGACTATCACGTGAGTGACTAGGGGTCGATTCTCGTCTCAGTCATATTAATTTTTTTCATCGGCGGTTTCTTTGATGGCTTCATGTTGCCGACACCAGATATTGTCGAGTCAATCGACATGTCTGGTCACAGTTTCTCAAACAGTTGACGTTCGAATTCGAAGATAAACTGTAGTTACCGTGCGTGTCTAAAAAATTACGATAATGCCAGAATTTCTCCCATATCCCATTCCCGGGATGTGAAGCAAATATAAATTTTAAGTTTTATCAGGATGATGCCAATTTTTATAGAGCCTGTTTTGTACTTTTACTTTGTCTTGAAGTAATAAAAATTTGATTTTATGAATTCACAAATTATATAATAAATTTAATACATACATTGATTGGCTTTTCTAAAGCAAATTACGTCGATACGATTGGATACTATTGGCATCCATGGACCCAATTTATAGGCAAATAGTTTTAGAAATATTGAAACAGCTATTCTCTGGAAGGGCTTCCAATTATATTTGCTGGGACGATATGATTTTTATTCAGTTGAAGATTGTAATTCTGGTGGAAATGTCTCGATTTGTCTGAAAATATTGATGATGTATACGAAGGAAAACTGTCGCCAATGGTAGCCGTTGCAATGACAGAATGATATAATGAGAAGAGGGGTACGACGATAAAAAAAAGGCGTCCAGGTAGGAGGAAAGTGTGCCAGGATATCGTAAATACAGGGATAGAGGTAAAACCAGAATGTTCTTCAAAGACTTTGAAAAGATCTGTAGAGGGAACAGAACAGGGATGAAATCTGGTCACGGTCACGCAGAGTATGCTGCAAATATCTTGGGAACAATTTCGTACATAGCTCGTTCCCGGCAATTTGCTGCGGAAGCTGATGGACTGACGACTGGACCTTTTAAAGTCGGCGGCGAAAAGCTGACAACTTGCATTCATCAGCTCATAAACATAATTGGCCAAACGAATTCAGTCCCTATGATTGGACTCTGAGTGTTCTATATCCTGAGCTTTAGAGAGTTTTCCCAAGTATGTGCACCAACTTTCAAGGGATTAACTTTTTACCCATTGCATACAAACTCTTCTCGAATTTGCTATGATAGAGGCAAAGCCCATCTTAAAGAACCTGGTTAATCCGACCAGATGTACCCCACCGCATTCGTCTCGCACTACAGGGAGAGAGAGTATCGAAAATAATACCCAGTAAGCTGGTTATGCAGCTAGACTAGGGCGCGCAATCTTTTGTGATAATAAAGCCACATGGCTGGCACTGACTGACACGAAGTCTTTAGTAAAAATAGACAAAAATTTTACAGATCCATTTCCTGCAGTAAACACGACAGGTACCATATTTAATAAAAGTCACATGCTGCTCGCGTATGCCGATGATATAGATATCATAAGCCGCGGATGTTACTGCACTGATTATACCTGTCTTGATGTGTAATGACACAAGCCGATCAATCTATTCTGGAAGTCTTCAAGAGAAAAATATTTGGACCCATTATCGTTAACGGCGAGTATCGTCGTCGAATAAACCATGAGCTGTATAACGACATCGACGTAGTCAAGTGCGTTCGAATACACCGTATGTGCTGACTGGAACACGTTGTATGAATGGATGAAAATGCTCTAGCTTGAAAGGTCTTTGGTAATAAACTCGATGGGTGGCGTAGGACTACTGCCAAAACATCGTTGGATCTACCAGGTGAATAGCTTTTATCTGAATTTGGTTTGAGTAGCGCATCACCGCCCGTCTTTAAATGCTCTGGCGGCAGTCCATTGGCCACTGTAGCTTTATTGATTTAAAGCCGTGCTATATTATATAATACATCACTCGTGCTGCGTTCGGGAACAATCAGAGTACACAAATGTTCCCTCCAAATTTGCATCACTCTGCGTGTCCGTGATCAGCTTACATGTGCTTACATGTATTTCGAAACCTTTGCAATTTACCTATTATATATCTTCACCTCCGTATACGCTTTGTCAGCTTGAAGAGCCGTTTTGTCTATCCCTCTTCTGGTTATATCGATTCCTTGATTGTTGAATCCTTTTCCTCAGATAATACGTGGCATTCTTCAACATACTAGGAGTTGATTTGGAACTCAATTCTGAGAACTGCACGTATAAGTAGCCCCCTCGGGTTATGTCATACAAAAGAGCCTAAAATGTGACCAATTCCCCTATATGATACTTTATAACTTCAAATCAATATTAAATTATTTTGGCATGTAACTTGACAAAACGAATGATGCAGAACTTCTTCTTTTTGGGCCTACTTTTACGTGCAGTTCTCATAATTGAGTCCCAAAATCATGTGTTGGACGGTGTTATACTTGTTTGGAATAAATTTCGTCCCATTTATTAGTTGGTCTTTCAAATAATGGCAAACGTTCCCATATAAGGTTTGCTAGCAGATTAGATAAATTCATTTCAACTCGCACAAGATCACAAAGATTTTCCGACCCGTATATTGAGGTTCTGCAATCATAATATAAATATCTCCATTTCTTAGCTGAGAACATTATAATATCTACTGCATTTATAGAATGTATCCATACAACATTTTTAGTATTTACATCACAACAAGCTTCCTCTTATGCATTGTAATAAACTTATTGGCCAGCCCACGTCCTCATATCTCAATGCTAAATTTCTTTTGCTTTACGCATTCGCTGTCGTAGTCGTCGTCTTCGTCGACGTAATATAGACAATGTGCTCGACTAGACTCGTAACCAACGTTGTCTTTTTTTTCTCTCCCCATGTGATTTGCTTTACTTCCAACGAAATAACAAAAAAAATGTGCATTTTTAAATGTCTCCATAAAATTGAGACTGTACCGCCCGCGCGCGCCCTTCTCCTGCTACCAAGACAAACTGACATATGCATTACTCATTCCCGGCCAAATGCAAAACGAATGTCGGTCGAAACAAGCATTGCAAAGTAAAAGCAGAGGATAGACATAACTTATTTAAAATCGATTCGTATGCATTTTCATACTTGTCCCACTCTCTTCTCTGTCTTATCTTTTTGTTCGACAATTGCAATAAAATTCTATGGAAGTTTGTGCTGCGAATAGACTCACACAATTATCATTTCTCTCTCAATTCTCACGTTATTGAGCTATCCAATAGTATCTTCTAATGACACAAATGGACACTCATCAATTTTCTTTTGTTCTCACAAAAATTTGCATTTATTACCGGTGATTAGAATGGAATTTACAAAAGTGACAAAGTAATCCTCAACTATGTAGCGTCGCGCATTCCACTTGAACACTTTTGCACAGATACCTCGAGTATCTATGATTACATTGGCATTGTTGCTGTAACATACATACATACATCCGTACATACTTATGTTATTGATATTGCTAATTGACATTTATGTTTTAATGAGTGAGTGAGTGAGTGAGTGAGCTCAGTTTCAATTCACAGCATGATTGCGGGAAAATGTCGTCATCTTGACATCATCGCCACTGCTGTCATCATTGTAGCTGGTGTTTTTTTTTGTTTTAGATCTTTAGCTCCCCGTTTGTTGAGGTTTAAACCGGTTGCCATAATAGAACCATTTTGTATCGTCGTTGATAATCATGATTGAACATGCTTTTGCTGTCACTGCTTAAACATTTTGGTTTTTTTTTATCAAAGTATGTTGTTTACCCTTTTGCCGGTTGCTCCATCTTCCCCACCCGCCAACTAAACCCTGGAATTAATCTATTCATCTATCTACAAATTCCAAACAAACGCTTTCCAAAGCGATAAATTGTACGGGCAACCTTTCAATGCCAATAATAAAAGCAAACCATTCGACCATATTTAGCAATGACATCACAGTTACGTTTCTGTTTTAATTCAGCGTTAAGCTGCTTATTAATTTCTAACCGCTGTTGCTGTTGCTGTTGCTGCTGTCACGGCAACGTCACCTCTGTGAGCGAGTCGATTTCCAGCTGGTTCGAATTGATTACAGTTGGACCCAAAAGTTGGCCAATATTATTTGTAAACTTAAATTATTGTTAGTTATTACTGTACCCTTTCTACTAGGAAATGTTGGAAATCTGATTGTGAAAGAAGCTGACTTAAAAATACTTAATTTCCCTTTACACTCTATAATTGAGGTAAGCGATAGCATCTCGCGTTGTTGTTATACCGCTTTCTATTGTTAGTTTCACAACTAACGGCACCTACTTGTTTATTGACGAATGCGAAAGTCCTTGTTTGAGAAGCTTTTAGTAGACATGCCGATTGACTTGACGCAATACTGCGAAGTTGCTGTCAACACAATCGAGGTGGCCGGCGATGAAAGAAGATTGTAGAAGACTGCAGACAGGAATCGAACCATGGATCTCTGGCATTGCAGGCGCATGTTCTAACCGACTAACCACGGTCGGCCCCAAAATAGCTGACTTCTTCTTCTTTAATGGCAGCAACAACAGAAATGTATCCATCACTAGCCGCACGTATAAAAGTATTCCAAGCGCTTCGGTCTTTTGCGCTCCGTAGATAGTTCGTCACACCAAGCTTAGTTAACAGCTCTTTCACCTGGTCCATCCATCGGAGTTTTGGTCACCCCCTCCGGTGCCGCCCATCGAGTTTATTGCCGAAGACTTTTCGAGCCGGAGCGTTTTCGTTCATTCGTACAACGTCTCCAAGCCAGCGCATTCGGTCAATTTGAACGCGCTTGACTACGTCGATGTCGTTGTACAGCTCATACAACTCTTGATTCATTCGACGACGATACTCGCCGTTAACGATGATGGATCCAAATATTTTGCGTAGTATTTTTCTCTCGAAGACTCCCAGAATAGATTGATTCGCTTGTGTAATTACCCAGGATTCTGCGTTGTAGAGCAAGACAGGTAGGATCAGAGTCTGGTAGAGCTGGATCTTTTTTCTTCGAGAGAACGCTTTGTCATTAAATCGCTTGCTTAGCGCATAGTAGCATCCTTATGCGATCAATACTCGTCTTTTGATTTCCAGGCTGACATTATTATTTTTGTTTATGACGGAGTCAAGGTAGAAAAAATCATCTACCACTTCAAAGTTATAGTTCTCAACGTTCACGCAGCGTCCCAGACGAGTGGACTCTTTGTTCGTTGAAACAAATAACTTAGATCCACATGATCATCTCCATTATGATGTTAAAGAGATCGCAAGACAGCACGAGAATTGCACGTGAATGTAGCCCCAAAACGAAGAAGTTCTGCATCATTCGTTTTGTCAAGTTACATGCCATAATTATTTAATACCGATTTAATTTTAGTAAGTGTCGTATAGGCGAATTTTACGTTTTAGGTAAGTAATATTCCACATTACTCATACGTAATATTCCATATTATTCATACGTAATATCCCACGTAAATCATACGCTGCTACAAAATAATTCCAGTTCAGAATCATTTGAATAATGTAAAAGTAAAACTGTTGCTTATGTATGGAAACGTTATATGAACCGATTAAAGGAATTGTAATTCTTAATTTTATTCAATTTGTTTCAGCTGAATCGGGTTAGTGGTTCCCGAGTTATGTCAAACAAAAGAGCCTAAAACGTGACAAATTCCCCTATACGATACTTACTAACTATAAATCGATATTAAATTATTATGGCATGTAACTTGATAAAACGAATGATGCGGAACCTCTTCTTTTTGGGGCTACTTTCACGTGCAGTTCTCAGAATTGAGTCCCAAATCAATGAGCTGGAAAATGTACTGTGTTATTATCTATTTTCACTGAAGACTTCGTATCAGTCAGTGTCATCCCGCAGTCATTTTAGCTTCGCGGGGATACCAAACTCAGCCATAGCATCTAATAATTTCTGTCGCATCGGACTGCCGAATACAGCATTGCAGTCGATGAATAGATGGTAGGGGTCGATCTGCATTTATTTGGTCTTCTTCAACATTTGTCCTAGCGCGAATATTTCGTCAGTCGTGGACTTTCCAGGTCGTAAGTCACACTGTTAAGGTTCGATCAGGTTCGCCAGAATAAGCTTTTTCACATAACACACTAGAGGGGACCTAGTATGCGATCGGTAAAAGGCTAATGCTGCGTTAGTTGGTACACACATTTGAATCGCCTTTCATTAGTAGAGGAAATAGAACACTCAGATTCCCATCATCGGCAATGCATTCCTGGAGACAAGCCGTTTTTATGAGCTGGTGCATGCATGTTGCCAGCTCATTGCCGCCGGCTTTAAAGAGCTCTGACGGTAGTCCATTGGCTACCGCAGCTTTATTATTCTTAAACCATTGCGATCACCGTGCTGATCTCGTTTTAGCTCGGTGGTGGATAATCTACTCCTTCGTCGATGATTGGTGTGATTTCGTCACTTATGCTGCCTTCGGGAACAAGTAGATATCGAAAGTGGTCTCTCCATATTTAAAGCAATCTCTGAGTGTCCGTGACCAGATTTCCTAGCTTTCTACACTTTTACATCATTACGTCAAAAATCACACTTTTTGAGTTATGTCGGTTTTGTACCAAATGAGCGATATATCGCTACCTTAACTCTAATGTATCATAAGTCGACCTAGAATTTTTTCAATAAAATTGAGTCTTATATTTTACTAAAACATGTATGAATCACAAACTTTGACCGTGTTTTCTGAAAAACTTACATTTTATACTTATAATTGTTTTGAATTAAGTAGAACTGCGAATAATTTTGCTATGCACTGTACATACAACTAAGCAAAACAACAAACACAACCCCTCAAAACCACAATTGTTTTAATGTTGCCTGCGACGTTACATTCGACGCGTCATTTATATATAATGTTAGATGACGTCATGAAATGTATGATTTTACTAAGTTACTCATTCTCGCTTTGTCTCAATGTAGTCTGCCGATATAGTTGTTGTTGTTGCTGTAGTTTTATTTGCGTATCAACAATGATAAAATGTATGAGCAATTACTGTTGCCATGTTTAGATCGCTTTCTAACAAGAATGCGATTCAATATAATTTTAAAAAGATATATTTAAAGATGATTGCATTCTTTTAGGCGATTTTTATATGATTGAAATTTGTATAAAAGTCACGTGCGGTTTTTTGTGTATTTTCTTAAAAGAATTGTACTACTTTACTACATAAAAATGTCGTTATATGAATTTATTTTTATTTAGGTCAATTTACACATTTATTTGAGTTTATAGTTTAGAAGGAATTTTAGAAAACAATATCACTTTATGTTTCATGGAGTTAATCAATTTGGCTTGTGGAACATTCATATGTATGCCATAGCATATGTGGCATCCTCTGTGATAGAGTAATAGTGTGCGTTTCTATTGGTAATACCTTCGGCTGTTAATTATACATACATACACTAACACAAATTCTTTCAACTTTTGGTCTTAGTGTATGATTAGGGCTGAAGTATAAATAAATTTAAGCCAACGATTAATTAATGTCTTACATATTACAATTTCACATATTTAGATGATAAAAGTCATATGCGACTTTAAATAATTAACGTCCTACTACATCAATGCTTATCTACCTCATAATGATACTGTGTAAGCTTTACACTCCCACATACATATAATAATGAGCTTCATATCCTGTTGATTTATACTTCACATACACAAGAACCCATTAACGTTAAAATTATTTACCAAGGTTAATCTTTTATGCTGATGTAATTTATTATAAAGTTGTTGATAAACAGTCTGTGCATTGTATGTTTAACCAACAGACTATTATGTCTAACTTAATATTTATATTTACATTCTAAATTATGATAGGTGGTTAAATGTTTGAGTATGCAAATAGTTTTGTTATTTACTTACATTTTTAGCGTTACAATAACAATAAATAGCTTTCTAGTAAAGCATGTCTAACTTTACTAGATATGCTGATGGACTCGCGGACTTAAAAAGTCGACTATATATAATTTTCTAATATAATTAACTTATTTCAACTGTGATTCATTAAGAACTTTATTTTTTAGTTTAAATTTAAACACTAATAGTTGATTTGGATGTCAGAATCTTTATCATAATCTGAAAGGACAATCTCTGACATTAATTTTTTTAAACATAATTTCAATTTGCAATTTTCAACTTTCGGTCACTATTTTCAGCATTGCCATCGGTAGCTCGCAAAGTACGAGATTAATATTGGCTTACAAATCTTGAATTGTAGCCGGCTTATATGTAAAAACTTTCGAATATACATCATACTGATGACAAACAATCCATATTTGTGAAAAGACACAATAAAATAATTGACTAAAATTATTAAGTTACTGAAATATATTTCTTCTAATTATATTTTTTTCTCATTTATTTACAGGTAAGCCTTATAAGCCACTGCGCACATTTAAAGATACATATTGGTATGTTAACCTAAACTTTTTTATATTATAACGCGTGATACATTTACAACTTTGTTTTTTAATTTAAAATAAACAACTTAAGGTATAAATGGATGTTGGAATCTTTATATAGAACCGATAGAATATTCTCTGACATTTAATTTATTGAAGATAATCTTAAATGTTGGCCTCGACTACGCCGTAGGTAGTCTCTTCGGATGGTCCAACTTTCGATCACTGTTTCTAGAGTTGCCAATGGCAACTCGCAAATTACGGTAGTAATGTTGGCTCCTAGGTCTTGAACATCGTAGCTACCTTATCGACAAAGACTTTTGACTTCATATCACTCCATAGAAAACAATCCAGGTGAGTGTTATCACACGATCTTGCCGGCTAGTTGACTGGTCCGATATGTAATATTTGGTGCTCGCCAAAATAAATTCTTGATAAAGTGATCGTTCGCTGTGTGTGTCGTATGAACGTTCTGCAGAGACCAATTGTCGCCAACATCGCAAGCTTTAATAACAGGCATCAAATAGTTCGTTATCACGGTGTGGTGGTGCTTGTCCGTGGCGGTTATTTTCTGTATGGCCTCAATTTTATTGAGAAATACAGCTGAGTAATTTGGAGGCGTTATTGCGTTTGGAATTCTTATTTTGATGAATGGTCAAACAATTGTGAATAAATCATGATGACAGTCCGAAAACAGTTACACGTGCTCTAGAGAAAGAAACCAAATGAAATAATACCTTCTAAATTAATAACCCACTACTGCATTACTATTCAGCTTTTAGCTATTATTTTAAGTCTATAGCCAAAGCTTTAAATCCATTATAATATGGATTTGTAAAATTTATACAATTTAATTTTAAAACTATTCTTACATAAGGTTACTCTATAACTCAATACATAAGGTTACTCCAAGCGATTATCAAAATCGTAATCTACGATGAATTCTAAGAACATTTTCCCAAGTAGAGGGTTCAAATGTGTGACCGATATCCAGTTATTTTTCCCAACTAAAATTTTTGGCAAACATATATACCATCCATCTTCACCCCCTAAGGGAGCTTCCTTACAAAAATAAAATTTTTGTAATATTTGCTCCCTTCACTCTGACTGCCCTAAAGGTGCCCCTAGAGGAGTCAAATGTATGACCGACCACTAATAGTTTTACAACCTCAACAGATCATATATTTACCCTCTTTCTTCAACCCTTAATGTGGTCCATATACAATTTTTTTTTATTTTTGAAAAAATTTTTTATGAACTCAGCTGCTGAAACTTCTTTGGTGCCTCCTAGAGGGGTAAAATGTATGACCGACCACCACTAGTATTTCCCTCCTAACAGTTTGGGGGGAACCTTAAGGGTTGAAGATAGAGGGTACATATGTTTTGAAAAACTGTTGGAGTTGCAAAAATATTGCGGGTCGGTAATACATTTGACTCATATAAGGGCACCTTTAGGGCAGTTAGGAGCAAATTTTATTAAAATTTTATATTTTTTTTGAGTGGAGTAAGGGGTGAAGATCGGAGGGTAGGTATGTTTGGGAAAAATGTTTTGAGTGAAAAATTACTATTAGTGTAAAATTAAATTACGCCCCTCTATGGGCGACTCCGATGCAGTAAGAGCGGTGGGAGCAAATTTTATAATAAAAAAATGCTGTGTAGCTGCCCCTTAAGGGGGTAAAAATGAGTAGTAGGTACTTACATACTTAGCTGTCACTTCTTTGTAATCCCACTGGATTAAATACCGCACGTAGAAAAAATATTATAAGCGCCTCGATCTTCTGCGCTACTTCTCCAGTTAGTCACACCAAGTTCTGCAATGTTCTCAGTAACCTGGTCTTCCTAAGGAAGTTTTAGTTGCCCTCTTCTGCGCCGTCCATTAAGTTCATTGTCGAAGACTTTTCGAGCTGGAGCATTTTCGTCCATGCGTACAACATGATCTAGCCAACGCAATCGTTGCACCTTAATGCGTCTGACCACGTCAATGTCAGTGTACAGCTTGTACAACTCATGATTCATACCACGACGATACTCTCCGTTAACGATGATGGTCCCATATATTTTACGGAGTATTTTTCTCTCGAATACTGCCAGAACCGATTCATCCGCTTGTATCATGAACCATACATCAAGACAGGTAGAGCCAGTATCTTGTATAGCTAGATTTTTTGTTCGTCATTAAATCGCTTGCTTAGTACGCAGTAGTATTTATTAGCAAACAGGATTCTTCTCCGTATTTCGAGGCTGACATTATTTGTTTTGTTGATGGCGGAGCCTAGGTAGATAAAATTATCGACCACCTCGAAATTATAGTTGTCAACGTTCACGCAGTTTCCCAAACGACTACAGTCTTTGTTCGTCGAAACTAATAACTTTGTTTTGTTCTCGTGCACCATTAGACCCATTTTCGCTGATTCCTTCTGTATGCCTGAGAAGGCTGCAGTCACATCCCGCATCTCCATCACTATGTTGAAGAGGTCACACGATAGGCCGTAGCCTTTTTTTAGGCCTCGTCTGGTATAGAATGAATCGTAAGGTCCTCGCCAATCTTCACTGAAGACTTCGTTCCGCAAAGGCGTATTTATTTAACTTTGTTTCCCTTTACACCCCATGAGTGAGGTATGGGATAGTTTCTCGCGTTGTTGCAAATTAACATGCTTTCTATTTTAGATCTACAACAAACGGTACCTACACGTTTATCGACGAATGCGAACGTCACTGTTTGAGAAGCTTTTTACTAGACATGCCGATTGACTCGACAGTTATACTGCGAAGTTGCTGTCGAGGGGGCCGGCAATGAAAGAAAAATGTAGATGACTGGAGGCGGAAATCGAATCCGGGATCTCCCGCATGGTAGTCGCGCGTTCTAACCACTATGCCACGGCCAGTCCCAAAGGCGTTGCTGGAATACCAAACTCAGCCATAGCTTCGTGTAATTTCTGCAGTATCGGGCTTTCGAAGGCAGCTTTATAGTCGAACAGAAGATGGTACGTGTCTGTTTCTCTTGGGTCTTTTCCAGGACTTGCTGAAGTGTGAATATCTGGTCAGCTGTTGATTTACCAGGCCCGATCAGGTTGGATAACACTGGCTTTTGTCTTTTACATAGCACACTCGGTAGCACCTTACATGCAATGGGTAAAAGGCTGATCCCGCTGTAGTTAGAGCACACGCTTGGATCACCTTTTTTCAGCATAGGACATAATACGCTTAAATTCCAATCGTCGGGCATGCACTCATTAAGCCAAACCGTGTGTAGGAGCTGGTGCAGATCCAGATCAGATCCTCGCCACCGGACTTGAAGAGCTCTACCGGAAGTCCCTCGGCACCGGCTGCTTTATTATTTTTCAGCCGCGATAATGCTCTTCTTACCTTGACTTGGTAGTGAGTGGTAGGCAATCTATGCCATCGTCGACGATTGGCGTGACACCTTCACGTGCGCTGCCTTCTGGAACCAGCAGTTGCTGGAAGTGTTCTCTCCATATATGCAGCACAAGCTGCGCTTCTGTAACCAGATTTCCATCCTTGACCTTACAGGAGGAAGCCCATTACCGTAGCCTTTTGCTTTTACTTTCTGGTAAAATTTTCGGGCCTCATCTCTATCTCTGTATCGCGTGTATATCCTCGTTCTCCCGTTCCTTCATCTGACGTTTTTACGCTTAAATAGCTGTCTCCTTGTGCCATTTCCTAACAGCCAGGGTTACAATTGGCTGTAGAGTTGCTGTTACTGTCACTGTTTATCGGCAACGTCAGAAATAGAGGCGTTGTGTCGTAGAAGTTGGGAGAGCTGGTTGGAATAGGCAGTGGCTATCTCTGGGGCTTGCAGCACCTCGATGTCCAGCTTTCTTTGTTCTTGGTTATATGCGATTTTCGCTCTGCTTAATCATGTGTGCACCTTGGCTGCAACCTGGTAATGTTATTATGTTAATATTAGCACCACGGATCACATGCACGTCCATGACACTAGATGCATGCCTGCCATCAATTACCACATGATCAAATTAAATTTTTGGTGTTTCAAACAGGGTATAGCCAAGTTGCGTTGTGGATATCTTTGTGCTGGAATCTGGTTCCACTCACTACCATGTTCCTTCCCGCTGCGAAGCTAACCAGCCTAAACCCGTTGTCCGACGTGTTGGTATGTAGGTTGAATTTACCGATCGATGGATCAAGAACATCTTCCCTTCCTATTTTTGCATTAAAGTCTCCCAGACTTTAATGTCGTGGCCAGAGCAGCGGTCTTATGATTCCTCTAGGCGCTCTTAAAATGCATCTTTGATCTTATCGTTTTTATCTTCCGTCGGGGCATGAGAACAAATCAGCGTGAGACCAATGAACGTTTACCTTGTCAAAACGTTACTAAATTCAGTGTACTTGCAAACAATCATATGTATGCCTGTAAAACTATGTGTAGGGTATCGGTCATTTGTATGGGAGGTAGCCTAAGGGGAGTGGCAAACATTTCGGTTTTGCCTTATTTAACAAGTAATCAAACCGACCGAATTCAAATATCCAGCAGTTTTCCGTGCGGGTATTATGGCCGAGGCATAGTGGTTAGAACACGCGGCTACCATGCTGGAGATCGCAGCTTCAAAATTGGCTCCAGTCATCTTAAAAAAAAATTTGTTCTTTCATTGTGGGCTCCCCTCGAATGTTGTTGACAGCAACTTCGCAGTATTAAGTGTCGAGTCAATCGGCGTGTCTAGTAAGAGCTTCTCAAACAGTGACGTTCGCATTCGTCGATAAACAAATAGGTGCCGTTAGTTGTGAATCTAAAAATAGAAGGCGTGTTAATTCACAACAACGCGAGAAGCTATCCCATACCTCATTCATGGGGTCCAAAGGGAAATTAAGTTAAGTATGTATTATGGGTGAATTATTAACTTTCCAAAAAAAGGTAATTTTGTGTGGAAGGTACCAGAACGGGTCGGTCAGACACACGGACATGGCTCAGTCGTCTTAAAAAGTCCTAAAATGAATGAAGTTTTTAGAAACTTGGGGTCTAACACGTATCCTTTAATGCGTTACTCTTTTTATCATATCAAATAATATAAGAAAGTTTTAATGTATCGGGACCGGCCGTGGCATGATGATTAGAACACGCGACTACCATGCGGAAGATCGCAGGTTCAACTCCTGGCTTCAGTCATTTAAAAAAAAAAGAAAAAAATTTTCTTTCATTGTCGGCTCCCCTCGAATGTTGTCGTCAGCAACTTCGCAGTATCAGTGTCGAGTCAATCGGCATGTCTAGTAAGAGCTTCCCAAACAGTGACGTTCGCATTCGTTGATAAACAAGTAGGTGTCGTTTGTTGTGAATCTAAAAATAGAAAGCGTGTTAATTCACAACAACGCGAGAAGCTATCCCATACCTCATCCCATACCTCATGGAGTTTAAGGGAAATTAATTTTTTTTTTAGTGTATCACATACACGATAACAATAAATCGCCACCGATTCAAAAGAAAATTTACCATTGGCAATATTTTTCAAGACGTGATCTGAGTCTTAAATGGGCGTACTGGCTTCGCCCATAACAAATTACTTATTCTTCGATAATTTCTTTGTTACCTCTTTACTTCAAGTTGATATCATTGATGTTACCATTTTGTCTTTAATATTACACACTAAGTACAATGATACCATAAATTATAACATAGGGAACGTACAAATATTATCTTTTTGTATAATATAACAGACATATGTATGTATGTACGTTGTTAGCCTCGCATATTAAGAGTATTATGATATGTTACGAACGTTGACCATTCTCCACATTAATATACAATTATGATATTATAAGCTGCGCATATTGAACAGAATCACAATCCCAATTCGTTGGCCATTTTTGCTCAATATTAGCACATTTTCACAGTGATTCCATGAAATTTGTTATGTTTTGTTTTGTTTTCCCATTTATTTGTAGCCAGACCTACAAATAATGACATTTACATTGCATGAAATATGATATTTTTCATCTAAGTGACCATTAAGAACTCGTTTAGTATTACATTTGGTCATTATTGACTATTTATAATATTGTTGATTTGTGTCTGATATTTTCGTTTGTGTGTTTGTCTGCCTCGCATGCCTTTTTTTTGTTGTTTTGTTTGCTTTATGTGACATTTGAAGGATTTTGTTTGGAATACAAAATAAATCATAAATAATTCTGTGCATTGCCAAAATCTATTTTGACCTTACAGTCGGATGGAATATCAAGTGACAAAGTGGTTAGATTTAGCAGCATAATAAATTTTGCTCTATGTTGGAGTAGACTTACAAATCTATGTGTTGTTTTTTAAAGAGACAATTATATTGTAAAACAATACACAAAGCAATTGACTGGCACTACGATTTGATATACAAAAAGAGAAAAACTTGACAAACTGTCAGGGATTCAACTTGAGTTAGTATTGCTTTGTGATGTTATAAAGTAGATATGGAATTTTTTATAAATTTATAAATATAAACTGGAAAAATTTGACATAGAAAGTCAAGTATTAAGCAGTACAACACATTTGGGACTCAGTTCTGAGAACTGCACGTGAAAGTAGCCCCAAAAAGAAGATGTTCTGCATCATTCGTTTTGTCAAGTTACATGCCATTATAATTTAATATCGATTTGAAGTTAGTAAGTATCGCATAGCGGAATTTGTCACGTTTTAGGCTCTTTTGTTATATTGTTATATGGTGGTGTATGATTATCATAAGTAATATTGTACGTAAATCATACGGCACGGAGTACAACAGTTTTATTGTAACTGCTACAAAATAAATTTAGTTCAAAATCATTTGATGAATGGAAAAGTGAAACTGTTGCTTATGTAGGGAACTTGTTTCAGCTAAATCAGACTAGTGGTTCTCGAGTTATGTCAAACATCGAGCCTAAAACGTGACAAATTCCCCTATACGATACTAACTTCAAATCTATATTAAATTATTATGGCATGTAACTTGACAAAACGAATGATGCAGGACATTTTCTTTTTGGGGCTACTTTCACGTGCAGTGCTCAGAACTGAGTCCCAAATGTGTCATAGTTTCGTTAGCTGTGGAAGCGTCCTGTTGAAACCATATATCGTCCACATCCATATCTTCTAATTCAGGCCATTAAAAGATCGTTATCATCTTACGATAGCGAGCACCATTCACAGTAACTGCCTGACCGGCCTCATTTTGGAAAAAATACGGCCCGATGATGCCGCCAGCCCATAAACCGTACCAAACAGTCACTCTTTGTGGGTGCCTTGGTTTTTCGACAATCACTCTTGGATTATCATTCGCCCTAATGCGGCAATTCTGCTTATTGACTAATCCACTGAGGTGAATCCAGCGATGAGGCGCTGAAGATGATTTTTTTTCGAAAATTGATCATCCACTGTTGCCATTTCTTGCCACCATGCTGACCATTGACGACGATTGGAATGGTCAAGAGGCTTTAACATAGATCTTAAGTCAATTGCACTTTGTAAGCATCTTAATACAAGTCTTTATGCCTATAGAGTATGCACTATCAACGACGAGCGTGAGAGGTGCAATTGTTGGGCACGACGACGAGTTGAGGGTGGACGGCTCTTCAGCCACACTATCGCAAACAGCATCAATATATTCTGCAGTTCGTCAAACGAAAGAGCCTAAAACGTGATAAATTACCCTACACGATACAGCTAACTTCAAATCAATATTAAATTATTATGGCATGTAACATGGCAAAACGAATGATGCAGAATTTCTTATTTTTGATTCTACTTTTACGTGCAATTCTCAGAATTGAGTCCCAAAATCATGTATAGTACAATAATACTTATTTCTTAGCTATGACCACAGAAGGAAATTGTTTACATTTTTGTATTTCATATTTGGACGTACTCTAATTACTCTCTTGCCGTATTGGACCTGGAGCAATCTCTGTCTACATGTAGGCCTTGAGAACAATAACATCAGTTGATCCATCTTAACGAGAACTTGGATAAATTTACTCTTGCGTTTATTTTAGCTCTTCTTACTGGAAGTAACGATTCTTTTGGAGAAATAAAAAAACGGCGCACTTGTCATTCAAAATTAACAAAATTTGTGTTTGTGTGATAACAAATTTAAGAGGATTTTGACTTTGAATTTTGTGTAACTTCTGCATCAGCTTTTTTCAGTCCTGGCCACGCACGCTACACAGTGCAGCGTAGCACAGTGTCGAGAAAAACATAAGTTGTTATCATAGAAAAATGAAAATTGGTACACTTTTCGTTTATAAGTAATAAGACAAAAACAAAGTTTTGTGAAAATCGGCCCAAGGACACGAACAACTCCCATATATCCTGAAATGAAAAAAAGTTTTATTTTCCACAATTTTTATTGCAATTGAACCTAATTTGACACGATTTGTCCCATATATCCTGAAATATAAAAATTTCAATATAAAAAGTTCAGTATGAAATTTTTATGGGAACAGTGCAACACACTTTTTCGGGGGTGCACCTAACCAATATCAAACGATAGCATTTGACCTCAGTAACAAAACCATAAACTCCATTTTGCCCCACTACGTCACACATTTTTTTTTACAGTGGTTTGAAGTTTGATTTTTTTGGTCAAAAGTTGAATCAATGAATATGAAAAATTATCTGTAAAAGTACGTTTGGGGTATTTCATGTCTTCGGAGACCTATATTAAAACAATCAGGGGAATATTTTCTCGGAACATTTTAACCCTCTAGCTCCCTCCCGAATGGAACATTTTTGGCCCAGTTTTGAAAAACTGTTTAAAAGTCAACTTTGGACGGAGGTCAAGGATTAAAATCTTCGATAGAAATATTCTCCGGAAAATTTTACTAAGAGTCACCGAAGACAAATAACCTCTACGAGTCAAAGGTTCCAAAATAAAATCAAAATGAAATGTTACTGAAATGTTAAAAAGTCTACTTTTGAGCAAACAGTGCAACGCACTTTTTCGGGAGTGAACTAAACCAATATCAAACGATAGCATTTGACCTGAGTAATAAAACCCTAAACTCCATTTTGCTCCACTACGTCAAAATTTTTGTATACAGTGGGTTAAAGTTGGATTTTTTAGACAAATATAAGAAAATGAAAAATCATGTGCAAAAATAGATTTGGGATAGTTCATGTCTTCGGAGACTTACATTGAAATTTTCAGAGGAACATTTCATCAGAGCATTTGAACAATGACCATCAAATTGTGTCATAGTGTTATTCAACACAGTTATCAGTGATATATCAGAGACAAGTCGGTTAAAATTTTATTCAATAATAACAAAAATTTTGGAAAATATAACTTACTTTAATTTAGGATATATGGGAGGTGGCCATGTCTTTAGAGATAACTTCATATAGTTCAAAACAGTTATCAGTAATATTTCATAGACAAATCGAGCCAAATTTAGTTCAATACCAGCGACAAATTTGGAAAATATAAGTTTTTTTCATTTCTGGATATATGGGAGGTGTTAGTGTCATTCGAGATAATTTCATATTATTTAGCTCAGTTACCAGCAATATATCTGAGACAAATCGAGCCAAATTTGGTTCAGTACTTACAAAAATATGTCCCAACTTACAACACTCAGGATATAAACTAAAAATAAAATCGGAAAATTTAAAGAATAAATGAAAGGGTGAAGTATGGGGAATAGAAACTTACTTTTTAAACTCTACACACTTGCTGTAGTATTATATCTCTTTTCGACATATTTAAAAATTACGTGTATGTTTTTGATCGCTAAACTCAAAAACTACTGGACCGATTTTGACCAAATTTTATATGCATGCTCTTTAGGCCGTGAGTCCGACAGATGGCGCAATATTTAGTATTTTTCATGTTTTTGCACCGGAACCAGACTTGCAGTGAAAATAAAATTTGAAGGCAAAACAACGTTTGCCCGGGTCAGCTAGTTAAAATATAAAAAAGGCCTTTTTTGGTTTTTTTTTTCTACACTCCATTGAACTTGAATGGTTTTAACAACTATAATTTATGAATTACCAAATGTGCCAAAAAAGCGAATTGTCATATCATTACATTCCAATATGTTTATTCAATCCTTAATTATACAGTTTTACCTACAGTTTTGGTTTTAACTTTCCGAATTTAATTTGTATAATTTTTAGCATATTTATACATTTTTCTGTACTAAAACTAGTAACTTTGAATACTCATAACTTTCTGAAAATAAAATATTTTTTCAAAATACTTCTTATTTTGACATACATGAAGCGTTGTTTCTAAAACTGCATTAACAATTCTTAAAAAAACTAGTTTGTTGATATTTTTAATTTTTGGGCGACCTCACGACACAGTGCGTAGTAGCGACCAACATTCGAATGAAGTTATCTTTAAAAACTAAATGTCAAAGATTGTTGATTAGAGTGATTTTCATATTTAATACTATTTTAAGTTTTTTTTATATAAAATTAAACAAAAAAGTTCAAAATGAATCACCTTTTATAATATCCTTTTATAATTAAATTTTGCGCCTTATACTGACTCGTATAAGCGAAAATCAAAGTATTAACATAAGTTTTATTCATTAAGGTCTACTATTTTGTTTAAACATTAAATTAATATCAATAAACCATCTGTGTTAAGACACGATTGAAGCCAGCGACAAAATGCTAAAACATGTGAAATATCAGTATTAGGGAATATTCTGCGTATTTATACATACAATTTAATAAAGCGGTGCCTTTCTGCTACTCCGAAATTAAGACCTTAACGGCCTATGATTTTTTTTCTTCTTATTTAACCCAATCTTTCGATTTAAGATAAGAAGTGAGCCTTCAGTTTATCCCTGAAAGTTATTTCAATTACTTGACATAAATCCTTTGTGAATGTAAACAAAATAGCTAAAATCACATTATGAGGATATTTCAATCTCATTTTTTTCAAATGGGAGAGGCTAAATCGTAGTCGACCAAGAAATAATGCCACGTCTTAGGCAGTTAAATGTAGGCACAACATTTTTAATACAAAAAAATCTGTGACCAACTTAAAGCGTGTTTTTTAACATATTTTGGTAGCGGTAATGGTATTGGATTTATATTATGTATTATATTCATTCTCCAATTTGCCAGTCAAATATTTGGTGTAAATGTTAAATTTTTATGAATTTGTATTAGTGTATCTCATGATTCACCAAATTGGCTAAACGATCAGAAAATTTTTAATTGTTGATATTAATTTTTATATTTTACATTAAAAATAAAATACTTAATTTCCCTTTGCACCCCATGAATGAGGTATGGGATAGCTTCTCGCGTTGTTGTGAATTAACACGCTTTCTATTTTTAGATTCACAACTAACGGCACCTACTTGTTTATCGACGAATGCAAACGTCACTGTTTGAGAAGCTCTTACTAGACACGCCGATTGACTCGACACTTAATACTGCGAAGTTGCTGTCAACAACATTCGAGGGGAGCCGACAATGAAAGAAACAATTTTTGTTTTTTTAAGATGACTGGAGCCAGGTTTGAACCTGCGATCTCCTGCATGGTAGCCGCGTGTTCTAACCGCTATGAAACGGCCATTAAATTGACTGATAAAAACTTGAACTTGAATTTAATTAAAGCACTTTCTATTACATTAAATTACTAAATATTTAAAGGTGGACTGCTTGCACCATTATGTGACTAAGTCTTCAAACAGTAACATAATAAAGGACTAATTTTCTCTTAACTTAATAGCAGAAGCGATAGGAAGTTAGATATCTTAAAAGCTAAATATGTTTTTATATACCATATTGAAGAAAAGCAATAACACATTTTGTTTCCACTTAATTCCATAGTCAGTGATATGATTAAACAGTTGATCGATTCAATAAAACTTAAAAAAAAAACATGTTGTCGTCAATATCACATTTATAACAAATCAAAAAAATATACACACTCTGATTAGTTAACAAATTTGATACAGTTTCTATTACTAATTAATGAAGATATTTCTATTACAAGGTTTAATTTCTAACTTGCCATTAAGCATACGTCCGAATTTATGCATCCTTGTGAATTGTAACTGTTTTCATTGCTAACAGTTCAATAAATATTACCCATGTTACATAAGAAGCAAGTTGTAAAAAGATTTTAAAAAAATGCCGCATGTTTAAAAAAAACATAGCACGACTTAATTTTCAATGCAATAACATTTTTTTGCCGCAGTCGCTTTTATGTGGTTATATGTTCGCTCATACAAAAGCAGCAGTTCCCATAAAAAATAGAACGAAAGCTTTAAATAAAGAATAATAAAACAATAATCATAAGTGGATTTGTCTGCAACATCAGCAGTAGATGTGGACCATCAGCAATGAAAACAAAGCTTCTTCTTTGATGGGGGAGAAAAAAATAATAAAAAAAAAACAGTGGTGCTAAATTATATAGCAGCCACATTTAGAAATTCATCTACCAGTAGCCGCACGTAGAAAAGCATTCCTAGCGCTTCGGTCTTTTGCGCTCCGTAGATAGTTCGTCATACCAAGCTTACTTAACAGTTCCGTCACCTGGTCGGTCACCTGGTCCATCCATCGGAGTTTTGGTCGCCCCCTTCTGCGCCGCCCATCGAGTTTATTGCCGAAGACTTTTCGAGCCGGAGCGTTTTCGTCCATTCAAGCCAGCGAATTCGGTCTATTTGAACGCGCTTGACCACGTCGATGTCGTTGTACAGCTCATACAGCTCATGATTCATTCGACGACGGTACTGGCCGTTCACAATGATGGGTCCAAATATTTTGCGGAGTATTTTTCTCTCGAAGTCTCCCAGAATAGATTGATCCGCTTGTGTCATTACCCAGGATTCTGTGCTGTAGAGCAAGACAGGAGGATCAGAGTCTGGTAGAGCTGGATCTTTGTTCTTCGAGAGAGCGCTTTGTCGTTAAATCGCTTGCTTAGCGCATAGAAGCAGCGGTTTACGATCAATACTCGTCTTTTGATTTCGAGGCTGACATTATTATTTTTGTCAACGTTCATGCAGCTTCCCAGATGAGTGGACTCTTTGTTCGTTGAAACAAATAACTTGGTTTTGTCCTCGTTTATCACCAGACCCACTAAAGCCGACTGCTTTTCAATGCTCGAAAAAGCCGCAGTAACATCTCGCTATCCACGTTCAATGATATCTATATCATCGGCATACGCGAGCAACATGTGGCTTTTGTTAAATATGGTGCCATTCCTGTTTACTGCTGCCTTCCGCATGATCATCTCCATTACGATGTTAAAGAGATCAAAGATCAGACTATCGCCTTGTCAAAAGCATCGCTTGGTAGAAAATGGCTCTGACAAATTTTTGCCAATTTTCACTAAAGACTTCGTGTCAGTCAGTCATCCCGAGAGTCGAATTAGTTTTGCGGGGATACCAAACTCAGCCATAGCATCCAACAATTTCTGTCGTATCGGACTGTCAAATGCAGCTTTGTAATCGATGAACAGATGGTAGGTATCGATCTGCATTTCTTGGGTCTTCTCCAGGATTTGTCGTAGCGTGAATATCTGGTCGGTGGTGGATTTTCCAGGTCTAAAGCCACACTGATAAGGTCCCATCAGGTTCGCCAGAATGGGCTTTAGTCTTTGACATAACACACTAGGCAGGACCTTGTATGCGATGGGTAAAAGGCTAATCCAGCGATAGTTGGTACACACACTAGGATCGCCTTTCTTAAGCACGGGACATAGGACACTCAGATTCCAAATATCGGGCATGCACTCCCTGAGCCAAATCGTGTTTATGAGCTGGTGCATGCATGTTACCAGGTCATCGCCGCCAGCTTTAAAAACCTCTGCCGGCAGTCCATCGGCTCCCGCAGCTTTATTATTTTTAAGCCGCGCAATTGCGGCAAGAGATTGAAAGTGTTCCCTCCATATTTGCAGCACACTCGGAGTGTCCGTGACCAGATTTCCGTCTCTGTCCTTACAGGTGGGGATCCCTGTTCCAAAACCTTTATTTTTTACCTTTTGGTAGAACTTTCGGGCCTCACCTCTATCCCTGTAGTTTTTGATATACTGGCTCTCTCTTTTCTTCCACAGACGCTTTTTCCGTCTGAACAGGCGTTTCATCTCCCTCCTTTTCTCTGTATAACGCGTCGCCATTGGCTACAGTTTTGCCTTGTAAGCACCATCCATTTTCTCAGACATTTCGCGACATTCTTCATCGTACCAGGGCTTGTCTGAGCGTGGTTTTTCATAACCCAGTACGGTTGTTGCGGCAGTGGTCATAGAATTCGCAATATGCTGCCATTGAATGTCGGGAACATCATTGGCTATCTCAGTGGTATGCAGCTTTGTGATGTCTAGCTTCCTTTGCGTTTGATTACGAGTGTTTTTAGCACTACTTAACCGTGTGCGTACCTTAGCTGCAACTTGGTGGTGATCCGAGTCGATATTTGCACCGCGCATCACACGCACTTCCATAACGCTTGAGACATGCCTTCCACCACGTGATCAATCTGATATCTTGTATTTTGATCAGGAGATATCCAGGTTGCCTTGTCTGTCCTTGAATCTGGTTCCACTCACAACCATGTTTCTTGCTGACGCGAAACTTACCAGTCTGAATCCGTTATCGGAGGTATTGTTGTATAGACTAAATTTTCCGACTGCTGAACCAAGTGCATCTTCCCTTCCTAGGCAGCGGTCATACATATCCTCCAGGCGCTCATAGAATGCATCTTTGATGTCATCGTATTTGTCTTCCGTCCGGGCGTGTACACAAATCAGCGTAGTAATGTAAAAATATTTCGCCCGGATGCGAATGGTGGCTATACGGTCACTTACTGGGTTAAACCGCGAGACCAGGTGTCGAAGTCTCTTGCAGACTATGAAACCACATCCAAATTCGTGTCTTTCTGCATGGCAGCTGTAAAAGATGTCACAGTTCTTCCGTCGTGTGCATCCCTGTCCCGTCCATCTCATTTCCTGTATGGCGGTGATGTCAGCCTTGTATTTGTCGAGGACATCCGCCAGTTGGATAGAGGCACCATCTCTGTAAAGAGTTCGGACATTCCAGGTGCATATTCTTAAACCATAGTCCTTATATCGTTTGCGGGGGTCGTCAACATTTGGGGGGGTTCTTGTTTTTCCTTTTCTTCGTGTTTTCATAATAAATTTTTCTTTAAGGAGAGTGGCTTAATAGGCCACCGCTCCCGATCCTAGTTTCTTGGGGCTGCCAAAGCCACTAAGAGCTTCCGTAACTTCTGTTACCTAGTCCTTAAGACTCATCGGTGGTAGCGTGCCTATTAGGTTACTCAAGCATATATTATTAAACCATATTTTAAGCCGATTGGCTGTCTTATTACGTTCTTGGTTGGATAACTGGGTAATTGTACCTTTAGGTGTTTGGTCTAAGCAATGATACCACTTTTCAACTTTTTTACCAAGGAGAACGAATTTCAAAAAATTACTTCATATGATCCTATAAAATAAGTGGTAAGCCGAATTTTCCTGATTTCACCTACAGCAGTTTGGTCTGGGTGATGGTGACAGTTTTATCTCGAACAGTACAACACATGAGTTTGGGACTCAATTCTGAAAACTGCACGTAAAAGTAGCCCCAAAAAGAAGAAGTTCTGCATCATTTGTTTTGTCAAGTTACATGCCATAATAATTTAATATCGATTTGAAGTTAGTAAGTATTGTATAGGGGAGTTTGTCACGTTTTAGGCTATTTTGCTTGATATAACTCGAAAGCCACTAGTACGATTAACAAATTTAAATAAATTAAGACATACAATTCCTGTAATCTGTTCATATAACGTTTCCCTACATAAGCAACAGTTTCACTTTACAAGTTATCTTTTTGGAGCTACTTTCACGTGCAGGTCTCAGAATTGAGTCTCAAATCAATAAGCTGAAATATATTTTATTCCTTTCAAGCTTAACTAAAAATAAACAGAAATCGTAATCAAGTAATACCCTTTCGAGTATGCTATATTTTGGCCCACCACTGTCTACTGCATAACTTACAACGACTGACTCTTTTCATGCTACAACTGTGATATCGGCCACATAACCACTGTTACTTCCTTTGCTCATGTTGATATCATTACTCTAAAGCAATTAACGAAATTACAACTGCCCGTTTCATTCATCAGTTAGCACATAGTCAAGATGGACCAACGTATAGCCAGCCACCGCCAATCCCCGAACTGCTGTTTGAAATATGTGTCACATCAGTTTATGAATATTACAGACATTCTGTAACAATGGCGAGCTAGAGAGGAAAAAGAGCATAGTCCGGTCTTGACTCTAGCATAAGAATTCTGGGACAAAGAGAAATCCGATGATGAAAAGTGAATTTAATTAAAATGAAACACTTTTTGTGTTTGGTTCCAGCATTTATTTGATTACCATAAGATCGTATTAAAACTGTTTCGTAATAGAGAGAGAGAGAGAGAGAAGTGACAAGATGACGACACAAGACTTCATGATTTATGTATAAAAATCTGTAACAATGTCAACCTCCTACTAAATGAATTTTACCTAGAATTTTGTGACATAGCCAAAGCCAACCAACCAGCCAGCCAACCAGTCTGTTATCCATCCACTGTTTCATACTAAATGGAAGCGGGATTGGGAGACATGGTCAACGCATCCCTATTAACTTCAGCAAATGTTAGAGAAGTGAGCGACATTAAGAAGACATTGAATGGATATTTTCTATTCTGGTATTGCTTTTTTTTCGTTTGTCTTTTGTTTTCTTGAGGCTGCTACTGCTACTTCTTTGCCTTATTGTCATTCTGTCATGTTCTTGAAAAACAGAGAGAGAAGAAAAGAAAATGAATTTGTTTTTAAATTCAAATTACACAAGAAACTTCCTGTTGTATAGTTTCTCATCGGTGTGTATGCATGTCCTGTCGCAGACCATGTCCTTGCTTCGAATTACAATAGAATTGTTGCCATTTAGCATAAAGATAGTTAAGGAAAGGTAAGGTGAATTCGTCTTGCAATAGAAGAATGCAAACAAGAAAACAAACAAGCACTCATATGAATGTTAAACAGTCAATTGTTTAAATAAAATTGTATTTTGTACAATTTAAAATGCACTCACTAATTGTCATTAAAAATTTCTTAATTGACAAACTTTTCCGTAGAACTTCTTCACAATGAGTTTCAATTGAGTTGGTTTTGCGAAGGGCAGCTGGGAGTGCTTTGGAGATGGGGTTCGGGGGGTTTAACATTGAAAATAAGAACATTTTAGAAATACACACATTCAAGAAAAATTATTTCTTTAAACGACATTAGGGAATATAACACAGTACAAAAATTTTCAGCTCATTAATTTGGGACTAAACTCGGAGAACTGCACGTGAAAGTAGCCCAAAAAAAAAAGAAGTTCTGCATCTCGAGTTATGTCAAACAAATGGGCCTAAAAAGTGACAAATTTCCCTATACGATACTTACTATGTTTAAATCGATGTTAAATTATTATGGCATGTAACATGACAAAACGAATGATTCAGAAATTCTTCTTTTTGGGGCTACTTTCACGTGCAATTCTCAGAATTGAGTCCCAAAATCATGAAAGAAGGAGTGAATGTGTGCTCGGGGTATTTCAAAAAGGAAGGAGAAGGCCTGTCTACAGGTATGTAAAAACAAGGCCTTGCAGACATGACGTTTGAATGGCTCAAAAGGCCTAGTTGCATGCAGAAGGCCTTTCTTATTTCGCCGCTGGGTATGAGTGATACTTGTGCCTACAATGCGTGGGACATTAGGTATGTGAGATTATCTTTCGATAAGCACGCTACAATGCGTGGGACATTAGGTATGTGAGATTATCTTTCGATAAGCACGCGGAATGTGTGGTATAGTTCTCACTCTTTAGTTTAGTATTAGTTAGAATATGTTTTCAATGTAAGTACTTTTTTGATAAAAAAAAATTTTGTTACTTACAAAAACTCAAACTGTGCGGTAATTCGTACAATTGGTAAACCTTTTCAGCATTACGATAGCAAACTGGAGCCTGTGTGCATTATTTTAAGGTTCCAATTCCTGTACACATCAGTTTGAGGTAGGCCGTATCGTTCAAGGTCGTCCTTATCGTGGTTTATTCATTGTTAAACCTTTCTCCTCCAACTTCCGTACTCATTTTTTTCACATTTATTCGATTACGTACTTAATTACGTGGCCCACGAACGTGGTTCATAAATGCGAGGCCTGAAATATTAAAGAATTTCACACATTTTAGTCTTCTGTGTGCGTTATCCAGTTAGCCCTGCAAGATGGCCCTTCCAACGAAGTTTGGGTCTTCCTTCTCTGCGCCTTACTTCAGGTTCATCTTCAACCACATTTCTTGCTGGAGCAGTTAAATTCATTCTGACAACATATCCCAGCCATTGAACTCATTGGATTTTGAATTTGTTATCTCATACTGCTCATGGTTCATTCGATGGCTAAACTCGCCGTCGACACAGATAGGTCCATATATTTTTCGGAGTACCTTCCTCTCGAATACTCACAGGTTTTGTATGTCCGTTGTCGTAAGCACCCACAATTCGGCAGCATACAACAATAAAATGAACACCTGGAATAGCTGTATATTATATACCGAGATAAGGTGATGTTACTAAAATTCTGCTAAACTCCGTAAAATCATCTATTTGCAGCACTATTCTCCGCTTCATTTCTTAACTGACATTATTTTTCATGTTGACAGAAGATCCAAGGTAGGTAAACTTATCTACTACCTTAAAACAATAATTTCCCAACGTTGACGGTGCGTCCTCATTGAGAGGACTTTTTGTTCGTCGAAGTCAATATTTTTGGTCTTACCTCGTCAAACGCTTAACCAACATTTGCTGACTCCTTTTTCAACATTGAGAAAACTGCAGTAACAAACCGCAGATTTCGGCCAATGATGTCTATATCATCGACATAGGCTAGAGGCATGTAGCTCTTGAGGAATATGTTGCCAGACATGTTGACACCAGCCTTTCTCATCACCTTCTCCATAACTATATTAAATAGTGTACGGGACAGACTATCACCCTGCCTGAGACCTGTTAAATAGTTCAGAGTGATCCTTACCAATCTTAACCTAGGATTTGTGTGTTTTCCTAAGTACAACTTAGCAGGAAATTAAAACTCAGACTTTCCTGTATGTGGGACATTCCAGACTTAGACTCCAATCCCCTGGCATGCTCTCCTCTAGTCAGATTTTCTCCATAAGCTGATGCATGCTCCTAACCAGCTCCTCCCCACCTGCCTTAAATAATTCAGCCGGGAGACCATCGGTTCCAGCCGCTTTGTTATTTTGGAGGTGGACAGTTAATACCATCGTCATGGATTAGGGCTGGGTCCTCTGGAGTGGTGTCCGTATCCTGCAAATTGATAAAATATTATCTTTATAACTTCAGAATGTTATCAGAGTCCTTCACTAGCTGACCATCGCTGTCTTTGCGGAAGGGCAGCCCTTTTCCACGTGTTCTCGCTTTAACTCTCTGGTAAAATTTTCGGGCTTCCCCTCTACTTCGGAGCAACTCTGTGCACTCATCCTGTCGCTTCTTTAGCTTCTTCTTTTTACGTCTAAAGAGACGAGTTACCTTTCGTCTCTTCTCGCGTTGCCACTACCTGCAGTTTCAACCTGTATGCAACATCCGTTTCTCTCGTGGTATTGTAACATTCACCATCTTACCAGACATCATGTTGAGACGGCTTTGATTACTTGGGTACGCTTCTCGAAGTCCATTCTATAGAGTCGGAAATATATTGACATCCCGAAGCAGTTGAGTAAGGTGTTTGTAGAAGGCGTTTGCTACCTCTGTGGTCTGCGGTTTACTGATGGTACCAGACGCCAGAAAGGTGCGTGTGACATTGCCTATATTGCTTCCTGAGTCTGATCGTTATAGCCATATAGTTTGCGTAAAATTTTCGGCGAACTTGCAACACAGAAATGTTAATGTATATGGGTAAATTCGGTCGTTTGTATGGGAGGTAGCCGAAGAGGTGTGACAAATGTTTGACCAAATTCGTTTTCAAGTTATTAGAGAAATTTTTCAAAAAGAGGTCATTTTGTAAGGGACGTACCAGAAGGTGTGAGACCCTTATGCCCATTTTCGATAGTGGCTATTTATATTTCGGGTCCTGGTTCACTATCGAGCAAACTTTACTTAAGATAGACGGACTTCCGCCTGACTTTTCTGGCTCTTGACAAGTGTTGAAGTCACCGTTGTGTAAGTCGGTGGCCAGCAGAATCTGGAGAGATTCTTGGGACGGACTGACAAAAGGGATACTAACATAGTACAACATTTTTCAGCTCATTGATTTGGGACTCAATTCAGAGAACTGCACGTGAAAATAGCCCCAAGAAGAAGAAGTTCTGCATCATTCGTCATGTCAAGTTACATTTCATAATAATTTATTTGAAGTTAGTAAGTATCGTATAGTTAGTAAGTATCGTATAGAGGAATTTGTCACGATTTAGGCTATTTCTTTGACATAACTCGAGAACCACTAGTCCGAAAATTAAGAATTACAATTCCGTTAATCTATTTACATAATGTTTCCCTACATAAGCAACAGTTTCACTTTTTCATTCATCAAATGATTTTGAACTGGGACTATTGTGTGGCAGTTACAATAAAACTTTTGTACTCCGTGGCGTATGATTTCCATGGAATATTACTTATGATAATCATACGCCATCACATATCAATATAACAAAAGAGCCTTAAACGTGACAAATTCCCCTATACGATACTTACTAACTTCAAATCGATATTAAATTATTATGGCATGTAACGTGGCAAAATGAATGATGCAGAACTTCTTCTTTTTGGCGCTACTTTCACGTGTAGCTCTCTGAATTGAGTCCCAAAATCATGTGTTGTACTGTGTTATCTATTGAAGTATCCATTTAGGCCGAAATGAGCGTCGTCACAGAACAAAATTCGTCGCGAAAGCAACGGGTCTGCATTGAGTTGTTGCAAAGTCCATTGACTGAAATTAAAATGTATGTAAATTCAAGTCTTGATCGAGCCTTGTAACCAAGGTTCTTTGATCAAG
Source organism: Muscina levida (assembly GCA_964034835.1). Lineage (NCBI taxonomy): Eukaryota > Metazoa > Arthropoda > Insecta > Diptera > Muscidae > Muscina > Muscina levida. Next base: position 82,200,696 of record OZ035884.1, read on the forward strand.
TTTACGGCAACTTGTGCTGCGGTCTTTAGCAACTCTCTCCACTACAGACGCAAACTTAAATTGGCGGATGATATTGGTAAGAGTGGGCTCGATATGTTGCGGGAAGTGCACAAAAAACTTGTTTCACATAACGCTCCTAATAAAGCTGAATAACTTGAAGATGTTCTGGTGGTTTTCGTCTTTTCGAAGCGATTTGTCAAACAATGTTAAATAAATGTAAGATTACACCTTCGAACAGTTCACATGTTATCTAAAGTAAAAAAATTAATTGAGAAATAACACCTCTAAATGAATCACACTTTATAACACTTTACAAAATTTACTATTTTAGCCAATTCTTGCAAAGGATCCTATTAAATTCACCTGGTCGTCAATGTTAGTGTCTTTTAAATTCCTTTTTTAAAGAATACAGATTTCCTTTCGCCACAGCATTAATACTAATACTGTTAATTTCAAGTTTAATTGGCCCATTAACAGCAACGACTGTATTTTATGGCCACTTTTCATTTTGCTCTCGACTCTGCCGTTAGTACATTTGGTTTTTTGCACGCTCTGATTTTATGGTGAATTTATTGCACAATTGTTCCCACGCCGATACCAATTTGTAAGTAAAGTACACCTACAATTTTGTGTGTATGCGTGTTTGTGTGTCAGTTTGTCTTGGAATCATTACCATACCATCCAGGTCCAATGTGTTTTTTTTTTGCTGCTCTCCCTTTATTGCCACAATCTTACGTGTATAGGTGGAATGAATGGCTCACAGTTGGTTGATGCACCCGGAAGCCAACAACACGTTGTTACTCGTTGCATGTTGTATATATGTATACATAATATATTGTAATACATATGGATATCCAACTATGTAGTGTATATACATTTAGGGTAACTATTTAGCTGTGTGTATGACCCCTACGTGGAGTAAAACTTTCAGTCTGTGTTTAATGTGGGTTATGCGATTGTATGGGTGTGTGTGTGCAGCAAATGTGTCTGAGTGTGTGCAGGGAGTAGATAAACAACACCATTAGTGAAGTGACTGCTGTGTGCAGAATATAAACAACATTTGCAAGGCTTAAGCAGAACTTAAAAGCGTTGCCAACAGGCTTCATCGTCTGTTCTTCTGTTCGCAGTCGTCGCCTTATTTTGCAGCATCATCAGACTTTAGACAACAGCCAGCAGAGACTGAGTGTCATGTAAGCACTGCAGTTATGACATCATCATCTTTGTACCTAGTTTTCATATTCAAACTCATACACACACAGAACTGCACATGTCTACACAACAAATTACATATTGCGTAAGGACTTTAGTTTCTTTAACGCAACACCAACAATCATGGGATAAACTTTAATTGTCTTTATAATGCACAAACAAATACGCGACACACACACACACGCGCCTTCGCGATCTCTTTATGTCTGTGAATAGGGCAGGCATTTGTAAAGGATGACTCTATTTGATAACTGCTAAGCCGCTGGGTCTTTGGGCTGCAGCAATAATACGCACCCAGTCCGCATAAAGGAATCCGCCGCTTTTGGGTCTATCTACTTGGGGTGAATAAAAGCTTTGAGAAAGAATTACAAAACAACTGCCGATCAAAGTGAAATTTAATAAAAACTGCTAAAGGACACACACGTACATATGTATGTAATGCTAGCCATATCCTTTTGTGCCTTCACTGAACCCCATGCGGCTCATCAGCAGTTCTACTCACGGAAGTGTTTTTCTTGTTGTTTTTGTTCAAAAAGCAAATATTTACTTATTGCCAAATAAATACGAGTTTCTTTGTGGCCCTTCGGCTGTTGTCAGTGCAAATATTTGTACACTTGATATTGTGTTGCCAGGTGTGGAATTTGATATTAATAACAAATTGTTGTATCTGTTGTAACGACGAGGGTCAGTCGAAGAAAGAGGAGCATGTAAATGACTGGCAAACTTTTGCGTACATATTTAATAGAAGAGAAATTTAAATCGCTAGTAGTGATAAGATTGGCAGAGGGAAGTTCTTTAAAGAACAATTGTTCAATGGTATACAATAGTTTAGGACTTTCCTCATATAACGCATGCAGTATCCCCTACATGGCAATGATTTTCCAAATCCTGATATTTTTATCAGATTCGGGATTTAAAAGGCCTTTATCACATAACGCATGCAAAAGGACTTCTTTGGCAAAAGCCATAGTGAACGTCATTCCATGCTGCCTTCTCTTTTACAGGCCTGCAAAAGGTTTAAAAAAAAGGAGGCAAGAGGAAGGTGTTTGTGTTTGTGTATTCATTGATCATTCATATAAATTTTCAATAGCGCAATACATGTCTTGGAATGCCTTGCATCAGGACTTCTTTAAACTCTAGAAGGCATGCTATACACAATACCACTCCCTTTACAAATGACACTGGATGACATTGGCGATCAAAGCCTTCTCCTGTCGCTTCTGACTGAAGGCCCTATCGAATGTCATCAAATGACCAAAAAATTTAAAATTATTTACCCAGCGGCAAGGCCTCTTAAGCAGGCATACAACAAGGCCTTCTGAGACATGAAAATTTCATGTCATCAAGGCCTTGTTTTCGTATGCCTGAAAACAGCCTTTCTCCTTCCTTTCTGAAATATCCCGAGCACAAGTTCCCTCAATTCTTTCAAGACCACTGCTGCAGGCTTTCTTTGAGAAAAGCGAATCGACGTTTTCGATGATTTGTGTGTATACACATTCCATCTCCCTTCTCATAGAAGGCATGAGAGGAGGCATAAAGAAAAAAAGGCAACGAGGAAGGCGTTCGAGTGTTTTCCAGGCTAGATGGTAGCATGGCTCACTTACAATCGCAAGGTAGTGAGTTCAAACTCCAGGAAGGTTTACTCTCCTTGAAAAAAAGCCGCTGGGTATGCATAGTAAATTCTCTGAGGAATTCTCACTTGCTCTTCAAAGCATTGCCCTTGTTATACGAACTCCTTCATACCTGCCTTATTTGGGTAGGTCTTCTACCAGGCCGTCTATAAGAAAGGAATGGACCTAATACGTATAACTCGCACATCAAAAAGAAGGCTTTGTACTAACGACTTCTTATCTGCCTTCTACCAGGTCTTCTCTAACAAAGGAATAGGCCTACTGTATATGAAAATGGACTGTTCTTCATTCAAAAATCCAACCTATCATCAGGCCTCGATAATAATGCCTTATGGAATGGGGGTCCGTGAATATAAAAAGTTTTCATAGTACAGGCATTCTATCATGCTAGGAAATGAGAATGTGCGACATTTTGGAAATGGGAATGTGCGATATATTAATTTGCCGCTAAGAAAGAAAACGTAAGGTCTAATTGTGTGAAGCGTGCGGTATATTTTGGAGGTTTTGTTAGGGGGCATTTTTTTAGGGTAGATATTATGTGTACAAATAAGTTTCCGCGGTTTTTTATAAAAAATTAGGAATTTATTGTGAAGGAACAGTACATTACGTTTTATTCAAAGTATTTTCCATCATTTGCCCCTTCTTTTCCCCATCTTTCTGGCAAAATTCGTATACCCCGTCAAAAAAACTCTTCATCTTTTGACGCTATCCACAAATCTACCCAATTTTTGATGTCTTCAAATGATGTGAAGCGCTGCACAGACAGACCATGTGCCTTCGACCGGAACAGGTGATAATCAGAAGGTGCTAAGTCTGGTGAATACGGCGGGTGGGATAAAACTTCCCAGTTGGGTGTTTCCAAGTATGCTTTTCCGGCGCCGCAATATGTGGACGAGCATTATCGTGTAAAAGAATAATTTTGTCGTGTCTGGAGTAGTAGTGGGCGCGTTTTTCCTTAAGTGACCGACTCAATCTCATCAATTGTGTTCGGTAGAGAGCTCCAGTAATGGTTTCGCTTGGTTTGAGCAATTCATAATACACGACACCAAGCTGATCCCACCAAATGCACAGCATGAGTTTTTTTCCATGAATATTCGGCTTAGCTGTCGATGTTGATGGTTCGCCGGGCTTAACCCATGACTTTCTCTTCTTTAGATTATCGTAGTGAATCCATTTTTCGTCACCAGTGACTATACGATGCAAAAAACTCTTTTTTTATTCCTGGCAAGCAGCATTTCACTCATGCATAATCGGCGTTCAACGTCTCTCGGCTTTAGTTCATATGGAACCCAATTTCCTTGTTTTTGAATCATTTCCAACGATTTTAAACGATGTGATATTGCTTGTTGAGTCACTTGTAATGTAAGTGCAAGTTCTTTTTGCGAATCTTCCTCCAATAATACTTCTAATTCCATGTCTTCGTACACTTTCGGCCTTCCACTGCGTTCTTTGTCCTTCACGTCAAACTCACCGTTCTTAAACTTTTGAAACCATTCCTGACAGCTTATCTCACCATCCACCTTCTAGAAGCAATCGATGCGTCTCAGCTGCAGATTTTTTCAAATTAAAGAAGTAAATCAAAAGTTCCCGCAAATGATGCTTATTTGGCACAAAACTTGACATTTTTACGTGATGCTGATCCGTAATCACTAGTACTTTAATGTTATGGTGTTGCCGGATGACGAAACTTGGAATATTCCGTTTTTCATCTGGCAATTTCTCCATAATCTTCGCGGAAACTTATTTGTACACCTAATAGTATAATGGCTGACTAAAAATTACGAGGTAGTGGGTTTAAACTGCAGAAATGTTTACTATCGTTGAAAAAAAAAACTCGTAAGAAAGTTTCAGTCGGGTAAGCCGACTTACATATCGTCATATGAAATCAAAAATGGCGTAAGTTACTAAAAATTCAAATTCGACTTTTTGATTGAATACTATGCACCGCATCAAAATACATTTACCTGCTAAGTTTTACAGTCATACGACTAAAAACGACAATTGTATTAACAAAATTCTACGGCTTTTTGTTTGGAAGCGCAAACAATTGTAGGAAGTTTTTTTTCTCCTGTAAAATTTTTGAAATGTAATTTACGCCTTTTTTGATTTCACATGACGATATAAGGGTAGTGGCTAGACTTCAAATTTTTGCTCTAAAACATTATCCAGTTATAGGTTTACTAAATACCAATTGTGGGCACATTCGCTTTATAATTCCTCGATTTCTTAAGTGGACGGACTTATACATTTGTATGTGAGGTATCAGCAGGGGCGTGACCATGTAGCCCATATGCAATTCCGTATGTAGATTTGGAAAAATTTTAAGAAATGAAAAGTATCAAAACATTTGATGACGCCTTTCGAAAGCTATTGTGCGTACCAGTCGGACAGTCAGACGTAGATTGATAAAACGACTTAAATAGTCATGAATAGAATTTCGTTCAAAGAAGCCTAGAGCTTAAAGTGATTCCTTCTATGGGTCATATTAAATGATATATACCCTCCTACCCGTAGGGTGAGGATATAATTAGTATAAGTATAGAGAGAAATTTATTGAAAAGAGAAATTTCCAAAACTAACATAATAATAATTTGAGGGTGCAGTGTATAGTTTTTTGTTTTGTTGCAAGTCCTACTTTTTTCAAGTGTAAGCAGGCTTTCAATGATAATAATATAACATAATAATAATTTGAGGGTGCAGTGTATAGTTTTTTGTTTTGTTGCAAGTCCTACTTTTTTCAAGTGTAAGCAGGCTTTCAATGAGACCTTTGTATAAGAAGCGGCAAAGGAGGGCCTTGTCTATAAATTTTACGCAATGTGAAAAAGGAAAGGAAGAAAGAAGGTCCAGGAAGGCATACTGGATCAAAACGGATCGCTTTGAACTCCCACTCTTGTTATCCACCGCATCTGGGAGACCGAGGTTCGATATCTGTCACAGCCATCGAAATTTTTCGGTGGCGGCCCCATTGATGTTATCGAAAGCAGCAAATGTCTATCGGATTTGTCTATATGTAGGTACCGTTATGTATGTCTAAAAATAGGTGCGTGTTAATTCACTATATCTTTATAAGCTATCCCATACCTAATTCATGGGGTGTAAAGGTGATTTAAGTAAGTAAGAAACAGGTATTCATTCATCATACTTACTTACTTAATTACTTAATTTCCCTTTATACCCCATGAATGAGGTATGGGATAGCTTCTTGCTTTGTTGTACCTTAACACGCTTTCTATTTATGACTCACGACAAACGGCACCTACTTGTTTATCGACGAATGCGAACGTCACTCTTTGAGAAGCTTTTACTAGACATGCCGATTGACTCGACACTTATACTGCGAAGTTGCTGACGACAACATCGAGGGGGCTGGCATTGAAAAAAGAATGTAGATGACTGGAGCCGGGAATCGAACCACGGATCTCCCGCATGGAAATCGCGTGTTCTAACCACTATGCCACAGCCGGTTATACTTATTTAGCCTTTTGCATTTTAGTTCGTTACTCAAGTCTGAGCAATAACTCCTTCACCTGGTCCATCCATCGAAGTTTTGGCCTCCCCTGTTGCGCCGTCTAACGAGGTAGTTTCGGAACAATTTTGAGCTGGAGAATTTCAACCAATCACAGCTAGCGCATTCGGTATATTTTTACGCGCTTGACTACATATATTTCCTTATACAGCTCATGATTAATATGACGACCGTTAACGATGACAGAAGTATTTTTCTCGAAGATTTATTTCGCTTATGCAATTACGTAGTATGCTAAGCTAAAGTTTGCTGTTTCTTCTTAGAGAATGACAAAAAGCTTACTTAGCTTATATTCGCAGCTGTTTACGACCATATTTTGATATCCAGGGTGACATTAATAGTTTTGCTAACGGCGAAGACAAGGTAAATAATATCATTTACTACTTCACAGTTCACAGCGCCCCAAAACAAGTCGACTCTTTGTTTTGTCCTCGTTTATCGCCAGACCCACTTTTGGTGAATTCTACCGAAAAGGCAGCAGTAACATGTCGAAGCCTTTGCCCAAGATATCTGCATTATCGAGTAACGCAGGCACCATGTGACCACGGCTCGTCGCAGACTTACTAGATATAAATCAACACTGTTAAAATCCATTTAGATTTGATAATGTGGACTTTAGTCTTTCACATAACACACTCGACCGGACCTTGTATGCGGTGGGTTAAAGTCCTATCCAGCAATAGTGAATGCGCGCAATTGGATCGCCTTTCTTAAGTACAAGACATACATAGTACACTTAGGTTCATCTGGCATCTGGCATGTATTCCTTAGACAAATTGTGTATATGACTAATCAGGTGCTGCTCGTTACGGTATCATTACACTGTCGACAGCCAAAATCGGGATGGAATAAAACCACCGGGGATGTTAATCGGTCAAAAACAAGTAATACGTGTCCTGGCGTTTCGCTTGGTCTCATCTAGGAATCGGGATATATCGATTTGAAGTTTGTAAATATCGGTTAGGGGAATTTGTCACGGTTTAGGCTCTTTCGTTTGACATAACTCAATAACAACTCAAATACAACTGTTATGCATAGATTAAAGGAATTTTAATTCTTAAGTTTGTTGGACTAGTCGTTCTTGAGTTATGTCAAACAAAAGAGCCTAAAACGTGAAAATGTACCCTATAAGACACTTCTAACTTCAAATTGATATATCGCAATTCCTAGATGAGACCCATCGAATCGGAGTGTTATTGCTGTCCATGAAAAGTTCTGCTAAATTTATATAGAACAAAATACTCCGTGATACCCCTGAGCTAAAGTGCAATCGATGGTCTGATGACCTTGGGTCAGACATCATAAGGACATCAGACGGGCGGGAAGTGATGCCTGGGGATATTTTTGGTTCTCTTATAAGTGCGAGGACAATATGTACTGACAAAAAGTCATTTGGACAGGCTTATAGTCTGTTATATAAGTGCAAAAAGGACTTTTTAAATAGACCAAAGGTCCCTTCTACAACCTCATAGCCTGTTTACAAGGGCAAGGATTCGTTGTACAGACTCAAGTACCGTTCTACAGGCATATAGCCCGTTGTACAAGTGCAAGGACATACTTAGTATCCATAGTACAGACTCATGGTCCATTCTACAGGCTTATAGCTTATTGTACAAGTGCATGGAATCGTTGTACAGGCTCAAGATCCGTTCTACAGGCTTATAGCCCGTTATACCAGATCAAGGACTCGTTGTACAGAGTTAGCGTCCGTTGTACAGATTCATTGTTCATTCTACTTGTAGCCCGTTGTACAAGTGCGAGGACTAGTTGTGCAGACTTAAAGGCCGTTGTACAGCGTTATAGCCAGTACAAGTGCAGGGACTCGTTGTACATACTTTGTGTCTGTTTTACAGTCTCATGGTCCGTTCTACAGGCTTATAGCCCATTGTACAAGTCCTAGAACTCGTTGTCCACACTCAAGTTCCGTTCTAAAGACTTATAGGCTGTTGTACAAGTGCAAGGACTCGTTGTACAGACTTAGTGTCCGTTGTACAGATTCATGGTCCGTTCTGCAAACTTATGGCCCGTTGTACAAGTGCAAAGACTCGTTGTTCATACTCAAGTTCCGTTCTACCGGCTTTTAGCCTGATGTACAAGTGCAAGGACTCGTTGTACATACTTAGTGTCCATTTTACAGAGGACTCGATGACTCGTTGTACAGACTTAAGGTCCGTTATACAGCCTTATAGTCAGTAAAAGTGCAGGGACTTGTTGTACTTACTTTGTGTCCGTTTTACAGACTCATGGTCCGTTCTACTGGCTTATAGCCCATTGTACAAGTGCAAGAACTCGTGGTACACACTTAAGCTTCGTTCTAAAGGTTTATAGGCTGTTGTACAAGTGCAAAGACTCGTTGTACAGATTCATGGTCCGTTCTGCAAAGTTATAGCCCGTTGTACATGTGCAAGGACTCATGGTACAGACTCACGTTCCGTTATACGGGCTTACAGCCCGTTATACCAGATCAAGGACTCGTTGTACAGACTTAATGTCCGTTTTACAGATTCGGGGTCCGTTCTACAAAGATTCAAGTCTTTGTGCAATCCTAAAAAGATCAAGCAGATCAGATAACATTGCTTAAATTCGCAATAAACTTTGTGTTGGAGGTGTCACCGTCGACCATATCAGTAAAATTGTCGTATGCTTATACCATAGTCTTACGTCAATAAGAAAATTAGTGTCAGCCAATAAATCAAGCGAAGAATAGTGCTCGACAATAGATAGTTTCGCCATCGACGTAGCTAAAAGAGTCGGAACCCAACGATTACGATGGCTGGGACATGTTGCCCGGATGGTTGTAAATACACCAGCGAGAAAGGACGGCACAGAGCAGGGAGACCCAAAATTTGTCGGAAGGACCCACGTGCCACCACTGTCCTACCAACTGGAGAACGCACGCAGAAGACCGAAGCGTGTGTAATTCTTTAATACTTAAAGACTCAAATTTATGAACCACGTTTATAAGATGTAATAGGCCTCTTAAGTAAGTAATTTATACCATAGTTGACATCAACCAAATTGGAATTTTCAAGTAGTCGTATAAAATATTAATTTAGTCACGTTGCAATGTTCTCTGTATATTTGAAACATACTGTGTCCGTGGCCACATTCTATATCTGTCTTTACAGGGATTTTGGGGTTAAACCTCCTAAAATCTCCTAAAAGGTTGGCGGAGTTCGTTAACATATGGGGGCTTTTTCCATTTCTTGGCTTGGTGTTTTCACAACTTTTGAGTTTTTAGCGAATTAAACTTAATATAAATTTAGTTTTGTTCAGAGTTTTGTCTACCCTTAAGTATTTAGCATATTATTGAATAATTATATTTTTGTATTTCTTTTAAATATGTATTTTTCTTCTTTTGCAGGTAAGACGTTTTACTTTGCAATATATACAAATGTTTCATGCAGCAATGGGTTTGTAAATATTTAACCAGGTAAAAAGACAATAATTTTATAGGATTTGGCAATGTTCACTTAAATTATTCAATTAGTTAAATACACGAATGAACCTGGCATTATCTAAATATATAGAATTGTTGGTCAAGCTTCATTGTTTGTGTACTGTCACTCAGTGTACCATCACTCAGTCACTCAGTGTACTAATATCGCATTATTTGAAAATAAATTCTTAAGATATTAAATATTCCAACATCTTTAGTCGTTTTTTTGTCATTTATCTAATAAAGGAATCGTCATAGCAAATTTATTTATTGACATTAACTTCACCAACTTACTAAGTTTCCATGAAATTTCACAAGCTGAATGTTTTTTTGGTGGACACATTTGTTCTGTATTAACATTCATAGAATTATGTGGAAATATAAATTTTTCGGAAAAGCAATTACGATTATCTATTCGAAAACGATATTTTAATTTTAAACAAAATTATAACATGACAACACCAGACTTGTTAACAAATACATATACGTATAATTATTATCCTACAATTCTCCTCAGACTTTCTTGGCATGTAAAGAAAGTACACAACATCTTTATATGTATTTCAAAAACTGAAATCAGTAACAGTTTAACATTATTATTTCTTGCAAAACAGATAGACACTCTCTACGGTTACCATGACACTTGTCACTGCCCGGAGTCATCAATGTTTCCCTACTCTCTAGTCTAATTGGTCATATCAAATATTTGTATCTAGTAGCATAATCTTTAATCGAAAGACATCAAAGATAATTCGACAATTTAGTTGCAATACTAGGGTCGAAAGCTAGAATGTCTACCCTTAAGAATGATTGAAATGAAATGCATTTAACTTTGTCATCTTCTTCTTCGTTTCTTTCATTTGTCGATTCGTCTTTAGTTTCGTTTGCCATTATTTATTAGGTTAATAACACAGTGCAACAACCAAAATCGGAATGGGATGAAACCAAAAGGAAATGAAAGTCGACATTATGTATAACAAAACCCTCAAGGGATTTCTTAAGTTTAGTGCGAGATTTTTTTTTGCACGCATTTGAAGTTGGTGATTTTTGAACGCTGGCTAACAAAAAAAATTCATTAAAAATGTCATAAAATAATGCTATTTATCCCGGAAAGTTGTGGTATTTTACTGTTTTTGGGGTCGAGGAATCCATTTTTGACATTTATTTTTATTTTTAAGCGCCGCCAGAGGGCGCTTTCGTACATTTTTTTGGTTTAGGTCGAATTTTTTGTCTTTCCACACGATTACAGCCGTAGATTAAGAGCTATCGAGCTGGAATTTGGTATGCGAGCTTCTATCCACCAACCGGATATTGGGTTCTAAGATGGTCACTATCGAACGAAACCTACTCCCACCTCCCATACAAATTGTACCTTTTTTGGGGTCTGTCCCTGCGATCAAAGTCGTAAATTAAGAGCTATCGAGCTGAAATTTGGTATGATAGCTTCTATCCTCTAAGCGGAGGTTAAGTTCAAAGATGGGCATGATCAGACAAAAACTACTCCCACCTCTCATACAAAATAACCCTTTTTGGGGATGTCCGTCTGTTTTTCCTCGCTATTGCAACCGAAGATTAAGAGCTATCGAGCTGAAATTTGGTATGCAAGCTTCTAACCTCTTAAAGAAAGTTAGGTTCTAAGATGAGCATGATCGGACAAAAAACTTCCCCTGCCTCCAATGCAAACTTCCCATATTTTGGGGTTTGAGAAGTTTTTGTCTGATCTTTCTCTTCTTAGAACATAACTTTCCCTAAGAGGTTAGAAGTGTGCAAACCAAGTTTCAGCGCGATAGCTCTAAATCTAAGGCTGTAATTGAGAAGACAAACAGACGAACACCCCCAAATAGGGCAAGTTTGTATGGGAGGTGGTAGTAGTTTTTGTCCGATCATGCCCATCTTAGAACTTAATATCCGCTTAGGGGATAGAAGTTTGCATACCAAATTTCAGCTCGATAGCTCTTATTATACGACTGTGATCGCAGGGACAGACCTCAAAAAAGGTAAAATTTGTATGGGAGGTGGTATTAGTTTTTGTCCGATCATGCCCATCTTAGAACTTAATCTCCGCTTAGGCGATAGAAGCTTGCATATCAAATTTCAGCTCGATAGCTCTTAATCTATGACTGTAATCGTGTAGAAAGACAACAAATTCGATCTAAACCAAAAAAATTTACGAAAGCGCCCTCTGGCGGCGCTTAAAAATAAAAATAAATGTCAAAAATGGATTCCTCGACCCCAAGAACAGTAAGATACCACAACTTTCCGGGATAAATAGCATTATTTTATGACATTTTTAATGAATTTTTCTTGTTAGCCAGCGTTCAAAAATCACCAACTTCAAATGCGTGTAAAAAAAAATCTCGCACTAAACTTAAGAAATCCCTTGAGGGTTTTGTTATACATAATGTCGACTTTTATTTCCTTTTGGTTTCATCCCATTCCGATTCCAAAAGTTCAATTTTGTGTCACAGTGTAATTAATATGCAAGATATACTCAGTTTATCTCTGATTCTTTTAGTTAGTGCACTTCCTTCATTTTTCATCTTTCATAATGAACTTTACATAATTAAGTTGCTAATGCAATGCACACTCTCACACACACACACACACACACACACACTGGTATACAACATATGTATTTAAGCAAAGATTCACACACATACATACATACACAGGTATATGAGTACGTGTGGCTGGGGTGTATGAGAGAAAGAGTATTTACTTGTAGTATGTAATTGACTCTGTTGATTTCACTTCCTACGAGGCAGGACGAAGAATAATTTTGCAACTAAACATCAGCATAAGAAGCGCAAAATGTTGATGATGCTGTTGAGAAAAGAGAATTATTAAATTTCTTTAAATGTATATTACATAAGTCATGCAAATCTTTACAACATATGCCAGCAAGGATAAATGCACTTGTATGCAATTCTGCACAGGATAATACACTCGGGCAAAAATGTTCATATTATAAATGTGATGGATTGTTTAGGGTGATTTACTAATATTGGTATAGTAAACTCACATATTAACTAAAAATTTCAGTAGTTACTCTAAATCCTATTATTAATATTATAAATGTGAATGTCTGTCTGTTTGTTTGTTTGTTTGTTTGTTTGTATGTTTGTTGCTCAATCACGCCTAAACGGCTGAACCGATTTCAATGAAATTTGGAAGACAGTTAGTGTACTATATGGAAATTACTATAGGCTATATATTTTGTAATTTTTTACCCTATGGGCGGAGTGGGCGTGGCAAAACTTTTTTTCGAGCTAGGGAGATAAAATTTGATACACAGATAGTACTCGACAACGCGAATATGAAGATTCAGACGAAATTTTATTTTTGGATCTGATGGGCATAGTGGACGTGGCAAAACATATTTTTAGACTTAGAGCGATACAATTTGATACACAGATAGTACTCGGCAACATGAATATGAATATCCAGACGGAATTTAAATTTTGGACCCAATGGGCGGAGTGGGCATGGCGAAACTTTTTTCGAGCTAGGGAGATAAAATTTAATACACAGATAGTACTTGACAACACGAATATGCAGACGAAATTTTATTTTTGACCTAATTGGCGGAGTGGGCGTGGCAAAATTTTTTTTAGGGCTAGAGAGATAAAATTTTATACCCAGATAGTACTCGACAACATAAATATGAATATGCAGACGAAATTTTAATTTTTGACCCAATGCACAGTGGTCGATCTTGTATGGAGGGAGTGGCCAAAAATACTTCTAGTGGAGATATTATTGTGAAATTTTTTCCATAAAATTTTGGGCATAAACCCATATTGGGTTGTATGGGCGGTCAGCCAAGGGCGTGGCCGATTTGGATGAAACTTAGCACGCATCTATTGTTTATTCTCGGATTTTTTTTTAAATTTTTACACTTTTCCTTGGATTAGATAAATTGTGTGCAAAAAATTTGATTTTTTGCACAAATTCTATTTGAATTGTTTAAGCGTGCTTTTGATGAAATTCGTTTTTTTTTATTATTTTAGTCGATATAATACCTGGTGCAAAATTTTAATGATCTTGAACCAACACTATTTAATGATAAAATAGGAGTGGTTAATGACTCATACCCCCCTACTCTCCTACCGTACCCAGGCACCCACATTCACCCCATGTTAGCAAAAAATTGAGAAAATGTACGAAACTTGTTTTTAATTTATATGTTAACGATTTGTTTACAAGATTACTTTTAAACAATAAAACTATTGAATAATTTCATATAAAATAATATGTAATACACAATTATAAAAAGGTTAAGGGGGGTTGTTTAAAAATATAACGATAGATACTCTTTGAAATAAAAAAAGAGCTAAAAACTTTGCGTATTCGTTTTTTTATAGCAGTTTTAAAATTATTAATATTAAGGCTGTTTTTTAGTCACAATACCCTTTAAATGATAATCGACTTCAAAATTAATCTAGCAATTCAAAACCAGATTTTAATAAAATTTGGACATAAAAACAAAGAGGCCGCTTTGGTCTGAGAGAGATAACACAAAGACGAGCAAAAGTGAGCAGCTGATATTACCAATTTTAGAATCTTGAAATATTAACTAATAAACCAAAAAAAGTCCCATTGGAGACTTCAGGGGGGAACACAACTAAAACTCTAGTTAAAATTTACATATATGGACGAAAGAACACTAACAATGCAACTGGAAAAATATTAATTTTATAACAAATCTACAACAAGCATAACACATTGTTATTATTTTAAAATATAGTTAATACCATGTTATTCAATTTTCATTTCGATTTTTTTCGACAGAAGTTTTTTTCTTTTGTTTTAATTAATTTAAAGTTGTACTTAATTTTCCACTTTTTCACACTGCAAAAACCAACTGTTTACTCGCTCTCTTTTTTGAAGCTGTTCTTAAAGGGTACAGATGGAATAAAACAAAAACAGCTATAAATTTTAAAACCTTGTTTTTATAAGAAACAGTGATGCCACACTTGGTGCCAAACTTCTGACTTTGATTTTTTATTTTTGGCCAATGGAATCGACCACTGTGCAATGGGCGCAGTGGGCGTGACAATACTTTTTTAGAGCTAGAGATATAAAATTTGATACCCAGATAGTACTCGATAACGCGAATATGAATATGCAGACGAAATTTTAATTTTTGACCCAATGGGCGCAGTGGGCGTGACAAAGCTCTTTTAGAGCTAGAGAGATAAAATGTGATACCCAGATAGTACTCGACAACACGAATATGAATATGCATACGATATTTTAATTTTTGACCCAATGGGCGAAGTAGGCGTGACAAAAGTTTTTTTTAGAGCGAGATACATACAATTTAATATTCAGATAGTACACGACAACACAAATATTAGTATGCAGACGAAATTTTAGTTTTGGACCCTATAGGCATATTGGTTATGGCAAAACTTTATGATATATGCAATATGATACATACATACAATACAATACATACATGCAAACAAAATTTTAATTTTCGATCAATGGGCAGATTTACCGTAGCCAAGTTTTTATTTTTAATCAGTGGGTGGAGGGCGTGGCAAGACTGTATTTAACCTTAAAAAGATAACATTTGATACACACATAGTACTTGGCATTACAATTACAAATTTGCGGAGGAAATTTTATTTGTATTTTAGCCCTCGAGAGATGCAACACAATAAATAAACAAAACTATGCGCAACAATTACAAAAATTTAATCAGTGGGCGGAGGGGGCATGCTTAAATCGGATCTTAGCCGTAGAAAAATAAAATTTGGTACACAGATAGTATTCGGCACTACAATTACAATATTGCATAAGACAATTTTAATATTTTTATCCTAGAGACACAATAAAACGTTATTGATTGAACTGGTTTGGGAGTTACTTGGGGTAACGAACTGTTTACCGAGGATATAAGATCAACGCTTAAAATTATCCCATTAAGAAAGCAAGCCAACCATATTATTATCGAGTTAAGGAAACGTTGCCAAAGTATGTTTTAAATTTGCATATGCACAGCTTTTAAAACTGTGAGCCAATTTGAATTGGTATACGTGCATTATATTAAGTTAATTTTGTAATATTAGTCAATTATGCAATAGCGAAGCATTGCCGGGTCCACTAGTAATAACATAATTGATTGTTCTTGATTTAATAACTTAGTACAACACATGATTTTGGGACTCAATTCTGACAACTGCGTGTGAAAGTAGCCCGAAAAAGGAGAAGTTCTGCATTATTCGTTTTGTCAAGTTACATTCTATAATAATTTAATATCGATTTGAAATTAGTACGTATCGTATTGGGGAATTTGTCACGTTTTAGGCGCTTTTGTTTGACAAATTATAGACAATAATAAATTTTATAAAAATTTGTAGTAAAATTTGATAAAAGTTAATTTTTTCATTTACGACTGCAAAGTATGTGTGAACTTGAACCAATTTCTCTTATATGAAAACAAATGAAAGTCTATAATGAAAATTGAACTCTCAGCATAACTTTTTACAACTAGACTCGATTAGATTTTCTCGTTCTATCTCATTGTTCTGTCACATGTGCCGTAACTATTGTCTGCAGTGTTGGTTTACGAAAAATACGTGTATCCTCAAGACAATTTGAGGATATCAAATTTTTTTTTGGTCACTAAATGTCCGATCGAAACGAGGCGCATATCATTATTTATGCATGAGAATTCTATAAAAGGCATCCTATGCGAATGCATATTTAGCTGGACATGGTAAAATAAAAACGGTTAAGTTGTCTATTTACGAAACATGAAATTTCCTTTAAAACGGCATTCATAAGTTTTTTTTGTTGCATATTTTAGCAAATTTTACAATAACTGCATATTTTTGTTGCATATTTTTGCATGTTTTAATTAACAAGCACTTTAAAAAGTAAAACGCCTTTAACTTTTTGTGGGACATCATTTACCAATAGTTTCTTTATAATTTATTGCACAAGATGAATAGAATTACAACAAATTGTACAAATTTTTTACACCGATATCGGTGGAATGTATAAAGTGCATTTTACTGTGGGAATTTTATATGAAAAGAAGATGTTTTCAACGCACAGTTTTGTAGTTTGTCCGATGAAAATTTGAGGACATCAACATTTTTTTTTTGATCCGTGCACCCTATCGGGGGATGGTATTTATGTATTGCTGTTTCGTCACTTGATGTCCGATCGAAACGAGGCGCATATCATTATTCATGGCTAGGAATTCTATACAAGGAATTCTATGCAAATGCATAATTTTTCTGGACATCATAAAATAGAAACGGTTGTTATCTCTTTATGAATCATGAAATTTCCTTTAAAAAGGTTTTCAGTCGTTTTTGCATATTTCGCATATTTTACGAAAATATTTTTTTTTGCATATTATGCGCATATTTTAGCAAATTTCACAATAAATGCATATTTTTTTTGCATAATTTTGCTTTTTCGATTAACAATTAATTTAAAAAGTAGAACGCCTTCAACTTTTGTGGGACATCTTTATAAATAAAATCACTCTTTGGTGCAACAAGTTCGTGGTTGGTACTTTTTGGTGCAATAAATGTACTTTGTAGTACAATAAACTGTACTTTTTTGTACAATAAATGTACTTTTTATAAAATAAATTGTACTTTTTGGTATCGATTATTATTTGTATATCAAATATTGTCCGCTTAATAAAACAATAGTGTATAATTTTTTTAGTGTTTTGAGAAAATCGAGTTTAAAGTTTTCTTCAAATCGGATGTCTATGAAATTTTTGAAGAAGAAATTATACACTATGTTTTCCAATGACCTTTTGACGCAGTTTGTGGAAGTAGATTTTGACGAAATTTTGAGCAGGCATAGAATCAATAATGGAGATTCTAAATATGCAATAAAAAAATAATGGTGTATGAGCACTAGACTGGTCGCATCTTGTATGGGAAAAATTTTTTTTTTAAATTTGATTGTGTGCGCTGCTTAAAATGTGAGGTTTGGTGTAAGAAATCATGTCCTAATTTTTCAGCTCAATCCGACGGTGCCTAGTCGTGCCGGGCGGAGCCCAAAGTTCTCCATATTATCCCAGATAGCGCCGCAATTTTTTTTCTTGAAAACTTAATTTTTTTTCGGATCTTAAATATTCATGGGTTTCTAAGTATTTTTTATAATATAACTTTTTTTCCTACAACCTGTAGTTATCCCGGAATCGGTCGTGCCGAGTGGAGCCCAAAGTTCTCCATATTATCCCAGATAGCGCCGCAATTTTTTTTTTTGAAAACTTAATTTTTTTTTCGGATCTCAAATATTCATGGGTTTCTAAGTATTTTTTATAATATAACTTTTTTTCCTACAACCTATAGTTATCCCGGAATCGGGTGTCCTTTAAAAAGGACACGGCACCTTGCGCTGCAATTCAACATTACACACTAGACTGGTCGCATTTTGTATGGGATTTTTTTTTTTTAAATTTAATTGTGTGCGCTGCTTAAAATACGAGGTTTGGTGTAAGAAATCATGTCCTAATTTTTCAGCTCAATCCGACGGTGCCTAGTCGTGTCTAGTGGGGCCCAAAGTTCCCCATTCCCCTATTTAATCAGATCTTTTTAGTTATGTTAAAAAGTCGGTCCCATAGACCGAAAATCAAAAATCTGGCTTCGTTACGGTCTTCCGCAGAGAAAGTACTTTAAGTATGACAAATTTCAGCTTCCTATGTCATCAGATGGCTTCAGAAAGTTGCGGAAAGGATAGGACATACATACAAACATCCGAACATACTAAGAAATTATCTTATATATGAAAATGAATTGTTGTTCGTTGGTAAGGCCATCACTTGAGAACGCATGGACCGACTCGACTATTTTTTGTCACAATGTTCGAAATATGCGTTTTATATAAAAAAAAATCGTGATTGAGCCACAAACAAGCAAATAAACTGACAAACATTCACATTTATAATATTAATAGGATATACGAATATAAGAAGGAATTTTGTGTCCTTTTTTGACAAAATTCATGGAAATTTAATTTTTAATAAAATTTACAATAATATTTTAGTTGCATATTTAATGTGTTTTTAGTTCATATTTTTGTATTTTAAGCGCATATTTAGCATACAATTCTTTGCCCTATTCATGGTTGTTCCAGGGCTATATTTTGCTTATTGGACATTCATAACTCTAACGTCAAGTTTTCCTGCATAAGAATCTTAAAAACTATTAATCTGTGCACTAAAATCCGATTTTATCACTCGCTATGTTATAACTATACATTTTCTTCGAGTGTTTAAACTTCAACGGAAGAGCTTAACTACACAAATGCATTCGAAAAACAGACATACACCACCCAGCGACGAAATTTGAAAGGCCTTCCTCATACAACGCATGCAGAAGTCCTTTTTTGATGATGAATGATGATGAATGTCATTCCATGCTCCCTTTCCTTTTACAGGCCTGCAGAAGGTATGCAAAAACAAGACAAGGGGAAACTGTTTCCTCTACTCATTGATCGGAACACGATGTATTTTATTCATGCTCCATTCTTTTTGTCGGGCCTACGAAAGGAATGAAAACTAAAGGTATCATTAGCTTCAACCACATAATTCTAATGCCTCTTCATAGGCTTAATAACACAGTACAACATTTCTCAGCTCATTGATTTGGGACTCAATTCTGAGAACTGCACGTAGCCACAAAAAGAAGAAGTTCTGCATCATTCGTTTTGTCAAGTTACATGCAATAATAATTTAATATCGATTTGAAGTTAGAAAGTATCGTATAGGGGAATTTGTCACGTTTTAGGCTCTTTTGTTTAACATAATTCGAGAACCACTAGTCCGATGTAGCTGAAACAAAAAATTAAGAATTACAATTCCTTTAATTTGTTCATATAACATTTCCCTACATAAGCAACAGTTTCACTTTTCCATTCATCAAATGATTTTGAACTGGGTTGAACTGTTGAACTCCGTGGTGTATGATTTACGTAGAATATTACTTTTGATAATCATACGCCACCATATAACAAAAGAGCCTAAAACGTGAAAAATTCCCCTATACGATACTTTCTAACTTCAAATCGATATTAAATTATTATTGCATGTAACTTGACAAAACGAATGGTGCAAAGCTTCTTCTCTTTGTGGCTACTTTCACATGCAGTTCTCAGAATTGAGCCCTAAAATGTGTGGTACTGTATTAGTTTCAACCACAATGCATCTTCATTAGTCATGGCTGACTATCAATCGCGGGGTTGTGGTTTCAAACTCCAGCAAGGCTTACCTTCTTTTTTCATGTGTCTTCCATACCTTCCATAAGGCCTTCTTATAGCAAGCGACGATTTAAGGCCTTGCCTCCTAAT
This sequence comes from Muscina levida, assembly GCA_964034835.1. NCBI lineage: Eukaryota > Metazoa > Arthropoda > Insecta > Diptera > Muscidae > Muscina > Muscina levida. The sequence continues at coordinate 82,220,830 of OZ035884.1, forward strand.
GACACGCAATGTTAAAAGGAAAGATGTAAAGAAGTTCTACGAAGCCCACCAATATCGAAAAGAAGCCCTTCGGACTATTGCAAAAAGGCCTTCCTACACAAGATTTCCGCCGCTGGATAGACTCAAAAAATCGCATATTAAGACTAAGCTGATACATATGTGTATGATCAAGTTTTCGTATGTATGCATGTCTCCTGTGCCACATTTACATACATACAAAAATAAGTGGAACAAATAATGGAGGGGAAACATAACAAGCAAATAGTGAAATAATTTATCATGTCTCGACTTGACTAAAGAAACGAAATAGCAACATAAGATGTGCATTTCTCGCGGCTCTTCATCCTGTATTTCTGTGTGTGTGTTTGTGTTAACACCACCAAGCAGCGTAATTTGAAAGCCTTCCATGGGAGGCAGTTTCAAGTGGATTCATACACGATGGAGCCTTGTAAAAAAACCATTGCTTGGGTCTATTGTACAAAAGACAACACCCCCACAGGAGACGCACCACTCCCGCCAAACTGCCAACTCGTAGAAGGCAGAAGTGCTGGGCACAGCTGTAAAAGTTAAGTCAGCCCATGAATTTGTGTAAAAACCCAATCGAGAAAATGGGATTTTACGGTGAAAATAAAGGAAGCGCCCATGGAAACTTTACGTAGTCGTAGGTATCATCTGGCTGGGTTGGTGGGCTCTGGGTGGATGCCTCACACGTAACAGCACGAAATGGTGATTCTTTTTGTGGCGTTGAATGCCTGAATAGCAAAATGGATGAATGACTGAGTATCTTTGGCTTACACAAAGTACATTTGTTGATATCCTTACTATGAGCCAACAGCGAAAGCCAAAAGGAGAACAAAGTGAGTGGGTGAGTGAGGGTATCGTGTAATCTTATTACGAGCCTACCGACAAACCTATATTAAATCTTGTCTAAAGTTGCTTATTCCTTTAAAACCCACACAAACATTCTCCCTTACACACACAGAGACACGGATAATGACGAAACTTTGTATATATGAAGTTCGTGCATATTTGTTCTTTGTTTTTTTGGGGGGGATTGAGAACAGATTAGTGCTCATAAAGTACTGACCATATTGTACTTAATAACTTTGCTGCTACTTTTGGCCAACAGCATTAGTAAACAAAACATTGGCCAGTCGGCCAAATTGAATATCCCATTGTATCTCTTTGGCCTAACGTAGTGCCGTTAACAAAGGATATTAGTTGGAGTCGTTAGTATTCAAATAACAAAATTTATGGTCGCCCGGATACGTAAGATGTTGCTGTCTTCGCCTCAGCCATTGTATATCCGATAGGTAGGGGGTCTACAAGATGACTGCTGCAAATGTTTTTAATTTCAAATATCAATGTCCTAAAAACAGTTTAATATTTGCCATTTCGATATTTCTGTAGAGAGTTGTATGCTCATTTAGTTCTGACAACAGTTTCAAAGAAAAATAAGTATTAGAGTTGATAGTCATAGATATACTTCATGGCTAAATTACATTACCGGTAATGTTTTCAGAAATTTTACTTTTGCAGGGCCGACATCCACAAGGCGACTTGGAAATTTGGATTGATGATAAAGTGAGGGACGGAGTATTCTTTGATCACCACATAATGCATGTAAGGTTCGCACAATATTGTAAGATCGAACCAAACATAACAAACTCCGAATAGGCTGATGAAATAATAGTATTATTTATTGATTGTGTAATTCAAACTTAATAATTTATCCAGTAGATTGATAAAGTATTAAGATATGAAAACAATTCAGATTCAGTGATAGCGTTGTTGGCTTGTGCGGTAATTTGTTCCCATGCCGATTTTAGATGATCGACAACTCTTACTATACTCCCAAAACTGTAGAGGTCAGTTATGTCAGGATCGTTTTAGTATTCAGAGCGTGGTAATTCGGGTACTTTCGATAATTGAGGCTCGTACCAGTAATTCGGCAGCGTACTGATGATGTGGGTTCGTCGTTGTTTACGATTAATATCAGCAGTATGTGGTCAGTTTGGTGATTCGGGTTTTGTGGGGGTTTACGTTTAATATCAGCAGTATATAGTCAGTTTGGTGATTCGGGTTTTGTCGGGGTTTCAGGTTAATGTCAGCAAGTGACCATTGGTGACTCGAGTTGTCGGTAGTTCTGGTTAATGTTAACAATTCAGAAGGGTGTTGATAATTCAGATTTATATTAGCAATACCTGGTCATCTTGATGATTCGGGTTTGTTGGTGGTTCAGGTTTATATAATCCGGGAATATATTGTTAAATCGGGGTTGTTGGTAATTTAGTTGGGCATCCGCAACTGGTGGTTGTATCGATGATTCGGCTTTCATCGTAAATCAGTTTGGTATCCGCAACTCAGGATCGTGTTGTTGTTTCGTGTTCTTCAGCAATTCGACTTCTGCATCTCGTTGTTGTATCAATGATTCGGCTTTTGTCGTAAATCAATTTGGTATCCGCTACTCAGGATGATTCGTGTTCTTCAGCAAATCGACTTTTGCCACTCGTGGTTGAATTGATGATTTTTGTTCCTTCGTAAATCTTTTTTGTATCCGCTACTCAGGATCACGTTGACGACTCGTGTTCGTTTGTAGATCAGTTTCTGCAATTCGTAGTTTTATCGAATTTGAATTCGCGTCCGAACTAATAATTGTACCCGACGGAGTGTTAGCATCAAGATGCTACGGTACTAATTTCTAATACAAGGCTACATGAACAAAGAGTAAATTTGTAAACCAGACCGAAATTTGTGCAACCGACGAGTCGGTATTACCAACCGGAGTTGGAAGTCCGATTCAACAGACCGAAGTCCGATTTAACAGACCGAAGTCCGGTTTAACGGACCGAAAAATCCGATTCAACAGACCGAAATCCGATTTAACAGACCGATGTCCGATTTAACGGACCGAAGTCCGATTTAACGGAACGAAATCCGATTCAACAGACCGAAATCCGATTCAACAGACCGAAGTCCGATTTAACAGACCGAAGTCCGATTAAACAAGAGAATATTTCTTTCGATAAATTATTGCCTGAGAAGGCAAGTGAGATCTGGTATAAAACAACTTAGCAATAAACTTCGCTGCGGTAGCAACCGACAAAATTTACCAAGCAAAACGCTCGATCATTTAAGTAAGTATAGCTCTCGATGTAATGAGAATTATATCGCATCACACTTCATTGATTTATACTTTCCATGGTGATGTAGTTTCCTGAATGTGTTTGGTTGGAAGTCCGATTTAACAGACCAAAGTCCGATTTAACAGACCGATATCCGATTCAACAGACCGAAGTGCTGCTCAACAGACCGAAGTCCGAATTAACGACCGAAGTCTGATTTAACAGGCCGAAGTGATATTTACCAGACCGAAGTCCAATCCCACTGACCGATTCAACAGACCCAAGTTGGATTTAACAGACCGAAGTCCGATTAAACAGATCGAAGTCTGTTGAATCGGACTTCGGTCTGTTGAAGTCCGATTTAACAGACTGAAATCCGATTCAACAGACCGAAATCCGATTTAAAAGACCGAAGTCCCATTAAACAGACCGAAGTCGAGTTAAACCAACAGAATTTAGGTTAAACCAACAAAAGTTGGTTCAACAGACCGAAGTCCGATTAAACAAAAGAATAGCCCCAGGGAAGGTCGGGTACAGAGCAACTTAGCAATAAACTTCGCTGCGTTAGCAACCGACAAATTTACCAGTCAAAACGCTCGATCATTTAAGCAAGTGGAACTCTCGATGGAATGAGAATTATATCGCAACACACTGCATCGATTAACACTTTCCCTTATGATGTCGTTTCCTGAATGTGTTTGCTTGGATATTGGTAGTCGCGGTTATTCGCCGTTCATGGCGATTGGCGAATGTGTCGTTGGCGTCGTTTGCAGCGGTAGTGTAATAGATGGTATTGCTGTTTGCCCTTGAAAGTATTGAAACAGTATAAGCAGATTGGGTTGGTTGGTGATATTCAAGAGTAAATGAAATGCTAGATATTATTGGTGGTTAGAGGTTAAAAAGCCATAAGTGCGTAGATAGCGCTAAAACTGTTTATGTAGGAGGCTATATATATGTACGGACGACTTTCGTCACGTTACAGGTTATCTGATTCAGTAACCAGATGACCATTCTTGTCTTTACAGGAGGGAAGACATGTTCCAAGGACCTTATTATTTATCTTAAGGTAAAACTTTCGGGCTTCACCTATATTTCTTTATTTTTCAATGAACAAGTTATTCCCTTTCCTCTTCTCCCTAAACTTTTAATGGACAGCTCGCGTTGCCATTGACTGCAGTCTCTGTATGCAGAATCTTGTTCTCGGGTGGTATTAAGACTTTCGTCAACGTACCAGATATAATCTTGTGAGGGCTTTACATACCTCAGTAGGGGCCGCGCAGACCTTTCCATCGAGTGGGCAATATATTGGTTATTGCGCGCTAGTATTTTCAGGAGTTGAAGCATCTCAATGTAGTTGGGTCAGTTGGTTGAAATAGGCATTGGCTACGTAGGGTTACGTAGGGTTTTCGCCCTGCTAAGCCTAGTACGCACCTTCATTACAGTAAGGTTGATACAAGCTGATGTTGGCACCCCTGATCAATCATACGTCTTCCTTCGATTACCAAGTGATACATTTGATTTCTCGGGAGATAACCACGTTGCCTTGTGAATGTTTTTGTTGTCAAGTCGTGTTAACTTAAGAAAACAAAACACCTATATGGATAAAATGCGTCCTTTACCCCCGGCAACGCCTATAGACTAGTTAGCTTTACATCGTCAACAAACTTGGTAATGAGTGAAACCAGAATTCTACACAAAGATATCCACAATGCAACATGAATATTCAGTGATCAAATGAGAAACCAAATTGATTAAATTGTAATCGATGTCTCAAGCGTCATAGACATTGAGATAGGAAATAAGAATGTCGCGTATTGTCTGAAAAATAAGGACGCTCCATACATCGCATTACTCTAGCCAATGGTACCTCATGCTGCAAGGGATCAAAATCATGAGAAGAGGAGGGTGAAGATATCGAAGAACATAGTTGTTTAGATAAAGCCTGAAAGTTCTACCAAAAGAAAAACTAAAATAGTTTTAGGACAAGCATCCTCCTTGTAAGGACAGAGACGGGAATTGAGTTATGGACACTCATAATGTGTTGTAAATATGGAGGGAAAAGTTTTGTACTTGTTTCCAAACGCTGCACGCCAATTACTGGTGACGGAGAAGAGTGTTCTCTACTGAGCAAAAAAGAGGTCTGCACGATGATTGAACGGCTAAAAACGTATACAGCCGGCAAAGCTTTCTAAAGCCGGCGGCGATGAGCTGTTAACGTGAATGCACTAGCTCATACTCAAGATTTGGCTAAAGGACTTTATACCCGATGATCTGAGTGCTCTATATATCCTGTGCATATGAAAGGCTAGTCATGTGTTTGAACCAAATACAGCGGTATCAGAAGAGAAGACACATATTTTAGGCGACTACATAGCTGCGTTCGACAGTCCGATACGACAGAAACTATTAGATACCATCGTTAAGTTTGGTATTTCTGCGAAGCTGATACGATATTGCACCGTAAATAAAAGCAATAGTTTTGTCTCTAAACCAAGAGAAGACAAGTATCAATTGAAAACCGGTCCTATTATGCGCTAAGCAAACGAATTAATGACAAAGATCTCTCTGATGGAAAAAATCTAACTCATATCTGTCTTGCTCTACAGCGCAGAATCCAGGGTAAAGAAACAAGCGGATTATTATAACCTGGGAGTCTTCGAGAGAGAATTACTCCGCAAAATTTGTTGACCCAAAATCGTTAACGGCGATTTACTTCGTAGTATGAGTTGTACAACGACATCGACGTAGTCAAGCGCTTCTAAATAGAACGAATGCGGTGACAAGGATATCTTGCACAAATGTATAAAAATGTTTCAGCTCGAAAAGTCTTCGGCAATATTCTAGGAGGGTGGGATATATTTGCAATTTGAGCTTTAGGACCATACTCTACACCAACGTACTTAAAAACTTAAATTTAATTTCCCTTTACACCCCATGAACGAGGTGTGAATTTTAGATCCACAACAAACGGCGCCTACTTGTTTATTGACGAGTGCGAACGTCACTGTTTAAGAAGCTTCTACTAGGCATGCCGATTGACTCGACACTTATACTGCGAAGTTGCTGCCAACAACATCGAGGTAGCCGACACTGAAAGAGAAATGTAGACGACTGGAGCCTGGAATCGAACCACGGATCTCCCGCATGGTAGTCGCGTGTTCTAACCACAATGCCACGGCCAGTCCCACAATACACCAACAGCTAACATAATTCTGTCATTTATTGCATTTTGGATTTTCAAAATAGAAATTTGAATAGAAAATTATGCTAGACAGTATCATAAGGGAAATATGTAAATTTATTACACAATTGGTAAATCTTGTTCATGACATTCGTTTAGCTTTTAATTCTTGTTCCTAACTTAATTATAATGATGTTGATTACTTAAGGCATTGTAAATTTTAAATGAGCTTACAGTTGTCCATTTCCTATGTGCAAACTTTCACATTTCCCAAAATGTCCTTCACTTAATTCTGGACAAAACATTTTCAATACAACTGCATACTCTACACTAACGGCTCTACAGGACCTAGGCGACGAGTGGGTCATTATGATGGCCGAAATAGCATTTACACATACATATAGGCCGTGTTTAAGTCGGTTGTTTTGTGAAAATTTGTTAATTGCATGAACTCGATTTGCTCTCGCGTTGGCGGCTGCATGCATCCATTGACTACAACCAAATAAAATTATTGCACGGACTCAACTCGACATCTGCACCACCCTCAAAATCCAGGTGAACGTTAAATTTACGTCTGGCATTTGTTAGCGTTGTGTTCGCCTTGTCGTTTTGTGTCATTTCGCAAAAATTTGTTCCAATTTGCCAACTTTAGATTTGCACTTTATTAAACTAGAAAAACTCAATTGAAACGCGATGAATGTCGAGTCGTGTCGCGCGTGCAAATGGCACCGACCGACCGTTATTGTGTCAAACGATAAACGAAATGTGAATTTGAATTTGAAATTTCATGACATTATTCCAGACATCAACAAAAAAATAACACAAAATATTCCCGCTTTGCCTAAAGGCAGAATGTTTTTAGATTTAAATGCCATTTTGTCGTAGTGATTATGAAGTTTTCTCGCATAGACCAAAAAAGAGAAAATATTGTACATAATAGTGATTATATTTTTTCAGTGCCAGCGCCAGATGCCAATTGGTGACAACTTTTGCATTTCTGTTGTATATTAGCGTGAAATTTGAACTCCATAGCATGAGAGTGTGAAAGTATTGATTTTTGTTAAGCTTCCAGCCAAATGCATTTTTGTATGTGGAAAATTTTTTATAGTTGCTATTTTATCACATGAATGAACTCTCAAGTTTCGCTTATACTTCAACTGTAAAATGGCCAAAAGAACTAAAGTGATGGTGCAACTAAATTTACATATGTATTAAGTTAATTGCATTATCGACTACGGCACTAACAAAAAGAGAACATGTTTGTGTCTAAACCTTTTTAATTAAACGGTTTGGTTGATTTCAAGTTTGATTTTAAACCAATGCTAGTTTTTGTCAATATTTGTTTGTTTGCATATGCATCATATTGATATAAATTAACAGAAACCTCTTAGTTTTTAATTAAACAATTGTCATTATTTTATTAGGTGCGTAAGACTGAGCTCCACATACCCATGAGCATATTTTGTGAGCAAATGTACATAAAATATTGTTCCTGCTTTCATATAACTTTTCGTACCATAACCAGTGCAGATATTTCAGTCAGATATACACCATCACCCTGTTTATAATATTGTTTAATTCTCGAGTTAATGAAATTATCCGATTGATATAATTTGCTTTCTTGAACAAAACAATAACAATAAGGATGGCTAATGCACGGTTATATGTCATAAATTGCCCAAAGATGCATGCAATATTTTTGAAACCATTTCCCAAATTTTTCCCTGTAGCAAAAAAGGGAAAAAATGGGCAGCTTAAAATGTTGGCATTAGGTAAAGGAATAATCAAAAAACTTATTTTGAAAATAAGGCAAATATAGTTTTGATAGTTTTTTTTTCATTTCCAATCAAATTTGGTAAATATTAAAAAATGGAATGTTGGTAAATATCGATTTTCCTGGACAAACACAAAGCAAACAGTACAATTTTTTATTATGATCTTAATTAATAGGTCTATCAATAGAATCACAAAGAATGGCACGTGTAATCTGGTAGAATTCATCTTATACTACACTTGGTAATATATTGGTCCATTGTAATTGTCCTTTAAAGAACGATATGGGGATAGGAAAATAAAACAACGAGTATAGAAATAGAATCGACTTACTTTGAGGCCTGAAGTATTAAAGAATTCCACACGCTTTGATCTTCTGCGTGTGTTCTCCAGTTAGTCCTATCAGATGGTGGCACGCCGCCAACCACTTGGTCCTTTCAACGATGTTTTGGATCTCCCTGCTCTCAGGTTCGCCTATACACACAGATAGGTGCATATATTTTTCGGGTGAAACTAGCACCTAGTATAGCTGTTTCTTTTTCTTAGTGTTACTAAATTGCTGCCGAAGTCCGTAAAAACATCTTTTTTTCCTATTGACGTAAATTCATATTCTCGTCGAAATCATTATTTTCTTTTTGTCATCGTTGACCGCAAAAACCCATCGCCCTGCCTGAGACCTATTTCCGTGTTGAATAATTCAGACTGGTCCTTACCAATCTTAACCGAGGATTTGGTGTTGTCTAAGGTACATTTGCAAAGTCGAATCAGCTTTGCAGGTATACCAAACTCAGACATGGCCTCATATAGCCTTTTCCTTATTGGAGAGTCGAATGCTGTTTTGTAGTCGACAAAGAGGTGGTAGGTGTCGATCTGCTTTTCATGTGTTTTTTCCAGGATTTGTCGAAGAGTGAATATTTGATCCGTCGTAGATTTATCAGGTCTAAAGCCGCAGTGATATGGTCCAATTAATTTTTCTACAATTGGCTTTAGATGTTCTCACAATATGCTCGAAATGACCTTGTACGCAATTAGTAATAGGCTTATTTCACAGTAGTTCTTACATTCACTACGATCTCTTTTTTGTATATGGGACATAACAGACTGAGATTCCAATTCCCGGGCATGCTCACCACTTCTGGAGTAGTGTCCGTATCCAGTAGTTTTATGAAATGACCTCTCCATATCTTCAGGCACTAGCTGGCCATCGGTGTCTTTGCAGGAGGGAAACTCTTTTCCTCGTATTCTCGCCTTAACTCTCTGGTAGAATTTTCGGGCTTCCCCTCTACTTCGGAGCAACTCCTTGCACTCATCCTATCTCTTTTCCAGCTCCTTCTTTTTCAGTTTAAAGGGACGAGTTGCCTCTTCTTGAGACGGCTTTGAGTACCCAAGTACACTTTTCGCAGTCGGCTATATATTGGCACTGCGAGGTTGGTTGGAGCATTCCTTAGCAGTTGAGTTAGGTGGTTGTAGTAGGCGTCCGCTACCTCGGTGGTCCGCAGTTAATTGATGTCCAGCTTTCGTTGTGCCTGGTTACGTACATTAACTGCGATAAGGTAGTGATCGAAGTCAATGTACGCACCCGTGATCACTCACTCGTACGTCCAGAACACTCGATACGTGCCTTCCATCGACTACCACGTGATCTATCTGATTCCTTGTCAATTGATCTGGAGATAACCATGTTGCCTTATCAATATTTCTATAGTCAAATCTAGTGCTGCTAACTACCATATTTCTTGCCACAGAGAAATCAATCAGTCTGATACCATTATTCGACGTTTCGGTGTGCAGACTGAATTTTCTAATTGTAGGCTCAAATGCGGTTTCCCTACCTGTGTTAGCATTAAAATCGCCTAGTACAATTTTAATGTCATGGCTCGGGCTACGGTCATATACATTTTCTAGGCTCTCGTAGAACTCGTCTTTGTCCTCATCGCTTTTCTCTTCTGTCGGAGCATGGGCACATATAAGTGTTATGTGGAAAAACTTTGTTTTGACTCTTATGGTGGCTATACGTTCACACACCGGGTTGAATCTTGAGACTAGGTGTCGCAATCTCTTGCCAACCAAAAATCCACATCCAAACTCGTGCTTGTCCGCATGGCCACTATAGTAGATGTCGCACGTCTTCTTGCGCGAGCATCCGTATTCCGTTTGCCGGATTTCCTGTAAAGCGGTTATGTCAGCCTGGTATTCTTCGAGGACTTCCGCCAGTTGGATGGAGGCACCTGTTCTATACAGTGTTCTAACATTCCAGGTGCATATCCTTAAATCATGGTCCTTAATTTGTTTGCGGTGGTCGTCAACATTTTTGGGGGTCCATTTTATTCTTTTCTTAATTCTTTTTATTGCAATAGTTCAAACGTTGGTGGCGGGTTGCAGGCCCAGCGCACCACGTCGCAGTTTTCTCCTCCTGTCAGGATTTTATTACAGCCGCCCATTCTGGGTCAGACGCTGACCAGGGTACCGCTCACTCTGAGCAGACGTGCCTGGGTTTTAGGTTTCGCCCCTCGCATTAAGTCGTGCTCTGACGGGTGTCAAAGGCACGCTTCCAGGCGTCACCACGTGGAGGTACTCCGTCCGCAGTAGACTTGAAGTGCAATTGGCTAGGATCACTCTGAGTTTGCCAAGTTAAACCGATCAGAAGCTTTACCTTGCATCACACTCCCGACACCCGGATAACAAACAAGTCTTTATAAATCTGTTTTCACTCACTACCATGTCTCTGGCCGAAGCGAATCTAACCGTATGTATCTGTTATTGGAAGTGTTGCTGTTACGACTGAATTAACAGCTGGGCCAAGAGTATTGTCTCTTCCTATTTCAGTATTTAAATGTTTTACTACAATTGTATTGTCATGACCTGGGCAGCGGTCATATATTTCCTCCTGGGGTTGAAAAAATGCGTCTTTAGTGTCATTGTCTATGTCTACCGATGCAGCGTGTAAAAATTCTGTCTTCGCGTTTGTTGTTATCCAACAACTGATACTTAACATACTTACTTTACATTTTCCCTTTACACCCCATACATGAGATTTGTGAGCGCTTTTCGTACTATTGTGAATTAACACGCTTCTATTTTTAAACTTACACAATGGGACCTATAGTTTAACGGCAAATCCGAACGTCAGCCGTTTGTAAAGCTTTTACTAGACATGCCGATTGACTCAACATTAGTATGAAGTGGTTATCGACTAATCTGAGGGGCCACCAATGAAAGCAATGTAGAGGACTTAGGCAGGAATCGAACCCTGGTCTCTCGCATGGTAGTCGCTACTGAATAGTCGATTCTGTTGGTATCGGCATACTGCTAACAGCTCTCTCATTTCTTCAACATTGAATGTATAGGGAACATAAGTAAATATCAAGTTTTTATTGTTTTAAAAACAAGATCCAATTTAGCAAATGCTATTAGAGAGCAATGCTTTTTACAAATTTTTTCAATTATTAACTACAGTTAATTTAAGTCAAAAACTAAAATACCTTCAAAATTGACAATTTGTAGTTTCCACATCAGAACCTTCTTCTACAGGACTCTCATTACCACGTATTTTTCTCATACTATCTCGGCACTTTGAACTCCCTTGCGTGGCATTGATAAACATTGGGCATGCAACTAACTGTAACTCCAGTACTATTCCTTTTCTAGGTATTGCAATTGTAATCATTGATACACTCACATGGCCTGCTTGCTATCATTTGCAGTGTCAGGTTTCTTTGAGTTATGCATCCAATGTCCAATGCCTTACCTGGAAATCTCAATAGCAGGCAGAACAACTAATGTAACATCCTAATTAACAAACTATTTTACGTTTGAACTCTTACTGCTTTGCAATCGATGAGTCTGTTTGCCATATCCTCCCCTTAGCTAATGTTAACCCATAATGTTTGCAGTTTGTCAGCAAATGAGAGTGTAAACACATGTACTGAATAAGCTTGTGGAAGGTAATAGCAGGTCTTAGTGTTTACCCGTCTACGGGTTACCCGCAATTCACTCGAGTCATTCTTAGGGGAACCGTGATGGGAATGGTGGTGGCGATAGCGATAGCGATGTCGCTGTTAATAGCGATCAATCGCTTTGAGAAATGCGTCGAGGATACAATGGTTGTCATGGAGAGGGACTCGAAAATGAATTCCTCCCATCAAATCAAGTGGGCGGAAATGAGAAACTAAACAAGAAGTGCATGAAAATGCATCATGTACACAATCATAAGTTTCATGTTGTAGTCGTCTGATGGCATGAATCCCGATGCAGCAGCCACCACTAGGCGACACTGACACGCACTGGCAAAGTTTGTAATAGTAAGTGCAACCGGCAGAGTAATTTTCCTTTTTCACAATACAATGTCATAGTTTGCATAAGCAGGAGGACATTTGTTGGGCAACAACATACCTACCACCGCCCTGTGACTCTTGCTTCATCGCATCCAACTTTGTTTCAGAGGATACGATGATGCATCGCCTTGAAGATGAGCACCATCCTTTGGCTGTTGGTATTTGCACACCGCTATTACTGTTGTTGTAGTTGGTGATGTTGCTGTTGCTGTTCTTTTATCTTAACGTGGATGTGGCGCTTAACAGGAATTGTCGCTGTTTATCGCTGAAGTTTTTGACTTTCACGAATTTCCTGCAGATTTGCTGTTTCAGATTATGCCACAGTTTCCTTGCTACCACCGCCGCACGCCCCCGTAGCCAAATCCGCAATTTGCCAGTAATGTACAGCGTTGTGTGTACTGTTGCTCCTGTTACTTTCGTCATCGTGCCAAAGGATGTGCGGACTGAGGATGGGGCAACTGTGAACGCTGAAATCGGAAAATTAAGCAGTCTCCACAGATGTAGCGACAGATGTGCGAATGACATAGAGCGACGGAACGCTGATGATGATGCATCCTTCTTCTGCTGCTCTGGCATCCGCCAAGTTAGATACACAGAGTCCTTTCCTCTCTCCCTGTTTGTCTTTATGTACATGCAAAATAATTTCAGGTTTTTTGCCAAGTTAAGGGCAAAGGCGTGAGCTATTTTTTGTTGTTGTATTTTTTGCTTACAAAACACATTGTCGGTCGCAGCCTCACAAGGGGGGTGGGTGTAGCGCAAGTGTGTATTGGACTTTGGGAGAAAAGTAAAGCAAAGTTTTGCAATATTAAAATTATAACAAGGTTACATTAGTTTGAGATGAATATTTGGCAAATGACAAAGCTGTCGGATCTGTTAAACGTATTACAGGTTGTACAACGAACTTCGTCTTTGTGAAATATATTGTTCCATATTGAGCTATATTAAACTGGTATCGGCTGCATGGGAAAGGGCAAACATTTTAAACTTTATTTTTACAAATTGTTAAAAGCTTTAGCTTTATAATTAGTGGCGGTTCCCGTTTTTTTTCTTTATCAAAAACAGAAGAGCTTTATGAAAGAAATATTTCTTTGTTTGAAAAGCTACGTCTAATCAACTCAATGTCGATGTTCAATTTGTAAATAGCACAGTACAACATTTTTCAGCTCATTGATTTGGGACTCAATTCTGAGAACTACATGTGAAAGTAGCCCCAATAATGCATGCATGGGAGGTGGGTGTAGTTTTTGTCCGATGGGAGAGATCCCAAAAAGGGGAAGTTTGTATGGGAGGTGGGTGTAGTTTTTGCCCAATCTTGCCGATCTTAGAACAATTTCAGATCGTCTGTAATTGCAGACACACAGACGGAGAGACGGCCACATTTTAATCGATTCAGATTTTAATGCTGACATATTATGTGTATTGTCATACCTACCCCGCCCACTAATGGGCGTTACAAATAGAAGAACAATATTAATATACCCTTTACTAAGTTCGCGCCCGTGATGAAGGGTATACAAATATTTAAAAGTCTTTTTATATTCCTATGCATACAATTATTTATGTGGCTGCTATAATCTACTCTAGGCCGGTCAATGTCGTTCTCAAGCCATTTCGTTGCTTTGATAAAGGCATGGATGTTTCGCAGCGCGCAAACAGATAGGCAGATATTGTCCAGAAATATCCGATGACCAAACTTTTCATATCTCAGGTCACCAAAAGCAGAGATGTAATGAGGTTCAGTTTCACCGCAATTTTATGTTTTTCCCTTATGAGAGAAACACCAATGTGACCATAAAATTGGCTGAATTCGCGATGTTGGCGGCCATTGTCCCATATCCTGGAACCCATTTGAGGCTAACCGTTGAATGTCTTGCTATCTCCTCCAAAGACAAACGCCATTTCTCGAAGCGGTGTATATATTCTCCAGAGATCTGTTACGCTTCACTATTAGTAAGTATATTAAAATTCCCATTATCCTATGATACTTCATTTTCTCCACGGCTGTTCTAATAGCCGCTAGCCTAATCGATAGTTACAAATTCAATCCTCCGTAAAGATTCGATCCAATTTTGATCAATCCGTAATAATTCGAATGACTTTCTCCCTAAGGTGTGGAGCATTCTCATTGCTATCATAGAAGGATCTATCCGGGATGTTCCTCATAAAACCCAAATCGAAAACAGATTCAGGTACAGTGTAATCCGTGTGATTACTCTCTCCAAAATTTTAAGTAGGAAAGAAGATAAGCTAATTGGTCAAAATCAAAATCGTTGTTGGAATTTGCGACAGCTGCAGTCCGCCTCTGCAGATTCTCAAAAGCCAGGATCTATATCAGGTCCCGGAGATTTAAAGGAATGGAAATTTTTGAGAGCCCATTGCTGAGTTTGTCATAAACTGGAAATCACTTTCCTGACAACATGCGATGAGTGCTTCCATCAATACCTCCAGCGTTTTGTGACTGTTGGTGGTCCATGAACCATCTGTTCTCTTTATATACGATGGTACTGTTTCCGCAGAGTTTTCTATACTGCTGCAGAATTTTCCCCAAACTGCCTTTTGGTTTTTGAAACTGTTAACTGTAGATATATATGTATGAGCACCAGTTGCCGTCACTTTTTGCCTTATTGAATATTTTCCTGCATTCCTTGCGTTTACCTGCAATCTCTGCATTCCACCAGTGTGGCTTAGCATTGTCCTTACTATCAGTTCTGCTGCAGGAGTTCTATTTAGCTTCAGCTAAGACGTTTGTTAATAACCCAACAGTGGAGTCCAATGTAGACTTATCATCTATAGGGAACAACGATGTGAAATTTTCATATAAACATTAAACAACTTAAATCGGACGAACAAATGTCCAATATGTCAATCGTAGCCCTTTATCAGTCATGTACAAAGATATGCATCTCGTTTCGATCGGTTTTAAAATTATAAATTTTTAAAATTGTCCTCGAATAAACTACAAAAGTGGGACGTGATTGCATTAAATTTTTTTTCGAACATATCTAGTGGACTTGCAGTGCATTATGGTGTTAGGCGTGATTATGATTTTTGGCATTTCGTCTAAAAACATCACTTGTTTCTCTTGTCATCCCTTTTGCCATGGAAAGTTCTTCTTCTTCCTTTATATTTGTGTAATCATAGATATGTATTCATCAAATGTCAAACTCAGTAAAGAATTCCAAACGTGCGTAAATATGTTGTCATGCCAAGTTTGGCCGCTCTTGCGCCAGCCTTCGAGATTATTGCCAAAGATTTTTGGAGCTGGAGCATTTCCATACATTCGCCCAATATGTCGGAGCCAGCGGATTCGCCCTATTCAGACCCGCGCTTGAATACCTCAATGTCTTTATATAGCTCATGATTCATACGACGACAGTACTCTCTGTCATGACAAGCATGATAGACGATGCGAATGCTCAAGAAGCAATAGAGCTGTTGAATAGTACACGGTGTATGTGCTTTTGTTATAACACTCAAGACATAACACAAAGACTGACTGCTTTGAATAAAACAAAACTTTCGAGTAAGTGTGAAATTGTTGATCGTGTCGGTGTAAAAATAACGATTATTGGCGGCATGACGATTCTACGGAATTACTATCACTGGTCTAAAGCCTCGCTGGGTAAAAATGGCTTTGTTAGATTTCGACCTATCTTCACTGAAGCTCGTGTCGGTCAGCATCCACTGGCTTATCAGCTTAACTCAGACAATGATTTAATAGTCGTTGTCTGTCGTTACTGATTTATAGACGTCTTAAATATGTTGTGTGTTCAGAATTTGTCCTGGTGTGATGTCGGAGCCAGGTCTTTCGTAGACTTAGGTTTAAAGATTCTAATAATACATAGTAAAACATCATATTCCACTCAAGAAAGCTTACCTGAAAAAGTTTTCAAAACGAGGGAAAAAGAGGAATTGTGGGGAAAGACTTTCCTCCATTCTCATGTCAATATAAATGGTTAATTCATAGATTGATGCATGGACATTTTCGGCTGATATCTACTTCGCATGTGGACATTACACATAATTGTAAATATATATACAGCTGATGATGTACCAAAAATGCAACAATTCACCACAAAGAGGTCTGATGATGAACAATGAATTGCCATTTATATTGAAAATAAATAACCTTTCTGATCGTTAAGTTAGATTAACAAATTTAATAATTCTAATAAAACGCTATGATGAACTTTAGTCTTTGACTTAACACTCTTGACAGGACCTTGTACGCAATGGGTAAAAGGCGTACGTTAAGCCGCTTATCCCATTATAAATGTTGCACACACTTGGATCGTCTCTCTTAAGCTCAGGACAATTCATTCCTTAAAGCAAATAATGTTTATAAGCTGGCGATTGCACGTTTCCATACTGTTAAAATTCCCACTCTATTACCTTACTAAATTATTTCTGAGAGCTAACGTGCAGGAATTTATAATATTCTACAATGTAATTATCTGTTATGCTAGGCAAAATTAGCAAACAATTTCGCCTCTTACATAACAATTAAATCAAATTTATACAAATTCTTAAAATTGTAAAATTTCCACATAATAAACATAATGTGACGTGATATCATCATATATCGTACACAATGTTCATTTCAGTAAAGGACATCTCATATTACTTATTAATGCTTAATAATAAAATAACTCTCCACTTAAATACATATGTATATAATGAAAGGTGTTGTAACTCACACATACTTAACAAATAGCACAAGTAAATTATTAATTTCATTGCTGCACTCTATACCTCCTCTTCGGAACAGATAATGCAAAATCCTTGAAAAATAAATTTAAAAGGTAAATTTCCCAGAGAAATGCAATAGCCAGTAAATTGCTTGAAATTGATTGAATGTATCCCATATCCTTGTTGTGTTTCGGCAACTGTTCCGTTTTTGTTCTTGTTACGTTGATGGATTGTCTGAGGTGGGGGAAATGGTGTACAATACAAACTTATAAACTCACATACGTCAAATTGAATGAATATTCTAAACTTTATTTTGTTTTTAAGATTAATAGAGCGGTTATAGTAAACTGCTCAAAGGAACACCAACAAAGAATTTATGGTATCAGTTTGTGGAATTCATTTAAAAATACCATTCGTTAAACGAGCGAAACAATTAATTTGCAAAAAGACGGGCAAACGAACAACCGCTCTGGGTCCGAAGGATAAACAGGCAGACCAGCAGTCAATCCGTCAAAGCGCTATATGTAAAAGCATGTATATGTGTGGAAGGAGCCTTTGGCCATCGTCGCGAAACACATTTACCGTCTTTCGTCTTTTGCCATCAGTTCAATAAAAAACATTTCTGGGTTGTACTTACTTACCATCATTCATCAATGTTTACTTTTATTTATTATTTGTGCGGTTGATTTGTTTTATTTCCCAGTGGAATGAAAACGATTGCATGACGGACGACCAAGGAATAATATTGCATAGAATAATGTTGACTTTTATTATTTTTTTACGGAACAGAAGAATATTGGCAACTTGATCGAAATGACAACAATTTAAATGGCATATAAAAATATATGTTGGCTGTAGGTTGCATTTATGTTAGATATGGGAAAAATTGCTTAATATAGAAATAGTTATCTCAGCCGCTTGATGATAGTGTCACTATTTAAAAACCCATATTTTCAAATTACATACCTTGAATGAGACATTTAAATTGTTAACATGCTTCTATTTTTCGATCTCACATAACAGGACCTATTGTTTAACGACGTATCCGATTGGCAGCCAATTACGCATAATAACATTACACAGTACAACACATGATTTGGGGACACAATTCTAAGAACTTCACGTGAATGTAGCCCCAAAAAGAAGAACTTTTGCATCATTCGTTTTGTCAAGTTACATGCCATAATAATTTAAAAGCGATTTGAAGTTAGTAGGTATCGTATAGGAGAATTTGTCACGTTTTAAGCTCTTTTGTTTGACATAGCTCGAGAACCACCAGTCCGATTTAGCTGATGTATGAAAACCTCTGGTCTTACGGTCGAAAGTCCTATATCCAACATTTTACGGTCAACAAGCAATAGCTCTTGGCTTGAACAATTTCATACATTGGATGAGGATATTTATTAGTCAGTTTACTTAGTCATACCAAGTTCTGCAAGGTACTCAGTCGCCTTGTCTTTCCAACGGATTTTTGAACGCCCACTAGTCCATCGAGTTCATTGTCGAAGACTTTTCAAACCAATGAAACCGCTGCAACTTTAATGCGTCTGTCCACCTCAATGTCAGTGCACAGCTCGTACAGGCCATGATTCATACGACGTCGATACTCTTTTTTCTTTTTTCTCTCGAATACTGGCAGAATCGATTCATTCGCTTGTGTATAACCAAGGATTCTGAACCGTACATCAAGACAGGTTGAATCAGTATCTGGTATAGCTGGATTTTTGTTCGTCGAGAGAGGGCTCTGTCATTCAATCGCTTGCTTAGTCCGTAATAGCATTTATTGGCAAACAGGATTCTTCTCCGGATTTCGAGGCTGATATTATTTCTGTGGTAGATAAAATTGTCTACCACCTCGAAATTATAGTTGTTTACGTTCACGCAGTTTCCCAAACGAGTAGATTCTTTGTTCGTTAAAACAAATAGCTTCGTTTCGTCCTCGTTAACCATTACAGCCATTTGGCTGATTGCTTCTGTACACCTAAGAAGGCTGCAGTCACATCCCACAGTTTTCGACCGATGATGTCTACGTCATCAGCATACGCAAATAGCTTCTGTTGAATATCGTGCCACTCGCGTTTCCTCATTATCATTTCCATCAATATGTTGAAGAGATCACACGATAGGCCGTCGCATTGTTTTAGGCCCCGTCTGGTATAGAATGGCTGCGTAAGGTCCTTGCCAACATTCACTGAAGACTTCGTGTCAGTCAGCGTCATTCCGCAAAGACGTACTAGCTTCGCTGGAATACCAAACTCAGCCATGATTTCGAGTAATTTCTGCCGTATAGGGCAATCGAAGGCAGCTTTATAGTCGACAAAGTATGATGGTATGAGTCGATCTGTTTCTCTTGGGTCATTTCCAGGATTTGCCGAAGTTCGAATATCTGGTCAGTTGTTGATTTACCAGGTCTAAAGCCACACTAGGTTGGATAACACTGACTTTAGTCTTTCGCATACACACTCGATAGGACCTTATATGTGATAGGCAGAAGGCTGATCATGCGTTAGTTGGAGCACACACTAGAATCACCTTTTTCAGTGCAGGACATAATATGCATAGATTCCAATCGTCATCGGGCATGCACTCATTCTGTTCCTCTCTACCGGACTTAGAGAGCTCTGCCGGAAATCCGTCGGCGCCGACTGTTTTATTATTTTACAGCCGCGATGTCGTTCTTCTTCCTCGGTTTGACATAATGGTGGGCAATATAAGCCTTCGTACCTTCAAGTGTTCTACTTTTCGGAACCAGCAATTGCTGGAACTGTTCTCTCCATATAAGAAGCACACTCTGCGTACCATTACCGTAGCCTTTGCTTTTACTATCTGGTAAAATTTTCGGGCTTCACCTGTATCCCTGTATCGCTCTATATCGCCGTTCTCTGACTTTTTTCGCTTAAAAATCTGCCTTGCCTGTTTAACTGTCTCCTTGTGTCGTTCCCTAATAGCCCGGGCTGTAGCGTTGCCCTATAAGCAGCATATTGCTCTTCAGACGCTAAGCAATATTCTTCATCGTACCAGGATTCGTCCAAGCGGCGTTTTTCATATTCAAGTACGGTTATTGCGGTGGTTGCCATGGAATGCACAATATCCCAGAGGTAAATGGAACGAAGTACCTATTTTGTAGTCCATGACGTCAGTATGACATTGTCAGCGAGTAGAATGTCCCGCGTGTGTAATGTAAAAATATCGTCCACGCAGTATAACTCCGATTAATATGGCACCTGACAAAATGACAGTAAATGACAGTAAATGACATCGTTACTTACTTCGTAATCACGCGTGTTATCAAGCTTGCTTAAAACTCAGCTTATAACGAAATTGCAACTGAAATGGCACTTATTAACATCGTCGCTTACTTTGTAAGCGACAGCGCACCGCTTAAACGCCTAATGACACATCTATGCTAAATTGAAAATAGAATATAAGGAAGTGAATCATCACTGACTTCAACTAAGTATAGCTGACAACAACGATTAAGTAATGGGTATTTTTACCGCTGAGATGCTGCCACTGTGTATCGAGTACGTCAGAAGTAGAGGCATTGTGTTGTAGTAGTTGGGAGGGCTGGTTGGAATGGGCAGTGTCTATCTTTGGGGGTTACAGCTTCGCGATGTCATGCTAACTTTGTATTTGGTTACGTGAGTTTTTCACTCAGCTTTATCTTCTTGCACCTAAGCTGCTACCAGGTAATGATCCGATCCAATATTAGCACATAGGATCACGCGCACGTCCGTGATCGGCGGATAGCCAAGTTGCCTTGTGGGTATTTTTATGCTGAAATCTCACAAACATGTTCCTTGCCGCTGCAAAGCTAATCAGTTTAAAACCGTTGTCAAACTTGTAGTTATGCAGGCTGAATTAACTTTTTTTATGCCCTGATGAAGTTTTCTGTTCAATCTAAAAAAGAGTTTGAAACAGGTTCTAAAATCTCTGTTTCTTCATGATATAGTGTTTCGATATCAAACGTCTTCAACGAAATTTTAGGAGAATTTTTGTTGTGGAACAATTTAACTCTCCAACTCGACTCTTAACGTGTTCTTTTCGCCCTTTTTTAGGAAAAGTCAGAAAAGGTCTACATTCAAATGGTCTACAAAAATATTGTTCAAATATTTCTTTTTGGGGCCACTTTGAGACCAAAAATCCATTTCTTCAATTTTGTACTAATCATTTTGTCTCTTTTCAAAGCACTGTATGAACAGCCCCCTATAATAATCGAGATATCTATGTTTCTTATTGTTTTAGTGTATTTACGATTTTGGTGGAAAAATTTCTTAATAATAGCGATCGTGCTATGATGTTTGAAACACACAACTATTAAAAGTGAAGCCCCACAGTCATATACATTTAAAATGCTAAAAGAATTGACTGCGAAAACATGAAACCTTAATTTTGTTGCTCTGTGTTAGCAATACTCGTTTTATTTGAAAACAGACCCACATACATTTTTGTGCTAACTCACCTTAAGTGCACGCCTTACACAGTACAGCAGTACAGCTCATTGATTTGGGACTCAATTCTGAGAACTGCACATGAAAGTAGCCCCAGAAAACTAAGTTCTGCATCATTCGTTTTGTCAAGTTACATGCCATTATAATTTAATATCGATTTGAAGTTAGCAACTATCGTGTAGGGGAATTTGTCACGTTTTTGCTGAAACAATCAAATTTAAAAAAATTAAGAATTACAATTCCTTTAATTTGTTCATATAACGTTTCCCTACATAAGCAACAGTTTCACTTTTCCATTCATCAAATTAATTCAAATTGGGTTTATATGTAGCGGTTTCAATATAACTGTTGTAATCCATGGCGTATGATTTACATGTAATATTACTTATGATAATCATACGCCACCATATAACAATATAACAAAAGAGCGTAAAAAGTGACAAATTCCCCTATACGATACTTACTAACTTCAAATCGATATTAAATTAATATGGCATGTAACTTGACAAAACGAATGATGCAGAACTCCTTCTTTTTGGGGCTACTTCCAAGTGCAGTTCTCAGAATTGAGAATTGTACTGTGTTATTGTACTGCATAGTTGGATGTCTGCTCCACGAAAGTTAAAATAATTACGTTAATGAGTCTCGCGCCAGCCACAGTATTCAACACACCCACACGAAGGAGTTAAAATCCACCATATCCACTCATTGAATATCTCCTTAATATTGTACCAATTTAACATAAAGTTTAAGTATATGATTTTCCTAGATATGCTACCAGATTTCACAAGCACACCAAATACTCGCACATTGCAATCCTTAAGGAATCATTTCCACTGCTACATATAATTCATCCAGTTGCCGTTGGCATTGTTGCCTTTGCCTCTGCTGCTGTTATTGTTTTCGCTTTTGGCATCATAAAATAATAACAAATAAATGATTAATGCAAAAAATATGTATTTTTATTTTCGTTTTTTGTTTGTTTTGTTTTGCATTTGAATTCTTTGTTCTATATCCCTTTTCCAATGAACCCAGTGAGAGCGACGAGTTATTTGTTCTCCGCACAGAGTACTTGAGTTGCAATGAGACGTCGTCTTAGCTCGAAAAAATTCACTTAGTTTAGCTTTTAAAGTGCCACTTAAATCCTTCATTAAGCAATAACTTTATACTGTTTGTTGCCCTGCTTCTCATTCTTTCTCTTTGTTTACGAGATTTCATTATGTTTCGTTTAGCTTTTATCTACTGAAAATTATCTCGTTTGAATTTTAATGACTTTAGTTCCATCGCTTACTGATGGGAAGTCCGATCCGGCGGATGAGCAAATAGTTGGTGATGGACTAGAAAATAGTAAGAAGAAGTAATAAGAGCCATTATTGTGTTGCCACAATAAGAAATTTGGTCAACATGTTGACAAGCCTGGCCGTTAGTAGCGGATAGCTCTAGAAACTGTTTGTTTGGCGTTGCTTTCGCTATTGATAGAAGTTCAGACTTAAAAAATGTTCACGCATTCAGAGCGTTGTACGTGTCAGTGTGTAAATAAGACATCGACACGTACAATTCTTTGTTGCAGCCAAGAATTCAAGGGCAAACAGTCTAGATGGAGGCATGTTGCAGTAGTCTGAATATTTACATTTCTATGTTTGTTGTTACAATTGAAGTATGTATAAGTTTATCTAATAAGTAAGTTGTCAAGTAAAGAATACTCGATTTAGCATACCATGACGTATAAGTGATGTATGAATTTACAACGCATCAATACCACTCATACGCATGTGCGTATTAGAAATTTCCTAACAGAGGATATCGCTTATATGAAATAATCAGAGCTCGCAAAATATGCTCAACCAAATATTACTGCGCGGTCTGCTCACTTAAAAGTCCGAAAAAAAATGAGACAGAATCAGCAACCCTTTTTTCGTTTCGTTTGCGTTTTTGCTTTCTGATTTCGGGCTGAACGTAAGACATGAATCGGTCTCTTACAGACCGCTCGATACGAACCGAACCGTCCGTCGCTCAGCTACTGATAGTCAGTAAGTGAGCAAGGTAAGCAAAGTGTTCGCAAAGAAGTTCTTTATTTTTTATTGTTGCTTTGCCTTATGTTGTTGCTTAAAAATGTCGCCACAGGCATTAAAGAGTAAGGTTTGCCAAGTTTTTACGAAGTAAAGGGTCCCGAGTAAACCCATGAGTCGGTCTAGTGAACAAATACGCTCATCGGTTGAGCGAAAAGCAAGCCAAACTTCTTTGTGGATTTGAGGATTTTTTCGCGACAGTTTCGCATCGTGTCATTGGATGAGTGGTTTTTATCTGACAACAAGCACGAAAATGACCAATTATTGCGAGCTCTGGAAATAATGCTAATATTATCGCATGAGAAATTCGATTTTTTCAAATAATTTCTCAAGCGATTTCTAACAAATTTGGTTGCGATTACACAATTACACAAAAGGCTGACCAATTAATCATCCAAAAGGATCATTATTTTCTTGGTTGTTTATGTGAATGTATGCAAGATGGCAATTTCTAGTCAACCTAAGTGCCACATTTGTTTGTTTTCTATGAATCAGCTCTCTTCCACCCCATCCCAATTAATTTCCAAAATATTCCAGGTCATTATTTGTACTTCATTTGTTTCAGTTCTCATGGTTCTTTTTCAAATATGAATTTTGCCAAATCATGATTGTGTTTCATTGTCATTTTCGTCTGTTCGTCTATATTTGGGTCATATAGGATTTCTGGCAACACCCCCCATTATGTTTAGAGGATAAATATGAACAAACTTGCACTTACATACATTTTCACTTATATACATTTGCAGCTCAATTGAACTTTTGTTTAATTTACTTTTTCCTCCATTATTTTCCTCAATTTATTTACAGATCATACGAGAGCGTTTACCACATTACCCAGAGCGTAATAGTATAGTTTGGAATACAGCACCAGGTGCTTTGCTTACGCTTCCAACATTCGCTGATAGTTCGAGGTAAGTAATAACTACATTGATGCATTAAATCGATTAAAACTTGATGGTATACAGTGCGTGGTAAAAAAATTGTGAAGATATGATGATGACACCGGATGCGATATAACCAGGCCATAAATTTCGCATTAAAAGATTTGTTATAATAATTATAAACATTCCTTTAAGTTGTCTCTGTTTCCTTATAGGTTCTGCACATAGTATGCACTGAAGGGAACTCATTAACAGCATCAGCATAACTCTTTTTAGTGTCAGATTCTATACAAAAATGTTATTCTCCAGCAGAGTTGGGGTGACCGATTTTTTTCGAATTTAATATTCAAAGTATATTTTTTGCGTGACATTCATTTGCTGTAGGTAGTTGAAAAAAAAACATACCGTAAATCAGTTGTATCGTAAAAACAAAAAATTGGCTCTGGGCGGTTTTATTTATTTTGCTAATGTTTGCAAGACTTTTCACCTCAGTGATTTCAAAATTTCATGTGAAAATAAAAAATAAAAGTAATATATGTATATTCGAATGAGTGATTTTGCTCTGAAAAATATTTGTGCGATATAAATAATAAATCACAATACATGACATTGAATACTTTCGATTGTCAAACCATTTAAGGACAGCTGCTTACATACTAAATTTTGTGTAAATGCAAGCGAAAAGGATTATTGTTTTTTAAGTTATTTGTATATTAAGGCTATGTTTAAAAAAAGGTGCCAATAAATTTGATATTTCGACATATGAAAAATTTTTTCAATATCTGTAGCAATATATCTATGTAGTGGTTTTAAAACTACATATTTAAGATAAAAGTAACAAGTATTATGGCCACTCCCACTGTTTTAATATGAGTACTGGCAAGTCAAGATTGTTATGCTATATCAAAGTTGGGATGCTATTCTTTAAAGTATATATATATATATTTTTCCTATACATATACAATTATGTTTAATATCACAGTACCACACATGGTTTTGGGACTCAATTCTGAGAACGCCACGTGAAAGTAGCCCCAAAAAAAGAAGTTCTACATTATTCGTTTTGTCAAGTTACATGCCATAATAATTTAATATCGATTTGAAGTTAGTTGGTATCGTATAGTGGAATTTGTCACGTTTTAGGCTCTTTTGTTATATTGTTATATGGTGGCGTATGATTATCATAAGTAATATTTCATGTAAATCATACGCCACAACAGTTTTATTGTAACTACTACAAAATAAACTTAATTTAAAATCATTTGATGAATGGAAAAGTGAAACTGTTGCTTATGTAGGGAAACGTTATATGAACAGATTTAAGGAATAGTAATTCTAAATCTATATATATTAAAATGGTGGCAAAAATGTATAGTAATTCATCAATTGAGAACGGCTGGACCGATTTTGATGAAATTTTTTTCAGTTGTTCGTAATTGCCAGGAGAAGGTTTATGTAAAAGAAAAGCCAGAAAATTGAAAAAACCGAAACTTGCCTTTTGTATGAAATTTTATGTGCAATTGTTACGAACGATTTTTCGAATGGAAAAATAAAAAAATTTTGTTGGAAAATTCGGAAAATTTCGAAAAATTTTAATACTATTTTTCGACGGAATTTTGCTTTTTGTCGTACGATTCGATAGTTTTGAACGATGTAACTTGCGAACATTTTCGGATAATTATTCCGAAATGACTTTCCGAATGGAAAAAATAGATAAATGCTCGGTGGAAAACTCGGAAAATTCCGAAAAAAAACGGAAAATTTTAATTCTTTCGGCAAAATTTTGCATTTCATCGCCTGATTTTATGTAATCGAATATTAAATTTTTGTCGGTTTTCGAATGGAAAAATAGAAAATTTTAGTTGGAAAATTATGAAAATTGCCAAAAAAATTTCTTTTTTCTTTGTTGCTTAAAAATTTTCGATTATTGTGAAATATATAAATATAAAAATAGTGTAAAAAATGGATAGTAATTTATCAAGGGAGAACGTTGGCCCAGTTTGCTCTATTTTTTTCAATTGTTCGTAATTGATAGGAATTTTTTATGCCAGAAAATTTTGGGAAATCCTTACAAAAAGCTAGGAAATTTGAGTGTTATTGTTACGAAATGGCTTTCCGAATGCAAAAGTAGAAAATTATTATCGAAAAACTCGGAAAATTACGGAAAAACTCACAAAATTTAATGTTTTTATCCACGAAATTTTGCAGTTTTCGCATGATTTGATGATTTTGATGTTGGTTGGAAAATTTAACGAGATAAATAATATCTGAACATATATTAATGGTGTAATAGTAATTCATCAATTGAGAACGGCTGGACCGATTTTTTTCAGTTGTTCGCAATTGCCAGGAGAAGGTTTATGTGAGAGAAAATTTTGGAAATTGGAATAACCGAAAATTGCTTTTTTGTATGGAATGTTGTGTGCAATAATTGCGAATGACTTTTCGAATGGAAAAATAGAAAAATTTTGTTGGAAAATTCCGGAAAAATTCGAAAAATTTTAATTTTTTCGACGAAATTTAGCTTTTTGTCGTATGGTTTGATAGTTTTGGAGGATGTAACTGCGAAAAATTTTAGATAATTATCCCGACATGACTTTCCGAATGGAAAAATAGAAAAATTCTTGGTGGAAAACTCTAAAAACAAAAAAAAATTTGGATTTTTGAAAAGGACACGGTTGTATTTAGGGAGAGTTATTTACTATACTAATGCCTCCTATTAGACAATCAAACTTTGAAAGACGTACGGGTCGTGCATTAATTAGTCAGAACGTCCGTAATAATCAAACGCAAAAGGAACGTGCCAAAAAAATGAATGGGAACGAGCACATATTGCACAGTTTTGAGCTGTACAATCACCACCTCAAATTCGACGAAATGTTACTAGAAGAAGACCAGTCGTAAATATAGATTTGGAATAAATAATATTCCACAATCGCCTACAAAGATCTTCGCTGCGTTGATATCGGTTCATTGTCTGTCGTATGTCAGCATTACAATGCATTGAATTTACAATCGGAAACTCCCGGCTTATGCTGCGGTGGGGGCAAGGTGAAATTGCCGTTTTTGACTCATCCGCCAATGCCATTGTAACAGATTTTTTTCTCTATGGAAATATTATCTAATTAAAACATTTCCTGGCAAATACACAAACATATGAAGGATGCTTTCAAATGCCGTCATTCAAACCCGAAGATGTTGATCAACCCGGCAACAATCCGAGTTAAAAGGTAATGGCGTCTCTTTACACAGTGGAACAGTGAAAAAAACGCACGAACGCAGTTATGCAGTTCAGATAGTATTATTGGAGCTGAGTAAACCCCTAGCTCAGTGAAAAATATTTTTTTCACTTTTTTAAAAAAATCGCTAAAACATTTTATTTCATTTCGTTGCTTAAAAAAAGAAACAAAATTAAATATTCTAGGAATAACTTGAGCAAATTGTAAACTGAGGTAAAGTTTTGCTCAACGTTTTTGTCAGTGTTTTTATTAAAAACAATTCCTCCCAATTTGCTCGAAATTGTTTCCACATATTCAAATTCAAGGGAAAAAACATCATTGTTATCACCACCAAACGAAGATCATAAGTTCCTTCAGATCTATTTCGTTGGTGATTCGGCAATAGAACTAGATCAACGTTGTGCAATTTTTACTTCGATAAAACACAAAATGATCGAACAATTGCAAAATTTCCTGCATTGGATACAATTATAGTGTTCAAGTACTTGAATTTTTCAGAAAGCCGGTTTCCGGTTTATTCGACGGTGAGATCCCAATCTATTTTAAGATGAGATTCCAACTGTGTCCTTTTTCTGATCGAACATTTTTGTTAGGAGATAACTGCATTTAAAGTTGTTCATATGAATATCGACGGCTTCACAGCTATTGCAGGTTGAGAATATGGAATCACACGATATTGTTCTCAAACGTCGGGAGACTCATCGGTCATATGATGCACTTTAATACCCGTCGATGTTCTGCCGTGGAGAGGGTGAATATCACTGCAATTTAAAGATGGTCAATACAACGACAGGTTTGTTTATAAGTCATCAGGAAAAGAAACGAATAAAAGGTTAGCTGTTGCACCATCTGCTGCCACTTTGTTGAAAGGCGGTCGAACTGCACATTCCGCTTTCAAGTTGTCGATGAATCTTCTAAAATATTTTTGTCGTAAGATTTTCGTCAAACGCTTCCCGCCATCCCAAAATCTACTGCTGCTGATATAATTAATGTCTTTGTGGCGGAATGACAAGGAGTTGAAATTAACTACGAACATGAGAGTCACGTTGCAAAACGACCCATCGGCTAATGCATTTCCAAAGTATCTACTGGCGCTTGGTAATGGCCAAATTCCTGTTGATGTTTCAACTGGATTGATGACGTTCCCATCAAATTTTTTTAAAGGAGACGAAGTCGTTATCCCTCGAATTTCTATTATTCCAACCGATTTTCCCTTCCAATTCTAGCGAATTCAATTCCCCATTCGATTGGCTTTTGCGATGACAATCAATAAATCGTAAGGCCAATCATTGGAAGTTTGTAGATCAACCTCGAATTTCTCAGTTTTTTGCAAATCGAAAAACTTTGTTTATCAGACCGCTCTTCACTGATTTCGATTAAATTCAAATAAGTCACATTAAAATTTGAACTGTATTTGTGTTAATATTACTCTGGAGCTTATATGAAGGCGTCAGAAGTTGTATGGCAGAACAACGTTTGCCGGGTCAGCTAGTTTTTTTTAAATTTGTTGCAGCCAAATCGTACTAGTGGTCTCGAGTTATGTCAACGTGACAAATTCCCCTATACGATACTTACTCACTTTAAATCGATATCGAATTATTGTGGCATGTAACTTGACAAAACGAATGGTGCAAAACTTCTTATTTTTGGGGCTACCTTCACGTGCAGTTCTCAAAATTGAGTTCCAAATCATTGAGCAGAAAAATGTTGTACTGTGTATTATTAGAATTTGTTTAGCATCCGTGTACTATGCTACATACATTTCTCATTACATCCCATAAATGAAATATGGGAGAGCTGCCCATATGTGAGTAGTAAACATTCTTCCATTGTTAGCTATAAACAATTGGACCTACAGTTTAACGACGAATCCGAGTGTCAGCCATATGAAAAGCTTTCACTAGACTTACCTATTAACTGGACTACTAATACTAGACTACTACTGTTGCTGTCGGCAACTTCGAAAGGACCGCCGATCAAAAATGCTAGATAACTGTAGGCACCATATTGTGAAGTATGCCATATTCTTACCTACTTAAATCAGCTCCTTTATTATCATCATTGCCTGTCTAGGTAAAACTTCGCAAGTTTGCAAAGGTTAACCTAGTCTCTAAGTTCGCCTCTGTGTCGCTCTTTTTCTTTGTTTCTTTTCGTAAAGTTTCCCAACTACCTTCACATTATTCATGAAGCTCTCCCAGTTGTGTGAATTTTTTCAGCAAAACTTCTTCTATATATAGCGATCCTGCTCTCTCAACACTGCTACGTTCCAGTTTTTAAATGTTTGATTCTAACCTAGGGCTGTTTAAGGTTACGTGATCTGCGTCTTCGAAGGTATTCGGGTATCTCTGACATGACGGGGATGTATCCAGTTTATACTTGTACACTTGTACAAGTAACGCCCACAATCACCGTGACCAGAGAGGAATTTTGTAAGGTGATAGTTAACTTCTTTGTGTCGCCTGTACATCCAAATTTTCACATTTTGTATTAATTTGTGAGTCCTTTTTGGCTCATGTCCTCTCGGAGAAACCATCCTCTTATAAACGGAGGACCAAAAATCTGTTAATATTCGAATCGATAGCTACGCGGATCAGCCTCGTTGAAGTGGAGCGGAGGGGTTACGAAATACAACACCAGGAAATGGAAATTTATTAATATGACGTTATTCAACTGAGCACAACTTGCGTTCTTCGTTCTCGAGCACTATCGACTCAACGATTCTTTCGCAATAGCGCAATGAAAATGTTGCGCTCATTACAACATACGGAATAGAAATGAAGTTCCATTCGATTGATTAGAAAAAGGCCGCACAAGTTCAAGGAGATAGGTTCAGCAAAAAATCAACCACGATCTAGTCGACCTATAACTTTAAGAGATTACTAAAGGTCAGAAAGTGTAAGACAGTTTCAAAATAATGGATTGCTTCTTAATGGGAAAAATGCCATTTAAGTCTATTTAAGGCTACGTCTTGAAATGTACTATGGGGACTCTGCTCTATTATAAACAATAATAAAAAGTACGTATGCTGACTCCAAACATGGTCGTACAGACACTGCTGATGCAGAATGCAGTGGTAGTCCAACTGAGGCGGTAACACCAGACAACATTAAAATCCACAAAATCGTTTAGAATGATCAAATAGTGCAGCTAAATGAATTAGCTGACAGCGTAGATATACCAAATCAACATGGTAGCTTTATATTGCATTGTCATTTGTCTTTGAAATATTATATTCAAAGTGGGTGCCGCGTTTGCGTATCATCAAGACAACGCACCGTGTCACAAGACATCTAAAACATTGGCAAAACTACATGAAATTAAGTTCGAATTGCTTCCACATCCAAATTTAGCTCCCACTGACCACTGGGATCACAAAAAAAATCTCGCTGGTAAGAAATATCGCTTACAAGAAGCGGTAATTGTTGAAATTGAGGCCTTGTCTGAAACAAAAAAATAATTTATTCTACAAGAATGATATCAATTTCAGTCAATTTTAAATGGAAACACCTAGTTTTCTTTGTTAGCCCCTTCCAACCCATGTGTTCAATAAAAAGACTTTTGTCCAAACCATACTTTCACACCTTTCGTTACGATTCTTTTCGGCTTTACATATATTTCCTATAGGTATACTTCCTTCATTGGAAGCAATATCCACCGGTATTATACTTGATTTTACATTTGGTGCATTCTAGGATGTCGTCCGATATGAGCGGCAAACTCTTATCGCCGTCAATCTGTAAACCGATGTCAATTTTCTGCTGTTATCAGTTACTCCTATACTAAACTATTCCATTGGCGAATCAAAGCTAAGCCTATCGTCTATCGTATTTAAATTACCTTTTTGGGGTAATATCATGGTACTCTACACTTTTATACTTTGACGTACATGAAGAGCCCGTATCGGAATTGCCGTCGTTTTATTCTCTGCCTGCCCAAAACCTGCTGGTTCCTTCTAGTTTTAAATTTGAGCCTTTGCTTCATCAACGTACATATCTACACTTCATTGATGTTTCATCTATTACCGCGGTGTTATCCGCTACCAGCTTTCTCAGATATTCTCAACTCTAATGTTTCTCCTTTACCTTGACCAGGCCATTGTATTACCAGTATTTTCCTAAAAGTGCCTTGAACTGGGACCAGCAAACAAATACCACTTTATTTTGTCATTGTTTGTGTGAAACTCTCTTTCTCTCTATACACCGCAAAAAATGTTGTGTTCGTTTAAGAAATCCACTGCGCGTTTTTTTTTTCTTTCACACTTCGAATAATAAAAAAATAAAATCTATTCTCGCTTTATTAAAATCATCGGTAAATAAAAAATCCTTCGTCATTCATTTTTTTCTTTTAGTTTAAATTAACCACCACGAACGACTGCTACAGCGAGATTAAAAGATTTTTTTGGTCTTCTTTGCGCGTCCTCGGTCTAGAAAACATATTGTCTGAACATTTTGTTGGCGTTGGCTTTTTTAATGGGCCCGAAATGTGCCCTTCTGTAAGCACAAGTATTCCAATAACGATCGTTATAGCAAGCTGTTTCTAATACGCTTTTAGTATTTCGATTAAACTTCGGCTCATTACAATTTTCGTCACCAATATGTGTCGAAAGCACCGGCGCTTGCTTGTGGCAATGGCAAACTTAAGCTTTGCCTGTTTTGTTTTCGCTGTATTGTACTTGTTGTCATATCTCGAAGTCAGATCCATTTTAGCCTCGCTGACTGCACCTTAGAGCTTATGGGCATATTCTTAATGTCGTTCAATATCCTCTGTTCATCAATAACTTGAAGGTCTGCATTCTTTGCATAGGCAGGTGTTATGCCTGAAGTATCGGCCTTATTCATTAGGTTACCATTCTCCATTGCTCCAACTTGAAAGAAACGTAATGTGTATTGAAACATAAGGGGTGAGAGTGAACGACAATAATTGAGCGAGGGCAATTGTGTCACAGTAGAACGTCTATAGACGTTCACTGCTTTAAAGCAGTGAACGGCAGCCCAATACTACCACCATATGACTTTGTGTTAGTGAGTTGCTCTCTTCCCTCTATCACTGTAGTGAGGGAAATTGTTAAATAGTTTTTTTCATAATTATGAACAAAATTAGAATATAAAAATCCAGGAAATAATTGATAAATATTACTGCCGTGCGCGTGGCAAAGTACATTCACATATTAGAATTAATTTTTACTGAAAAAATGCATTTCTTTTATTGCCGTGCTAACAACAAGCGTCGACACAACCGCATCGAACGAATGCTCAAACGAGATTGAATGCATTTGTTTGTTTTCGTTCAATGTGTGTGAGAATACATGTGTGGCTCTCTCGCTCATGTAGCCCAAGGGCTACATCTCGCGGTTCGCTGCTTTAAAGATATCCGCTATCTATCCAGTCTAACTGGGTATTTTTTATTCCTTGGGATCTGTGTTGTGCATTAGAGATATACAGTAATCGCTCATCATGCCGTCGTAGCAAAAACTTTGATGTCGTCTTCCGATTTTTGTCAAATCTTGGTGCAGTCGCTCTTCTTGATCGTCGCTCATATCACAGGCGAGAATTCATAAACTAGAACCAATCTTGAAAAACAAAACCCAGATTCGAATTCAGTGTCTCAAATAACGTTAAGATCTGCGCTCATCGGCTCTGATCCAAAAGTTGTACTTGTGTAATATACTAATGACAAAACATAAACGATATTAAGAAAAAAAAAAACACATTATATAACAGTCAAGTGCACATCATCCATTTGCCATAATTGAAATTTTTGCCACGTACTGTACAAAAGCATAAGGAACACGATGCAGGTGTTGGTGCCCACCGCACTGAATTTTCGTAAGATTTGTAAGATATTGTATTGTAATTGACCTACATTGTGGTGGCACACAACTACATGTCCGTGCGGGACTGCAAGTAAGTGAAGTTAGTTGTTGAGCCATCATGATGTTAGTACCCTCACACGATTTGTAGTTGTAGGATATATATTTCGCTTTGGTTTTGTTTCATATTGTGCCTTCTTCTATTTGCAGATTTATGCCCTTTCTGTTGGACGATATAAATTTGAGAACAAGAGACAATTATACAGCCGTGATATATGTTCAAATAGGTGCACCCTTAGGTCCTAATAATGCACTATACAAACTAGTCAAAACTATAACAAAAAGTCAATTTGTAGATAGGGTAAGTAATTAACAGCTGCCTCACTGATGGTTAGATGGTTAGTTTAATCAATCTCCTAATCTCTGTTTTAACATTTTATACTCCCCCATAGATTATTGTTTTATGGGCGGCTGATCGTCCTATTCCAGCTAAGAAACGTTGGCCCCCCACATACCATATACCATTCCATGTGATATCACTCGGTAGCTCATATCAAACAAAATCCGTAGCGGCTTCTGCATCAGCAGCAGCAGCGCGCAAAGGTCGAGGAGTAGGAGGAGGTGGAGCAGGAGGAGCAGACGATGTTAGAAAAGTAGAAAACGATGGTGCCTTAAACGGTCGTTCAGCATCCCAGCACAATAACGATAATAAGAATAACAATGCACATTCACCTGATGGCGACGCGCCGACTGATAACAACGACGCTGATGCGACCGACGAACGTCCCAGTATATCCCAACGATTTTACCCTTATGACGAAATCCAAACTGATGCCGTATTATCACTGGACGAAGATGCAATACTCAACACTGACGAACTGGACTTTGCCTATACGGTGTGGCGTGATTTTCCCGATCGCATTGTGGGCTATCCGGCTCGCGCTCACTTCTGGGATGATTCCAAGGTATGTTGGGTGCGAGGGATACATCGAATCATATTATTGCTTACCGTGAACATTGTTCCTTTTTACAGAATGCCTGGGGTTACACATCAAAGTGGACGAACTACTATTCCATTGTTTTGACTGGCGCCGCTTTCTATCATCGCTACTACAACTATTTGTATACTAACTGGTTGTCGCTGCTACTCTTGAAGACTGTACAACAATCTTCCAATTGTGAAGACATCCTAATGAACTTTCTGGTATCGCATGTTACCCGAAAGGCCCCCATCAAAGTGACACAACGCAAAGGCTACAAGGATCGTGAGACGGGACGTTCGCCCTGGAATGATCCGGATCACTTTATACAGCGTCAAAGTTGTCTCAACACCTTTGCCGCTGTCTTTGGGTAAGTTGATGAAACGAAGTGTTTTTTTAGGAACTGGATATACTAGTTCCAGGTATTTTGATGTTGTACCTATTGAAAACCCTTTGACTAGGGAATGAACTCTAAGTTTGTGGTAATTCCAAAATGTTATAAAAAAAATGTTTGTAAATAGTTGCATGCAACATCTCCGAAACATTAGCTTCGCCACGAAAAGAGACATAGTAGTAAATGAATAAAATTTTCACACAATTATAACCACAAGGCAACCTGAATATCCCCTGATCAAAAGATGAGAAACCACATGAATTATATGGTGGTAATCGAAGGATGGCATGTACCAAGCGTCATGGACGTGCGTGTGATGCGTGGTGTGAATATACTTATACTCAGACCTGGTTGCAGCCCAGATACGTGCGGTATTAATAATTGTAAAAAAAAACTTCGTATTCAAATGCAAGAAAGGTAAACATCACAAAGTTGCTTACCACCGAGGTAGCCAGTGCCTATTGGAAGCAACTCTCTAAATTACTGGAAGCAAACGCCACGCAACGGCCATACTTTAGTTTCCGACAGGTCGTGGTACGATGAAGAATGTCGCATACAGTCCGAGGGAAAAGATGCTGCATATAACATAAGGCAACAGTGCAGTTAGTGAGCAACGTGCTGTGAGAGAACTGTATACCGAAAATATTAGAGAGATGAATGCTCATGAAACGAAAAAGTGTCTATAGAGAGAAAGCGAGAGCCAGGATATGAAAAAAACAGGGATAAAGATGAAGCTCGAAAATTCTTCTAAATGATACAAGGCTATAGTTTTGGAACAGGGATCCATACCTATAAAGACAGAAATATAAAACTGGCGGTTAAAACTCATAACAACATCTAATAATCCCTTGACACGGAACCTTGTTATCTACAAAGGAACGAAACAGAGTTGCCAACAAAGATCGTATGATAATCGGATTACATGCCCTATCGAGTGCCGAAAAATTTCAAATCGGTATAAAAAATTATCACCCCAGCTACTTTCTTCAGCTGTTACAACAAAAACAAAATTAACTATCGAGCTAAAACATACGTGAGAATGACAATCACACGGCTTAGGAACACTAAATCTGCGGTTGCCGATAGTCTGCAGAGCCTGCGGCGATGCACCGGTAACTTGCATGCTCCAACACAATACCGTCCTCCTCGATGTTGTCGACAGCAACGTCGCAGTATAGTGTCGAGTTAATCGTCATGTCTAGTATAAGATTTTCAAACAGTGACGTTTTGTCGATAAACTAGTAGGTGGCGTTAGATGTGAGTCCAAAAAGAAGAACTTGATTATCTTAAGCCCAAAATATGCTTTTTTTAAGATAGTTCGGCATATACAGGGTGGGCCAAATACAAGTTTTTCATACCTTTTGAATAGGAGGGTATATATCATTTGATAAACCCCAAAAGTGTAACACATAGAAGGACTCACTTTAGACCCTATGTTTCTTTGAACAAAATCCGAGTCATGACTTTGTAAGTCGTTTTAGCCATGTCAGTCTATCTGTCCGGCTGGTATGAACGATAACTCTCGAAAGACGCAACCAAATGGTTTGAAACTTTGCACGAGTTAATAATTCCCCAAAACTACTTCCGGTATTGCAATGGGTCTACATGGCCACGTCCCTTCAAATATATCATTAGAAATCGAGTAATAATATCAATACACCCAACGCGATCTTACCCAAATTCTGTATTTAGTTAAGCCATAGCAGGATAAAGTTTTGGAGAAAAAAACTGGAAGTCTATTGACGCCCCGTCTTGTACCTCCCATACCCATCTGGTACCACTCACTTTAGAAATCAAAAAATATTATTAATACACCCAACGCGATCTTACCAAAATTCTGTATTTAGTAAAGCTATAGCTTTACTGGACCACATTAAAAAGCGAGTAGTATTATCAATACACTCGACGCGATCGTGCCTAAATTCTGTATTTTTTAAGCTTTAACAGGATAATGTTTTGGAAAAACAATTGAAAGTCTTGCCACGCCCCTTCTGGTACCTCCCATACAAATGCACCATTCCGCCCACTTTAGAGATTTGAGGGAAAAACTGAAAGTCTAGCCACGTCCCTTCTGGTACCTCTCAAACAAATGTGCCATTCCGCCCACTTTTGAAACCCACATAATAGAAAATTTTATGTTTTTCTGAGGGTGGGGTATATGTATGTCGGTTTTTAGTTTCTTTTTTACTGTTTTTTATATCATATGATATTTTGACTCTGACAGCTGTTTCCAGTTTGAGATCTTGATAGAAAGTCTGAATCAAACCTCTGCAACACAAAATAAGTAGCATAACGCTTGAACCACGTTGGAAAATATTGAAAACTTTTTTTTCCAAAATTAAGGCTATGTGGCCCAAAAAGTGTGTAATTTTGTGGAAAAAGTTCGTGAGACTGGGATGCTAGGGAAAAACACTCCATGGCCCCGTCACCGTACGGTGCGCACTGACGAGAATGTGCTGCCGTGAGGATGAAACTCAATCTACGAAACTCAACTGCCCTACGGTCTGAACAACTCACTGCATTCACCGAGAGTTACAGTTTAGTAGGGTTGTCGTTTCTATGCTAACCTACTTTTAATAATGAAAGTGGCCGCAATGAAAAAGAACCAATCAACACAAAGAAGATTTACCACCAACAAATTAAGATTCCCCACATGCCATAGAGAGTACGTCAACGCCCTGCAAACATATCTAGAATCATATTGCCACAATACAAGGGCATACTGGCCAGCGATAAAGTCCAACTTTGTTAACGCCGGATAGCATTGGCTACAAAATCCCCGAACGGAAAGAATGGATCTGAGATGAAACATTTACAACATGTACACCAATTTTCAGCTCATTGATTTGGGACTCAATTCTGAGAACTGTACGTGAAAGTAGCCCGAAAAAGAAGAAGTTCTGCATCTTTCGTTTTTTCAAGTTACATGCCATAACAATTAAATATCGATTTACAGTTAGTAAGGTTTCGTATAGGGGAATTTGTCACGTTTTAGGCTCATTTGTTTGACATAACTCGAGAACCACTAGTCCGATTTAGCTAAAACAAATTTTAAAAATATTAAGAATTACAATTCCTTTAATCTGTTCATATAACGTTTCCTGCGTAAGGAACAGTTTCACTTTTCCATTCATAAAATTATTTTGAACAGGATTTATTTTGTAGCAGTTATCATGTGGCGTATGGTTGACGTGGAATATTACTTGTGATAATCATACGCCACCGTATAAGAATATAACAAAAGATTCCCCTAAACCATACATACTAACTTCAAATCGATATTAAATAATTATGGCATGTAACTTGACAAAACGAATAATGCCGAACTTCTCCTTTTTGGGCTACTTTCACCTGGAGATCTCAGAATTGAGTCCCATCATGTGTCGTACTGTGCTATCTTCAAATAAGTTGTTTCGAACGTTTTGTGATTAAACTTGCAGCTTAAACCTTGGAAGTCAAAAATCTAATGATGCAGTTCGAATCCTTATACCTTTAAGGCCTTGCCAACGAAAATGTTTTACAATTTTGTTATGCAAAAGCCATATGATGTTTAACTTATAACAACGTTTTTTAAAACCATTTAAAATATTGTTTTTTTTTTTTTTGAAACCAGACTAAATATTTGTTTTCCTTATAGCAAATTATCTCAATATTACGTATATTCACATCCTTCTATCCTTTTTTTTCTACCTCTTATTTCAGTTATATGCCACTGGTGCGTTCCAACATGCGATTAGATCCAATTCTGTATCGTGATCCTGTATCAAATTTGCGGAAAAAATATCGACAAATCGAATTGGTCGGCAGCTAGCGTTCCATAAATAACAGCTTGTAAATCTAATTATAACAATAAAATAGCAACCGTAGCAGCAGCAGCAGCAACAACAACAACAACAACAAATATCCAAAACCAATTATACATAAAACAATTGAATAATGTTAGTTAAAATATTAAATATTTTATTAGTTTTCTAAGCATAAACATAATTACATATAATATAGTCAGTCCACAACCCCGACCCGCCCTATCCCCAAGACAAAAGATTCAAAGATGAAGAAGACGAAACAGATTAAGGATATAAAATAGTAATATATTAAGACAACTGATATGAAAATTATAAGGAAACTGACGCAAAAACGCTTAAGAAGAGATTCATTATGCCATATTAAATAAAAAATAGCGACGACAACAAAAAAAAATAGATAACGAAAGTAAAGCAGAGAAACTCAAACGCCACTACATGCATACGTATAGCCATAGATGGATCCTCGCGTATGTAACTGCTGCGAGCATTAATAGTATCTACCTACCTACCTATCTATCTATATATCTGTCTTTCCAATAACGCCATCTGTTCTTATTACTTTTTGAGAACAGCAACAACAAAATAAGAAAAGAAATGAAACAAAGCAACAACAACAAAAATTAGTACACCCATACACTCTAAAACACTGTTACATACACACACACACATACGACAAGGGTTCTTTTTATAATGTATCAGAGATAACTTTTGCCTTAAGTTGAATGTCATCATCATCATCATCATCAGCATCGTTCCAGTCGTCACCGCTCCCCCTTCATTCGCACTACTAGAGCAACATCATCTTAGCATCCGTCTTTAGGACCATGAATAGGTAGTTTTTCGTGTGTTTCATTTTGTTTTTCTTATTTGCAGTTTAAACTTTTAAGTTTTTGCTTTTAAACTCCCTCCCCTACCGCCCCTCCCCCCAGTTTCAACGTGTTAAACTTTTTCGCATTTTTTGTTTCTTATTTAGTTAAATGCAGTTTTCTGACGCTTTTCGCGGGGGTGACATCGGCTTAAACAATCCCGCAGCATCAACGAGACTAGCAGCTAAATAAGGTGTAAAGTGTTATAGTTTTTGAAAATGTGCCAAAAAGAATGAAGGAACGAACGCAAAGTGAAGAAACTAATTC
Organism: Muscina levida; assembly: GCA_964034835.1. Classification (NCBI taxonomy): domain Eukaryota; kingdom Metazoa; phylum Arthropoda; class Insecta; order Diptera; family Muscidae; genus Muscina; species Muscina levida. The sequence continues at coordinate 82,260,694 of OZ035884.1, forward strand.
TTAGGAAAAACATTTTACACTTAAGCCCACTCAGTCAGTGTACGACGCAAATATGTAGTAGTAGGTATGTTTTTGTTTATGTGAAATTTATTTAAATTTCACATTTGTATAGCCCCCCTGCCGGCCTGCGAGGCTGCCGTGTCAGTCCGTCGGTCTATCCCCCTCAGTTGATATTGTAAATAGTTTTCTCATCCATTTACACATTTTACCCATTTAGTTAAGAATGTGTTATCCTTTTGTGTAGTAGTAGTAGTAGTAGTAATTTCTTTATTTTTTTTCACACACATATAGCCATGCCATTCTTTTGGACCCCACCCCAAACACTGTACTGTACCATGTCACCCTGTTAGGTTTTTCTGTAAAAGAAATATTTTAGTATTTACACTTGTATGAAATATCTGATAATTGTTAGAATAAGTGTATACTGGTTGTTATACTTCGTTTTATTTGGATAGAGACAAAACTAGTACTGGTAGTACTTGTCGACAAAAAATATAAGAAGAAACGCAGAGTAGTTTTTGTTGGATATTAGATTATGGAGTTTTGTACTATAAATATCTGGCAACTCTCTTTCTTATGATTAGCTTTTGACATATGTAAATGAAATAAAGATCATTCTCTCCATGAATTCTTAAAGTAAACACGTGTGTCTTTTTCTATTTGTTCACGATACATTACATATAAATGGCGACGAGAAAAAAATATTTGTGAAAATAATATTTTCAATAAAAAATATACACCATGCCAGATGAACGAAATAGCACTCAACCTGTTGCAATATTGCAAACGCAATCAGCTCCAGAATTTGTACCATCTGTAGACAAATGGCAGATTTGGCAGGAGCGGTTGGAAATCCATTTTTGCGAAATAAATTGTACGAATGATAACATCAAGAAGTCAATTTTATTGAAATCTGTGGGATCTGAGGCATATGGAATTTTGCATAGTTTATGCAGCCCAGAATCACCAGTATCAAAAGCGTACAAAGAACTCTGTGACATTTTAAAAAGTCACTACACACCACCAACAATAATTTTCGATGAACGCAAACGTTTTCATTCTGCAACCATGGGAGAAGAAGAGAATATTTCATCATGGTTCGCCAAAGTAAAAAAATTGGCATTGAATTGTAAATTTGGAACTCACCTAGACGCTTTCGTGTTAGACAAGTTTATCATGGGATTGCCAGCCAGAATATTTGAAAGAATCTGCGAGGAAGACGAGCGTCTAACAACAGAGAGTGCATTAAAGAAGGCCTTGATTTTGGAAACAAAATTCAAAAAATCACACAATTTACAAAAAGATGACGTGTATTACGTAAAACGCAACACGAGAAGCGACAATACAGTCGGCAGAAGCAGCAACAAGTGCAGCAAAGATGATAGTGACGACAGAGGCAGAGGAAATAACAGTTACAACAGCAACCAAAAACATGAAACACAGAAAGCAAAGTGTTCTCACTGTGGCTGGAAGAATCATAATTCTGCAACGTGTAAATACAAAGACAGCAAATGTTTTTCATGCGGAAAAAAAGGTCACTTAGCATCCATTTGTAGGTCAAGGAGAGACGTAAAATATGTATCAAATTCTAAAGACTTTAATTCTTGTAAATATAATGAAGCTCATGATTTTTCTATTTTTAGTGTTGAAAACAGCGGCTTGACAAATCTTTACACACTGCAAGTCACCATTGACGGAATCGAAGTGCGAGCAACATGTGATACAGGTGCATCGTGCACGTTGCTCCCACTATCATTTTTTAACAAACATCACAAAAAGAAACCACTTAATCCGTCAACGTCTTTATATCTTAATTATAACGGTGATAAAATTCCACTAGCTGGTGAGTACTATGCAAATATTAAATACCAAGGTATCGAAAAGAAAATTAAAGTCGTTGTTACTAAAACAAATTCACCACCGTTGCTTGGACGGACGTTTCTAAGATCTTTTAAGTTTGAATTGGTTCAGGTTAATTTGGTTAAAGATATACACAATTACGATGTTGTTTGTAGCAAGTTAAAGGATGAATATTCGGAAATTTTTAATGAAAAACTCGGAGAGTACACGAGTGCAAAGGTATCTTTGGACATTAGTGAAGGTGTTAACCCTATTTTTTTTAAACCGCGACCAGTACCACTGGCTTGGAAAACTAAAATTGAAAGCCAACTAAATAATTTAATAGATGAAGGGGTATTAGAAAGAGTTGATAATTCGGATTGGGGCACACCCATTGTTCCTATTCTGAAGCCAAATGGTGAAATAAGGTTATGCGGCGACTATAAAGTCACATTAAATAAGCATTTAATTGACTTTAAGTACCCACTTCCCCGCATTGACGAGATTTTTACGTCACTTCAAGGCGGATGCTTATTTACAAAATTAGATTTAGCACGAGCTTACAATCAGTTAGTCTTGGACGAAAAATCCCAACTTTTGTGTACTCTAAGCACACATATAGGTTGCCTAAAAATGAAACGACTGCCTTTTGGCATAAAAACGGCAGCGGCCATATTTCAGAAAACGATCGAAAATATATTAAGAGATATTCCCGGTGTAGCCGTATATCAAGACGATATTATCGTTACGGGTAAAAATTTTTCAGAGCACATTGGGAACTTGAAAACTGTTTTAAATAAATTAAAATCAGTTGGCCTTAAAGTGAGAGCAGATAAATGTAAATTCTTTCAAGACAAGGTGTCATACCTAGGCTTTACAATAGATAAAAATGGTTTGAGTAAAAATTTTGATAGAGTGTCTTCTATTTTGAAGGCCCCGACACCAAACAATGTTTCTGAACTTAGAGCTCTAGTTGGCATGTTTAATTATTACTCTAAGTTTATTGATAATTTTGCAGAAAAGATGTATCCTTTTTACGAATTACTCAAAAAAGATTCTAAGTTCATGTGGTCTCAAAAATGTCAATGTGCATACGAATCTCTAAAAAAAGACATTACGTCAGAACAAGTCTTAATGTACTTTAACCCTACATTACCAATAGTGCTTACCACTGATGCGAGTAATCATGCAGTAGCGGGAATTTTATCCCACCGATTATCAGATGGCTCCATGCGACCAATTTCATATGTTTCAAGAGCGCTTTCAAAAGCAGAACTTAATTATAGCACCTTGGAAAAGGAAGCTCTAGCCATTATATTTTGTATAACAAAACTAAGACAATATTTGCTTGGGAACAGTTTCGTATTACAAACAGATCATAGACCTTTAGTTTCTATTTTTGGAGAAAAAAAGGGTCTACCCATCATGGCATCTGCACGCATGCAAAGATGGGCATTTTTCCTGTCTGGCTTTAACTATACTGTTGAACATATTAAAGGTACTTATAATAAAGCAGATTATCTCTCACGAATGCCTCAGGCAGACATTGTAGACAATTGTCAGGAATATAGTTATGTTCAATATGTCGAGAATGATAATATGCTGAATTTAAGTTTTAAACACATATCTAGGGAAACTCGAAGAGATAAGGTTTTATCAAAAGTTGCTGACGCCATCATTAGTGGCAAAGTAAGCAATCTAAGGGGTGATGCGTTTACACCATATCGCGACAAGTTTTCGGAACTTTCAGTAGAGCAGGACTGTATTTTGTGAGGTTACCGTACCATTGTTCCAAGCAAATTTCGACAGCAAATACTTAGACAATTGCACCAATCTCATTTTGGTATTGTCAAAACAAAGTCGATAGCTCGTTCGTATGTTTGGTGGCCGAACATCAATAATGAAATTGAGAATTTAGTAAGGAACTGCAGACCTTGTCAGGAATTACAGGCAAATCCGGAAAAAAGCTATTTAATCCCATGGGAACCGACTAATAATGTTTGGTCAAGAATACATGTGGACTTTGCCGGGCCTATTAGTGGCCAATATTTGTTGATAGTTGTAGATTCTTTTTCAAAATGGGTCGAAATATTCAAGACAAAAAGTATTACTTCGTATTTTACAATTTGTAAATTGCGCGAACTTTTTTGTAGATACGGGCTAGCAGATACACTTGTCAGTGATAATGGGAGCCAATTTACATCAGATAATTTTAAGAATTTTCTAAAACAGAATAATGTAAAACACATTTTAACTCCTCCTGGTCATCCTTCTACTAATGGACAGGCGGAAAACTCTGTAAAAACCGTAAAAAAATCTATAATTGCAAATTTAAAACATCAAAAAGGCTATGATCTTGATATTATTATAAACAGATTTTTAATTGACTACAGAAATACGACTCATTGCACAACGGGTGAATCACCATCAAAGCTTTTTTTGGGTAGAAACTTAAAAACAAGATTTAGTCATTTAAAACCACCGCTTACCGTGGATAAGATCAGGGATTCTCAAACAAAAAGCATAAAATACCACAAAGGAAAGCGTGATGTTGAGTTTAAAGAAGGACAAAAGGTTCTAATTAGATCGTACAAAAACCCAAATAAATCGAGCTGGTCTCCTGCGACAGTAAGAAATAGAATAGGTCCACAATCGTATATGTGTATATTCTCAGATAACCAAAAGCAAATTAAACGACATCTAAATCAAATGCTTCCGTTAAACACCAATGGAGAAAATTCTCCAGATATTTCAATTGATGATATCAATGTAAATGAAAATTTAGGTGACAACGGTAATAGTTATAATAATAATGACGGCAACAGTGAAGATGATACAGTATCTGGTTCTAAATCTGATATTTCAACGGGTGTAAATAGTGGTGACGCTGTTTGTGAAGATTTGCCAAGGCGAGAATTAAGGCCACGTAAAGATGGCAAGGTAACATTAAAAAAATAAATTCGTTATGAATTAAAGAAAACGAAATAAAGGAAAATAAAATGTTTCTATATTATTATTTTATATAAAAATGTGAATTTATTATCATATAAACATTGTAAATGTAATTTTTATATACTGTATAATCTACCTTAAACAAAAAACTATGTAAGTAGGGGCGTGTTGGATATTAGATTATGGAGTTTTGTACTATAAATATCTGGCAACTCTCTTTCTTATGATTAGCTTTTGACATATGTAAATGAAATAAAGATCATTCTCTCCATGAATTCTTAAAGTAAACACGTGTGTCTTTTTCTATTTGTTCACGATACATTACAGTTTTAATATCCCGTATTAGTTGACATCATGAGTCCTGACTGTGATATTCCAATTGCAGCGGAATGAAAACTTACTTATTTCTTTGCTCTTTGTATCTCATGACTGAGATATGCAGATACTGCCGTTATATAAATCAATAAAAATATTTTTTTTATACATCGGAATGTGTTGCATATCTAGCTCGATTAGGAAACCACCCAACTACCACCTGCATAAAAAAATTGGATTTACTTCAGAAATACAGGGTGGGGCGCTGTAATTTGCTTATTTGGAAATGAAATAAAAAAAGTATGAACCTTAGAAAAATTTATGTTATATTTTAATTTTATTGAACAGTAATGGAATTTTTAAATTCCAATAGATTTAAATAGTGTATCTGGCAAATGTCGACCTTCGCTATCCACACACTGCTGCATACGTTTTCTGAAGTTTTCATGAACTCTAACAAGCATGTCGACTGGTATTCTGTCAATTTCAGCCTCAATATTGTTAATTAGGTCTTCCAAGGTGTTGGGACGGTTGATATACACCTTCGACTTCAGGTAACCCCAAAGGAAAAAATCGGATGGGGATAAGTCTGGTGAGCGTGCCGACCAGTACACACCACCCATCAAAGAGATAAGCCGTCCAGAAAACATTTGCTTCAAACGGTTCATGGTAACCCTCGCTGTGAGTGCAGTGGCACCATCATGTTGGAACCATGTATCCTCTAATTGCATTTCTTCAATAGCCGTCTGAGAAAATCCTGTATTATAGTTAAGTACCGTTCGGAGTTCACAGTTACGGCAAGGAGGTTATCCTGGAAAAAGGAAGGGCCAATGATGCCTACTCGTGATATGGCGCACCACACAGTGGCGCGGTCCGAATGCAGAGGTCTCTGGTGAAGTTTTCTGGGGTTCTTTTCACTCCAGTGCCTCATATTTTGTTTTTTTACACACCCACTGAGATAAAAATGTGACTCATTAGTAAAGAACACAATTGCATCACGGCGTATAGTCGCACGAATGTCTTCACAAGACCCTTCACAAAATGACCTCTACTCACGTCTCCAATGCATGATGGCAGCTGAAAGGTAGACGAATACAAATCTGCCGACAGCTACTATAAGCCACGCACACTCTCCATTCTCTTCGACCAACAGTTCCGCCACAGCCTGCAGTGAAAAAAAGCAAATTACCGCGCTCCACCCTGTATTTCACGAATATCCTTGGTTATAAAACTGATGTAAACATTTGTAATGTAATCATTACGGATTTATATTTCTAAAAAATTATTTTCTGAAGAAAACTTTATCTAAGAACATTAACCTGCAAAAAAGATTTTCCAATGAAATTTTGATATTTTCAATAAAAATATTATTGTAAAACATTACCTAATGGAAAATGCACGAATTTATCCTAAATTAGAAAACATACCTCAGTTAACATTAAAAGGCCACACTACCAAGTTTCTATACGTCCCCCTCAGCCAGTTTGATACATTCGATTATTAACTACATGTGTGGGAAATATCCTAGAGTAAAACAAGGATTTCCTTGAGATGGAGTGATATCTCCGACACTGTTTTACCTACACCTTTTTGCAACTCCACTTTTGTCCGACGGTGTTGAAATCGTATCTTACGCAGACAATAGTAGATTCTGATGTCTGGCCCGAAGAACCAAACTTGCCAACTACTTCAATGCGAGGAACCGAAAATATCTGACGCCACGTTTTATCTAGCACACAAATTACTATACCGACTGCAGAAGTATCTTAACCGTTTAATGTATGAATTAAAGACGCCACAATTCCGAGCACCAATTGAGCCAAAGTTCTTTATGGAACATTCGTTAATTTGCAACAGAATATATTTATCCAAAATGTTCCTAGATAGAACATAGGGCTTTAACAAAGTTGTTCAAAACTATTCTATTTGCTGCTAGTGCTACTTCGGCTTTCTTCTGGGTTTCAGTCTATTGCGGCTTTGGCGCTGGTTTCCTCAGAGTATGGCCAAGCACTTCCCCTTCCTGCGCTTTATGGCTCATGCACATGCTGACAACACGGATAGGAGATCGTCTTCTTTGTCAGATATCCATCGTTTTTGCTTTGACTTCCGCTTTTGTAGTGGCGTTTTTATATAAAGGGTGGAGCGCGGTAATTTACTTATTTGGGAATGAAATAATAAAAAGTATAAACATTAAAACATTTATTTTATATTTTAATTATATTGAACAGTAAGGGAATTTTTAAATTATAGTTTATCTGGCAAATGTCATGAACCAATGATATGTAGCACCACACAGTGACGCGGTCCGAATGCAGCGGTCTCTAGTGAAATTCTCTGGGGTTTGTTTCACTCCAGTACCGCATATTTTGTTTGTTTACACACCCACTGAGATGAAAATGTGCTTCATCAGAAAAGTAGGAAAGTATTTGAAAAATACGCTTCAACACAAAATGACCTCTCCTCACGTGTCCAATGCTTGATGGCAACTGAAAGGCAGACGAATATAAATTTTCCGTCAGCCACTGTAAGCCACGCACAATCTCCACTCCACAAATTACCGCGCTCCACCCTGTATATGCACGCGCATTCTGCAGCTTCATCAGATACTGCTCTGTAAGCATACTCTCAGTGCTGTCACTCTGTATATGAGTTAAGTTTACCGCAGTAGCATATGACTTAAACTTCACAACTTACGTTTTGTTGTATGCAAGTAAAAGGCTTATTGAAGCCAGCCATGATTTTACCACACAAATACTGGCTTTAGTCACTGTTTTGACATCACTTTGATCTGACTTTACAACTAACTGCAAATACAATCGTCCTTACTACAGATTGTAAATTAAGCTGCAGGATTTCATTACACATGACATTTTGTCTAAAGCCAATTGTTGAAAAACTAATTGGACCTTAACCTTAATTACTGTAGAAAACACATACAAACAAAACGACACCACCTCTTTGTCGACTACAAAGCTGCCTTCGACTCTCCGATAAGAAATATGCTATATGAAGCCATGCCTGAGGTTGTAATTACTGCAAAGTTACTACGCCTTTGCAGATGTACCCTAGATAACTCTGAATTCTCGGTAAGATTGGTAAGAATCTCTCTAAACTATTCAAAAGAGGTCTAAGTCAGGGCGATAGTTGGTCCTGCACACTATTAAGTATAGTAATGGAGAATGTGATAAGAAAGTCTGGTGTCAATATGTCTGTCACCATATTCAACAAGAGCCACATGCCACTAGCCTATGCCGATGATATAGACATCATTAGCCGAAATCTGCGAAAATCACTTGAAAAGGAGTCAGCAAAAAAACGCTTAGCGGTAAACGGGGACAAGACTAAAATAATGATTTCGAAGAACAAAGAGTCGTCTCGATGGGGCACACCCTGAACATTGATAACACTTTGGTAGTCAAAAATAATAGCTGAAGGAGTGATCGAATTGTATTATTTAGTTTTATTTTACTCAGATTAAGTCTTTAAGAGATTATATAAATATTCGACAAGCCATAGCTAATATCTGATTATTTTGTAATGCCAAAATTCCTTCCACGTCTCTATTCTAATAAAACGTAGTGTATGTTACCGAACATGTGTAAATGTATTCAAGTGTGAATGCTTGGAAAATATTTCCATTTACAAGTTTTTATTATTACTTTTATACTTACAACCAAACACTTGCACACGTTGTACATAAATTATACAGTTATTTACATAAGTGGACCCACAACATACGCATACAGCAGCAGCAACCTAAAGTACTACATTGCAGATACTACATTGAAACTGATACCACAACTTAACCTCCATACCCCACTATGTGTCCATTCATCCCGCCCGCCCACCACTTCCATTCATATCCATAGTGATGCTATTACTGCCTCTTCTTTAGTTGTGTTATGTTTTGTTAGTTACTATTGTAAATATTTACTTAACATAAGATGTGAGGTATTGAATGAATATGAGTACATACATATATACACTAGTTCTACACATATGTATGTTTGTATATTAAATATAAATCTAGTTTATTATATATATTTAGTGTATACAAATTGTAACCATACACATATACATAACTATAGTGATATAATTGTTCATATAAACGTATACATTATGTACATTTACACATAATTATTATGTAAAATGTCATATAGATTTAAAACAGTGGTTAGTTTGGTATCACATTACGGATGAAATTGTTAAGAAACGTAGTTAATTGTGTTGAGGCTGAATATATGTGTAGTAGAAATCAGACATCCGATTGAAATAACTAAAAACGATAAACTTTTTTTTTTTATTAAAATAAAACAACAAACTTACAAGTTCAACATCAAATGTTCATTTCAATTGTTCTATTTGAAGTCAACAAATATTCAAAACCATTGAGTTTAATTCAATATATAATTTAAAATATGATTTAATATATCGTATTAATATACGATTGACCTAGAAACTTGCCCTGCCTTCGAACAAAATTCATTTAACGGAATTAAAGTGTCAATTCAAAATGGGCAGCTTCATTTAATGAACGACTTGAAACTTGACGCATTTCAACCAAGATCCTTGTGTAAAATGCGACAGGTTTTGTGTACGGAGTCGAATATTTTGATTACAGTCTTCAGCAGCACATTTTCTTTACAGCCGCAAAATCCACCTTGGCGAGAACATCCCCATCAATGCAGGCGTCCGTTAAGGGTGCGTCCTCGCACCAATGCTCTTCAAGATCGTACTGGACGAAGTAATGAAAAAGACCAAGAACGAGAAGAGAGGCATTTCTTGGGATCTGCATGGTAGCTTAGTGAACTTGGAATGTACCGACTATATCTGTCTAATCGCCCACAAAAACAACTACATGAAGAGCAAATTTGACGATGTCCGGATACATGCAGCCAAATTTGTTTTGAGAATAAATATTGCAAAGACCAAAATAATATGGATAATGTAAAATACCGCAACAGTTCGAGATCAACGGACAAGCCATTAAAAACTTAAAACATTTTTGCTATATGCGCAGCATAATCTCTGTCACTGGTGGTTTTACTGAAGACATACAGTCGAGAACGAGGAAGGATGAGAACAGATGTTGTCTCATTGGACAAAGTATGAATGTCCTCATACATAATTAGCAACACAAAGATAAGACTGTTCAACTCAAACCTGAAATTGGTTCTTCTGTATGGATGCAAATGATGTAACACTGCAACAACAGAAATCCAAACAGTGCAGGCATCCATAAACATATGCTTAAGGAGGATTTTAGGCATATTCTGGCCAGCAAGCATTTCAAACCCTAGCCTATGGCATATGACACAACAAGAGCCAATACGATGCGAGATCAAGTGCAGTAAGTGGAAGTGGTTAGGCCATACTCTGAGGAAACCAGCAAATGACATCCGTATGAAGCCGTAATAGGCTGGAACCCTCAAGGAAGCCGAAGGAGAGGCCGCCTGGCAAACACAAAGCGAAGACTTGTAAAATCATAGTTGGAGAGAAATAAAAACACTAGCATTAAATAGACTAGTTTGAAAAAAGCAGCCCATAATCTTATTCATAGATTGCAAAGCTAAAACTAGATTTTGTTTAGTTTTTATCTCACGTCCCACCTCTTTGAATGGGTCGCTCATCTCTATGTGTTCTTGGGTCGGCCACGGCTTCTTAAGCTTTGAGGAGTCCACTCTAGGATCATTCTTCTGATACTTTTGGTCTTTTTTCTGATGGTATGGCCGATCCTCCTCTATTTTCTGCATTTAATTTGGATCCTCGTTAGTAAAGATCCGTGTTGCTGATGGTGTTGGACCAGAATATCCTACATAACCAGGAAATCGAAAAGTCCACTGCTTACCACAGTAAAACACATATTTCGATACCATTTTTGTAGTACGATTTGTCCTTTACTACAAAATAGGCCTCAGTTTCGGCAATCACCTCTTCTTTCGACGAAAATTTCTTCCCAGCGAGCAGTCTTTTGAGATCTGAGAACAGGAAATTGTCGTTTTGGGCCAGATCTGGAGTATACGGTGAATGCGGAAGCAATTCGAAGCCCAATTCATGTTTTTTTGCCATCGTTTTTACTGACTTGTGACACGTTGCATTGTCTTGGTGGAGCAGCACTTTCGGCGATTTGGTCTTTCAAATGGTCCTATAACGCTATGAAATAGTCGCTGTTGATGGTCCTTCTTTTTTCAAGGTAGGCAATGAAAAGTATTCCATGAGCATCCCAAAATACAGACGCCATAACCTTGCAAGTCAACTGTTGCGTTTTTCCACAGTTTGGAGTTCATCGTGTGCAGTCCACTCGAATGACTGTCGATTGGACTTCGGAGTGAAATGACAGAGCCATGTTTCATCCAATGTCACATATCAACGCAAAAACTCGGGTTTATTACTCTAGATCATCTCCAAACACTGCTCCGAATCACCAACTCGTCGCGGCACCCACTTTGCTTAGAGTTTTTGCATATCCAAATATTCGAGAATGATGTGATGTACACGTTCAGCTGATATCTTTAGTGTGCCTGCATTTTCATTCAATTTTAATTTACGGTCATTCAAAAACATTTTGGGGTTTTTCTAATGTTTTCGTCGGTATCAACCTCTTTTGGGCGTGCTCATTTCTCCACGACACTTTGTGTCAGGCCGGTAATTTTTTAATAGACCTGTTACGACTCCGAGACACTTGTTGACGAATACCACAGATTTTGTGTTTCGATTTGGTGTCAGGTCAGCTGAAGAGTGTACTTTGGTTCTCTTGCGGTCTCTTGTCTATTCTCTTTGCACAATATATCCATAACTTCTAAATTTTTTCATTGATTACAGAATTATGAGAGGTAGAACTGAAATTTGTGTCAAAAATAACATAAATCAAAGTTTTACATTGTACAAAAGATCGTAAGAGAATCAATGTACAGTCTTTAGCCGACCTGGTTGCTTACCGAAGTACGATAAGAGAAAATAAATACTCTACCCTATGAAATACTCTTTACGAATACTTGTAGATTTTAGTGATTGTGTTCGAACCTAGCCAGGTTTCACTTCCGTACAGCAGAGTAGAATATTCTCAGCTTGGTTCGTCTGGGTACTTGTGAACTTCTCCATACTGATTGATGTCAACTAAATGCCGCTCTCGCTTTGTTGTGCCTGCTGCTTGCGTCTGTTTCTGCGCAATTTTCGTATTCAAATTGTTGGCCTCGTAGCAGTGTGGTCTCCGTAAGTAAGTAAGTAAATGGGGTTTTATTGAGTCTTTTCCATTTTTTTGACAATAATGATAACATACAAAAAAAATGACAGCGAGATTTTCTTAGAACTATATTCGTCTTGCTCTAATATACAATGAGTTAATGAGTAAGCTACTTGCTAATATGAAATGTTAAGTAACAGTGTACACAATGATGATGAGATACAAGGCTTGCTCGCGGCCTTTATCGAATGCTTACAGAGCATAAATCTGTTAAACTGTGGTAAATCTGTTAATCTGTGGTCTCCGTGCTAACATTGTTTATTCTCATATGTTAGCTTAAGTTTTCTTGATATTTATTTCAAGTCCAACTTTACGCGCTAAACTTTTCAGATCTTCTAAATTCGTTTGCATGTTGGAGACTTTGTGCGAGAGTAGATAAAGAGTATAAAAAGGCGTAAGAGACTCCATGTAATTCCTCTTCTCTCTTAGAAGATTTCGCTCCGTTGTTAAGAACTGAAAGTTCTGCATCTTCGTACATAGCTGTGATGATACGAATTATTATCTGGGGTACTCCTTTCTTACTCAATGCTTTCCATATAGCAGTGCGTCTGATGGTGTCGAAGGCTTTCTTTGAAATCTTAGGACAATAGATACATGGAAGTAAACCATTCAATAGATTGCTCTATTATAGTATGTGAAGTATTGGCATGATCTAAGCAGCTTTTATTTTTTGGAGATCAGCCTATTTACCTCGCAGATTGATCTCCTTCCCACCTTAAGTTTCCTTCTTTGAGAAACTAGGTTTTAAGTGTACAAACACTATGCACAGTGATTATATGCTGCCACGATATCTTTCAATAACTCAGTACAACATTTTTCTGTACATTGGGACTCAATTCTGAAAACTGCACGTGAAAGTAGCCCCAAAAAGAAGAAGTACTGTATCATTCGTTTTGTCAAGTTACACGCCATAATAATTTAATATCGATTTGAAGTTAGTAAGTATCGACCAAATTAGCTGAAACAAATTTAAAAATTAAGAATAACAATTCCTTTAATCTGTTCATATAACGTTTCCCTACATAATCAACAGTTTCACTTTTCTATATATCAAATGTTTTTGAACTGGGTTTATTTTGTAGAACTTACAAAAAAACTGTTGGACACCGTATGATTTACGTGGAATGTTACTTGTGATAATCATACGCCACCATTTAGTATTAATGTTATGTCAAACAAAACAGCCTTTAACGTGACAAATTCCTCTATACGATACTTACTAACTTCAAGTCGATATTAAATTGCAATAGCATGTAACTTGAGAAAACGAATGATGTAGAACTTCTTCTTTTTGGGTCTACTTTCATGTGCAGATCTCTGAATTGAGTCCCAAAATCATGAGTTGTACTGTGTAAGTGGAGTTTATTTGAAAGTAAAGGGTCCACCAAATAACTTTTTTTTTGAAAATGCTATAAAAAAAACTACTGAATATTTTCTCAAATTTCTTTTCTTATTTGAAAGTACAGTCCTTCCTGTTAATAATGGAAAATAATTTCATTCAAATGGCTGCCTTGGCTGGCCATGCAGTAGCCTACACGATCGGTCCAATTTTTAAGTACATTATCGATTGTGTGCAGCTGTATTTCACCAATGGCTTCACGAATGTTGTCCTTTAAAGCGTCAATTGTCTCTGGCTTGTCGGCGTAACACTTATCTTTGAGGGCACCCCACAAATAATAGTCCAACGGTGTCCAATGGCAGCTCCGAGATGACCAAACGACATCAGCTCTGCGGCTGATAATGCGATCTTCAAAAACAGGGCGCAAAACATCGAGTGTAGCTTCGGCTGTGTGGCACTTAGCGCCGTCCTGTTGAAACCAAATGTTGCCAATATCCTCCTCTTCAATTTTTGTGAACAAAAATTCGTTCAACATGGCCCGATAACGATCGCCATTGACTGTAACGGCCACTCCTTGCTCATTTTCGAAGAATTATGCCTCTGGACCAAAATCCGCACCAAACAGTGACTCGTTTTGGGTGCATCGGCTTTTCAATGTATGCGTGCGGGTTTTCTGTGCCCCAAATGCAACAATTTTGCTTATTTACATACCCGCCAAGATCAAAATGAGCTTCATCTGAAAAGATGATTTTTTTGGCAAAATCGGCATCTTCTGTAAGTCGATCGCAGGCCCACTTAGCGAAGCGAAAACGCAATATTTCCCAGCGTTGTTCAAGCGTATACACAACCATATTCGTTCAGCGGAAGGACAAAACTAAATATCTGTTAAATCAGACATGAGCTAAGTGTTACCATTCACGAAATAAGCACTAGTTAAAAAAAAAACGTTAGATGTTGGACCCGTTATATTTTCGCGGTAACGCATACTTAGTTACGTTGTTCTGAGGTTATTGTAGGTATAGCCGTTTTCGTCTTGTGTGTTTGATCTATTTTTCAATTATAATAATTTCGAACAACAAAATTATCCATTATATAGACTTTCATCCATTACTCCACGCTGTACCAACTAACCACTGTGCTATGTAAACGATTTCATCAAATTTAAACAACATTTACACAAATGTCTGTATGTGGTTTTTAACCAATGATGATTTATTTTTTGTTTTATTTTTTTCTTTACTATGAGTGTTTTTAGGAAAAATTGATTTATCTATTATGTGTGTGAATTTTGTGCCGAAACAGCCTTGTTTTTCTATTCATTTAGCTTATGACTTTATATATGTACGTACATACGAATTCTTTATAATCATATAAAACATATTTGTAATTTTTCCATTTCAATTAAAACATTATTCAAAAAATAACGTAGAACCTCTGTAAGTGCATAACAACAATGGGAGTGTAACAGAAGCATTTATGTTGCTATCAGCTTTAGAGTTTTACACATTCTACGAGGGGTACCTGTTATCAGTCAGTCTCTGTTGCCATTTAAAGCTTTTAAAGCGCATTTCTACAAACATCTACATACCTACCAACAACAATAGTTTTAAATGTATGCAAAATATTTATTAATTTATTCTATGATTTATACGATGACGATTGTGTGAAAACATTTCCCACTAGATGTATGTATTTTATTTTTAGTTATGTATTTAAATTTTTTTTTTTGTTTTGCGCTGAATGTGTTTAATTTTTATACTAATTTAGTTGAAATAAATTATAAGGATGTATCGAAATAAATACACTTTTATATGTTTATTGAATAGACACCAAATGTTTTATTATTTTTTTGTTTTTTTTGCATTTCTTTTGTTGTAGGTTATTTTGTGTGTATGTGTGTGTGTTTTAATTTCATTATGGTTATTATGATCAATTCACTCAAATGTATACTTCATATTCACATTGAACAGGGGAATGCATTCATTTGTTTGTAATAAATTTAATTTTAATTCTGTGGTTTTCATACTCAACCACAAAAGCAACAACAGCAATAATTGTGTCTTATCAATAATTTAAATTGTTGAGCCGAAAAAAAAACAAATGCATTTAATTTGTGTGTGTGAATTTTTGCACAAGAAAACAACAATACAGTACTGTAACTTGTATATTTGAATGTGTTAAATAATCTCCACAACATATCTTCTTAGGTTAGGTTCTTTGTTGCACTAATGCCGCTATTGAGCTGAAATTGAATTCAATTTGAACTGCAAATATTTCAACTTGATGTGTTTTACAAGAAGTTGTTTTTTTTAAATAGGGCAGGTAAACGTTTAATTTGTTAAACAATTTTTAATTTAACAAAAAAATTGGTTAAGCCATTATTCATTGCAAACATCTTCCATGAGGCGTGTTTGCAATTAACAGACGCCAGTGGCAGTAAACCGTATTATTATTGCACAGGATGTTGATCGACAGACACCCAACAGAAGAGAACAACGCAACATATCACACACATACACATACACAAACATAATACACAAGCAATAGCAACTTGTACATATAAATAATTTATAATTATGAGCAATATATAAGCAGCTCTTTGTAATATATACATGTATATATACATAAGCATTTAACGACATTAACAACGCCACATCTATATTGACATCTTAACATCTCAAGGATGGGGTCACTAATGTACTCATCATACTGACATAACATACATTCGCAAGCAAGAGCTTATCAACAACAACTGTGGTTGCTTGTCCTCCTGTAAATATTTGTTTTAGCTCTTTGACCCTTATTATAGACAGAAAAGTCGTTCAGACAATAGACCGTACTAACGTCAAGTACTCAAAGTCAAATAAAATGTACAAGACATTTTGTAAAAAATGTAAACAAATAGTTGTACATAGTAGGCGTGTAGTAAATAGTAAATATGAGGGAACGATTGAAATTCTCTCTCACTTAGTTTTAAAGAAATTGAAGATTTTATATGACACTTATATGGTATCAGAGTACGTATTGGCTCGCTCTTTTCGGCTCTCGGCTCGCGAGCCAGGAGCCTCAAAACTACGAAAGAGCTCTTGGCTCGCGAGCTAGGAGCCACAAATTTCAAACGAGCTCTCGGCTCGCGAGCCAAGAGCCCAATCAAAGAGCTGGCTCGCGAGCCAAGAGCCACAAAAATTTAAATGAGCTCTCGGCTCGCGAGCCAAGAGCTACAAAATTTCAAATGAGCTCTCGGCTCGCGAGCCAAGAGCCCAAATAAAAAGCTGGCTCGCGAGCCAAGAGCCCAAAAAGAGCTGGCTCGCGAGCTAAGAGCCAAGAGCCCAAAAAGAGCTGGCTCGCGATCTAAGAGCCAAGAGCCCAAAAAAAGCCAGCTCGCGAGCCAAGAGCCCAAAAAAGAGCCAGCTCGCGAGCCAGCCCGAGAGCCCATTTGAAATTTTGTGGCGAAAAGTACATTAAAAGTACTCTAGTACAAAAAAAGTACTTTGTATCAAAAAGTACATTAAAAGCACTTTTTGGTACACAAAAAAAGTACTTTGTGCCGAAAAGTACATTAAAAGTACTTTTGGTACAAAAAAGTACTCTGGAACAAAAAACAGTACTTTGTGCCGAAAAGTACATTTAGAGTACTTTTGGTACAAAAAAGTCCCTGGTACAAAAAGAATACTGTGTCAAAAAGTACGTTACAAGTACTTTTGGTACAAAAAAGTTCCTTTTACAAAAAAGTACTTTATGCTGAAAAGTACATTAAAAGTACTTTTGGTACAAAAAAAGTCCCTGGTACAAAAAAAAGTACTTTGTGCCGAAAAGTACATTAAAAGTACTTTTTGGTATAAAATAGTACTCTGGTACAAAAAAAGTACTTTGTGCCAAAAAGTACATTAAAAGTTCTTTTGGTACAAAAAAGTACTATGGTGCAAAAAAGTACTTTGTGCAACAGAAAATTTTTTTTGGGCCAATGAAATTACTTTTTGGCATAAAAAAGTACTTTTGGTACATAACTTTGGTACTTTGCTCAAGAGCCAAGAGCTCACTGGCTCGAGAGCTGGCTCTTTTTGGCTCTTGGCTCCTGGCTCGCAAACCAGCTCTTTTTGGGCTCTTGGCTCTTACCTCGCGAGCCAGCTCTTTATTTGAGCTCATTTGAAATTTGTGGCTCCTAGCTCGCGAGCTAAGAGCCAATTTTCAGGAAAAGAGCGAGCGAGCCAATACGAACCCTGTATGGTATGGTTTGAAAGTTAAGGTGCTCACTACTTCTTTAGTAGTGAGTATCATAAGGATTTGCGATAAAATTGAAAAAAAAAATTCAAATTTTAATATTTTCGAAAATGTTTGCCATCCATTGCATTCCACGTCAGAGAAAATAACTTACTTACGTAAGTGGCCCATTGCTACTTACGAACGTGGTTCATAAATTAGAAGTCTTAAGTATTGAAGAATTCCACACGCTTCGGTCTTCTACGTGTGTTCTCCAGTTAGTCCTACCAGATGGTGGCACGTCGCCAAACACTTGGTCCTTCCATCAAAGTTTGTGTCTTCCTGCTCTGCGCCGGCCTTCAGGTTCGCCTTCAAACACATTTTTCGCTGTAGCATTAACATCCAACCTGACAACATGTCCCATCCATCGTAGTCGTTGGATTCTGACTCTGTAAGCTAAGTCGATGACGTAGTTAAGCTCATGCTGATGGTTCGTAAGCACCCACGATTTGGCAGCATACAACAGAACGGGTAAAATTAACACCTTGTATAGCTGTTTCTTAGTATCCCGAGATAAGGTGTTGTTACTAAAGTGCTGCCGAAGTCCGTAAAAACATCTATTGGCTATAGGCTTGCCAGATGGTCGGGAATAGGCGGGATTTTCCCGACTTCTCGCGAAAATCCCGAGTCCCGAGTATTGAAGTAATTCAGAGAAACAACATATTAAAGAAGGTACAAAGAATACTTTTCTCTTATGAACTAGTTGTGTGCAGTTAACATTTTTCCATTTACCCATTAATCTGTTCATAACATTACGACTTTCAAGAAATGTAAATTTGTGGGCAAATTGCAGCATTTAATCTAAAAGACTCACTATTGACTTGGGAAAGTTCTACAAATATCATATGCAGTGGACAATGACATGTTGTACAGCGACTACTGCCGTCTTCGAGCTGTTTATGGAGAATTGCCCAAAGATATACTAAATGACAAAATATGGTCACATTTTTTATGGTCATTAGAATTTGTTTAAATTGATCTCATTCATATTTTTTTTTTACCTATAAGTAAAACTTATTGCGAAAAAGTCTTTAGTATATTAAACCATTTTTAGACGAAAGATAGAAATGAATGTCTTTTGATCTTATAAAGGCTGAACTAATCATAAGATTGAATATTGTTAAAAGCTGTCAGAATTCCAGTCATTTTTAACAACTAATAATATTTCTTAATAATATAATATGATCTTTACATTTGTCCCGACAAATCCCGCTTTTTAGTCTTGGTTTTCCCGACTTTTCGAATTCGGTGCCTGGTAACCCTAATTGGCTAGCACTATTCTCCGCTTAATTTCTTGGCTGACATTATTTTTCTTGTTGACGGGAGATCCGGGGAAGGTAAAATCATCGACTAACTTAAAACAAATATTTTCTACATTCAGAGTGCGTCCCCATCGAGAGGACACTTTGTTCGTCGAAATCATTATTTTTGTTTTGTCCTCGTTGACCGCTAAACCTATTTTTGCTGACTCCTTTTCCAGTGATGAGAAAACTGCAGTAACATCCCGCAGATTTCGGCCAATGATGTCTATATCATCGGCATAGGCTAGTGGCATGTAGCTCTTGTGGAATATGGTGCCAGACATGTTCACACCAGCCTTTCTCATCACCTTCTCCATAACTATATTAAATAGTGTACAGGACAGGCTATCGCCCAGCCTGAGACCTCTTTCCGTGTTAATTGGTTCAGACTGATCTTTACCAATCTTAACCGAGGATTTGGTGTTGTCCAAGGTACATCTGCAAAGTCGAATCAGCTTTGCAGAAATACCAAACTCAGACATGGTCTCATATAGCCTATTCCTTATCGGAGAGTCGATGGCAGTTTTGTAGTCGACAAAAAGGTGGTAGGTGTCGATCAGCTTTTCATGAGTTTTTCCAGGATTTGTAGTAAGGTGAATATTTGATCCGTCCTAGATTTGCCAGGTCTAAAGCCGTACTGATATGGTCCAATTAGTTTTTGTACAATTGGCTTTAGACGTTCGCACAATATGCTCGATAGGACCTTGTACGCAATTGGTAATAGGCTTATTCCACGGTAGTTCTTTCATTCACTACGATCTCCTTTTTTGTATATGGGACATAAAAGACTGATACTCCAATCCCCGGGCATGCTCTCCTCTAGCCAGATGTTTTCCAAGAGCTGATGCATGCTCCTTATCAGCTCCTCCCCACCTTCCTTAAACAATTCGACAGGGAGACCATCGGCTCCATCCAATTTGTTATTTTTAAGGCGTCATATTGCCACACGTATCTTGCTCTGGCTCGTAGGTGGACAGTTAATACCATCGTCATGGTTTGGAGCGGGATCTTCTGGAGTGGTGTCCGTATCCAGTAGATTTCTGAAATGATCTTTCCATATCTTCAGAACGTTATCCGGGTCTGTCACTAGCTAGCCATCGCTGTCCTTGCAGAAGGGCAACCCTGTTCCACGCATTCTCGTCTTAACTCTCTGGTAGAATTTTCGTGCTTCCCCTCTACCTCGGAGCAACTCTGTGCACTTATCCTGCCTCTTCTTCAACTCCTTCTTTTTCCGTTTAAAAGGACGAGTGGCCTTTCGTCTCTTCTTCCTGTGCCGTTCACGAGCAGCTCGCATTACCATTTGCTGCAGCATCCTTCTCTATCGTTGCATTGCGACATTCAGCGTCGTACCAGGCATCATCTTGATACCGCTTTGAGTACCCAAGTACGCTTCTCGCAGTCCGTTTTGTGGAGTCGTCTATATATTGCCTCCTGCGAGGTAATATTATCAGGGGTTGGAGCATTCCTTAGCAGTTGAGTTAGGTGGTTGGTGTAGGCGTCCGCTACCTCTTGGGTCCGCAGTTAGCCTTAATGAAACACAAAATATTCAGATTTAAAAATTTTTGAATACACTAGTTACAGTCATTATGCTGCATAGTTCTAAATAATTTTTTTCTACAGATTTCGGGCTAAACACGACTATGAGATTTAAAAATTGTTCCTCTGATTATTTTTCAAGATATGAATTTTTTAATTCTTATGAAAATCGAAAACATCGATATTTTCCACATAAGTAGGCTTAAAATGCACTTTAAGGCACCAGGTTGAAGCAATATGAAAATAATCAATGATCATAAATGAATCCCATTTTGTGTACTTTTATAATAAATAAACATCTTTTATCTCGTTTGTCCGATTTTTTTACTGTCATCGTTTAAAAAGTGAAACGACTTTTGGTCCAGTCTGCAGAAATGCAAAAATTCGATATTTTCTAATAAAGGTTAGCTAGGATTTCAATTTATGCATATTTGTGATGCAAGGTCATCCCAATATACATTGGCATTTCCACTTTTTTCGTTATTTTAATGCAACGTATTTTAACTATTAGGCTTTCCTACTAGTCTTTTGGTACGGTTTCCGTTTCCCAGTTTCTTCTGAACAGAGGTTGTAATATGCTGATGTTCTTTTGGCGTCTTTTTTAAACAGCTCGACTGGAAGATTATCTATTCCTGGCGCTTTATTATTTTTAAGTTGTTCAATAGCGTGTACAATCTCTTGGCATTCTGGCGATTCATCATTTATTTGAGTTGCTGGGTAAAGTGAAGAATGTGTTGGCCACTGATTTGTTTCGGTGAAATGCGTTGAGTTGTTGTGATTCAGTATTTACTAAAAGTGCTCTCTTCATCTGTGGAGTTGTTCTTCAGTGGTGGTCAGGATCCTACCTCTTTTTTTCCTTGATTTGTGTGTTGGGAATTGATTTTTTTTCCGTCGTGGACTGTTTTTAGATTCCCCATGTTGACTGTATTTTCAGCTTCTGATGCAATTAATCCATAAAATTTCGTTTGTCCTTACTTGCTTGTTTTTTAACCATTTATATTAAATCGGCATATCTAGTTCAAAAGTTGATCTTTGTGTGCCTGGATTTTACTCCGCTAGCAGTAGTTGTCGCGCTTCTCGTCGTTGCTCAACGAAATTTTAGAATGTTGCGGATAACCATTATTTTTCTCCTTTATGTTGTATCCAACAACTTCCCTTGAAGTGTCACTGAAAATATCCTTAATTTTTTTTCATTCCTCGTCTATATTTCCATGTGTTAGTGACGATTTGCAACGTATCTACATCCAGTGTCACTGTATTTGAGTTTTGATATGTTCTATTTTCACTGGAGAAGTTTAGCATTACCTTCGCTATTTCGCCTTTTTAATGTAAGTTTTAATTTCGGCATGAAGTGTATTTTAATCCTCATCTTAAGTAAATCAAGTCTTATAAAACAAAACTATTTTTATTTTTTATTTCAGTTTCCTTTTATGAACGCCGACTTTTATTAATTACATAGTATCCCTTTTAATTCGTTTTAATTCGTTTTTCATTATTTCCCTATTAAATTTCATTACACATTTTTCACATATTTCCACCTCCAAACTTAATAATTTCATCAAGTGATTACGGCATAATGTCCAAATTGTTGTGAAATTTGACAATGTAACAAGAGGTGATGGTGGTGCACGCGCGCACACACGGAAATGATTAATTAACGATGCCAATGTAAATTCCAATTCATTGTCAACATAACTAGACCGCATTATCTTTCCTGTCTGCAGCAGTCGACAAGGACACCGTTGGTGTCGCTGCGTGAGAGGCTTGACATAATGCCATCTGCTGCCCTCCTACGCTAATGTATATGTGTGTGTGGCAAGTATATGCAAAGGTGTCCTGATAAATACTGTGTTTCGAAGTACATAGTAGTGGAGGAGGGGAAGAGAAAACTTAATGATAACAAATTTCATTGTATTGACCATGCCAAAGTACACAATTTATTATTCAATTTGTAAATGAGCCATCAGCATTCCAATGAGTTTCACTCTGTCTACTCTTGTGGACAACTCTGTTGTGTAGACAACATACATAATATACAGTGAGTCGTAAAAGTATAGATCTCCATTGCAAGATGTTTAGCAAAAGCGAAAATATTAATGTATTAATAGAAATCATGATTTTGTTTTCTTAGTCCGGTCCATTTTGATGAACCTCCTTCCTCAGATCCCCATATAAATTTTGACAGATTGAAGCCGGTTTTCCAACAGGACTGTATCAAAGAAGGACTGAAATGCGTATGTTTCAACAATTATAAAAGGGATATTAAAATATATGAGGGATCTACATTGAGTCCATAGTCGTCAGCGATGGCGGCTGATTCAGAAGGGTTCTATCTAAGGAGCCAAAGGTTTTGGGTTTGTCCAGCGCCTACAAAGTTGATAATACCTGATCCAATACCTGGTCCATATGTTATATTACCAATCATGCTACAAGCCTCTACGCATAATAAAACTTAGATTTTGGAAGACATCTTCACTACCAGTATATGGCTATGTTTGTTTCAGAGTAATGAAGATGGGTTAAGGGGATTATTATACCCAAGGTGGGGTATCAATAACCTCCACAAAGGACTTAAGCCAATTTATTCCTTTATCGTTTCTGCTGAAAGTTTTGGAGGGATTGATTGACATATACATACGAACATTTGCAAACCCTCACACTTTGATCACTTCTAAGCATTATATTGCTGGAAGAGCAGTTGAAAGTGCTCTACATAAAGTTTCCCAAAGGTAACTGCCTTGGATTTTGATAATGTGACGTCTTGCTCAATAAGGAACTCTATGGAGTGTATAAATGTAGCATGAAAACTAGTAGATTTGGTGGATTGTGGATACTCAGGACTTGGTGGAAACTGTGTGAGCAAAATACAGGAGGAAGACCACATATAGGAGTTCGATAAAGATGGTAGGGAAATTGTGGGATATGCGGACGATATGATATCATTTTTATACGTGAGAAAAATTAACCTACGATATGTGGCCAATGCAATTAAAATGTTGCTACAATTGGACCATCGCCTATAGTTTCTCTTTACTCCGCCCATACAACAGAATTGGGTTTCTTTACCCGTTGTTATAAGGACAAGGACATCTGGAACTAAGGTATAGTCCTCGAACAAAAGTTGTATTGGTCAAGGAATATTGGGGAAAGGATGAAGAGGAGTGCCAACGTCCTTTATACTTGACAGAATTCTGTAGGTAAGGGCTGGGGACTCAGAACAAAAGTTACAATGTGACATATGGATGTCTGGTTTGGTTTGAGTGCTTTATTTACGAAGCTCGGCAAGATTAAAAGGATGTCTGTAATAAAGGCCGGCCGTAGCATAGTGGTTAGAACACCGGACTATCATGCGGGAGATCCCTGGTTCGATTCCCGCCTCCAGTCATCCACATTTTACTTTCATTGCCGGCCCCTCGATGTTTTCGACAGCAACTTCGCATGGGGTGTAAAAGGCAAATTAAGTTTGTTTTTAAGTATTGAGGATCTCTGTTCCTGTGCTTTCTGAACCTAGAATTATACACCAAGATCACTGTGGCCCTAAGGGCTATCAGACTGAGAGAAGCTGCATGGTCATGCTGATACTTTTTCAGCTTTCGAGTAACAATGACTGCTGTCGATTTTCAACCCTGAGGCGAAGTGAATCACTATGATAACATTAATTCTGTTTTTACGGATGGTTTCAACATGGAGCTGGTGTTGACAGCGAGATTCTGCAGCTTAGCCATTTTTTAAGCTATATAATTAACACAGTACAAAATTTTTCAGCCTAAAACATGACAAATTCCCCTATACGATACTTTAACTAAATTTTCCTTTGCACACCATGAATGAGGTATGGGATAGCTTCTCGCGTTGTTGTAAATTAACACGTTTTCTATTTTTAGATTCACAACTAACGGAACCTTCTTGTTTATCGACGAATGCGAACGTCACTGTTTGAGAAGCTCTTACTAGACACGCCGATTGACTAGACACTACTGCGAAGTTGCTGTCAACAACATTCGAGGGGAGCCGACAATGGAAGAACAATTTTTTAAGATGACTGGAGCCAGGTTTGAACCTGCGATCTTCCGCATGGTAGTCGCGTGTTCTAACCACTATGCCACGGCCGGTCCCTTACTTTAAATCGATATTAAATTATTATGGCATGTAATTTGGGGACTTCTTTCACGTGCAGTTCTCAGAATTGAGTCCCAAAATCATGTGTTGTACTGCGTAATCAAATGTATTTCAAACTGAGTTACTAGTGGTTCAGAAGGGCGCGAGGCTATAATGGAATGTAAAATCGACACTAGAAGAAGGATTACGTTCTGTAAAGATATCCAATCAGATAAGAAATTGATCAATTCTATGTTGGGTAAATCAAAGATGTTGAGGATCTGTGAGTAATCACTGGACATATTATATAATCTGCTACGTTCCAGAACACAACGAAATTCCTGGAAAATAAACAGTATACTTCCTGGCTAGACAAAGGCTGTACAAAGACTAGTCATGATTCTCTAGAGGATGTTAACTAGCATATCTGTTACCCTTTTTGCTTAGTGGAGGACAGAATGTGGTGGAAAAAAGATAGCAGAGGTTGATTTCAAGAACCGACTGTATGACTGCTAGATCACTGTAGAATGAGTATTAGGGTGGTCGCCAGTTATAATTTAGAATTTTGTTGGTCTTAACCCCTGCAAAACTGTCGCTTATGCAGATATATGATACATTCTTAAATTTCGGATTCTTATTTCAGCAAAATTGGACTAGTCGTCCTTGACAGGTTAGTATACTCAAATCGTGCTCAAACTTTGGCTATTCCAAAATCTGGAAAGACTTACCATTTTTGGAGGGTCAGACCGACAAAAATCCAATATGGATTTTGCGGTCACCTTGCTGAGTATATTAGATCCTCATTGAAGTATATCTATGTAGGGTCGACTTGCGACTAGTCTGTGTAATTTTAACAGGGCACTGCAATATCAAACAAATGCATACCAGATAACTATCGTACGTGTGGGAGAAGAGGGGTCCTTAACTATAAAACACCTTGTATGTAGTGGTCCTGCTTTGTGCCGTAGTAGATGGAGTATGTACACAGGACTTAGAGTACGTCTCCTTAATCAAAGTAGGTGATTTATACCTTTCATGGTTTACTGGGCCAAGATAGATGTCTAATTAACACTTCGTGAGGGATATTTCATGTTTTTCTCTGTTATATTCAAACGAAATACTAATTAACATGTTAATATATAAAAATCTCGTGTCACTGTGTTCGTGCACTCTTATTTTTGAATTCCCCAATGATTTCAATGATATTTTGTGGGTGCTTATGATTGATTCCATATTGAAAGAAAGGATAATTTTTCTTCCTTATAGGTCGAGTTGTTGTCGAGATTAGAAGTTAATTGTTTGAGCTTCCGGGACAAACAATTTTTAGCCACAACAACGTTTGCCGCGTCAGCTAGTACTAAACCTATCGTTATCAGGACTTATATAACTTAATAAACATGGTTTTAAATAGGTTCCCATTTTGACAAACTTTTAAGACTTGCGACTTCCAAGCCTTAATTATTCAGTTCTATGTTAATGACTTAATATAAATATGAAATAATCTCTGCTTCTTGATCCTAACAAAACTACTTTATATTCAATTGTGATATTGCCACTTTTAGCCGACTATAACACACCTTCAAATATGCACCTACTCAACTCTATGTCAGTTCACTCTTTTTTTCTGTACTAAGCACTTACTTTTTGCAATCTATGTATACTCATTATAATGGGCAACAAGTCAGTGATATTATGCTCATTCCGTTCTGGTTGTTGTGCTCCATGTCGTTTAGTGATTTTCATGAATTTGTCTGGTTTATATTATAATTATGCTAATTTCAATGTACATCGACAAGCAAACAAACTGATACTCTTTGGCTCACATGCATACAAACACACAACATTTATCCAGCATACACTATAGTGCTTTGGTGGTGATACCAAGTCATCTTATTGCTAGTGTTGGTAATAAAATCAAAGGAAACAATCGGAAATGTAAAGCCCCATAAGCCATGGCCTAAACATGTTTGATGCCTGCCCATGCATAACTTATGGCATTTTAGGCAATGAACAGTGATGAATACAATTTCGAAAATCGATTGCATTGAGATATAACATATTACAGGCAAAATCCTTAATTATGTGTGAGTTATATTTCAGACACTAGAATATTGGTGACACAAAAGCGCCATCACTTCGCTGGAACCCAGCATACAGCTATGTACGCTTGCTTGTGCTCACAACAATAACTACATACATCCAAAATAGAATCAATTAAATAAATACAAATCAACTTATTGCAGTAAACATACTCGTCGTACAACAAAAACCAAACAATTAACACATATAATACTAAACCTTTATTGTATAAATACATATTTACAAAGGATGGACACTGGTCACTAGACCCTTCCTCTTCCTCTTTTGGTACTTTTTTTCTATTGGTTTACCTTTTGTTGATATATAAATATTGTATATGAAATATGTAAATAATAACTTTAAATAGTATTGTGGTTGGCAAATAATAATCGAGGAAAAAACTAGAAAGTCCATGAAAATATTTTTGACCAATAATCAAATACGAGAGTTTTGCAAAAAACGAAAATGAAAAAAACACAATTAAGCAATTTGTTTTTATATGAACGAATTGTGTTTTAAATTCACACCTGCAACAAATTATATAGATGGTGGATCGAATCGATTTTTAAGCATCATTCATTCAGTTTGTTACAAAAGGGAATTTGAAACTTTTATCCTCTGCAACTCATGAAACTAGAATTTGTGATCTACATATGGATGTACCTTTTGGAAACAACAATTGGCTAAATTCAATTCTTATATTTCAAGTGGGCGTGGCTCTAACTGTGGTCTAACCGTCCATAAAACTCCTTCTGCCCATTGGTCGCTATCTACAAAAATTCAATATTGGGCTTAATAGAAAAGTGAGAGCTTTAAAATTTAGTGTCTGTTCATATTCCCCTAAAGTGTGTAAACGTGCTGAAACATGGGCGAGATTGGACTGGTAGGCAGGGAACATATATAAATCAAATCTATCATACCAGATATTCAGATTCAGATCGATATCTTTGATACCAGAAATCGATATAGTATCAAAGATTTTATTTATATAGTAGGTTCAAAATTCATAGAATTGATCGAAATAGTAGGATTCGTTATTAAATGGTGACAGCATGAAACATTTTTATGAATAACTGTGGAGACACTACGAACTCTGCCAGGTGAGCAAGTATGTAATATTTTTATTAAAATGTACTGAAATAGCCGAGAGCCTATTCTGTTTCAGTTAACTTTTTAGCTCACGATCCACGAGCTGAGTGCCAAAGCTCGGAGCCAAGTCCAACAAATAAAAACACTTTTTGGTATAATAAAAGTGCTCGGAAACATAAAGTACCTTGTGGAACAAAATATAACTTTTTGGTACAATTAAAGTACTTTTTGGTATAATAAAAGTAATTTTAAAAATTTTTAATTCATTTAGTTCCTATAAGGAGCATAGGGTCATTTCCCATTCGTTTCTGTTTGATGCCAGATTTTTGATTTCATTCCAGCATTTTCCTGCTCGCGATGCCTCTTTATCTAACCGTCAAGTGTGTGCCGGCCGTCCTCTCCTTTTGCTACCTTGTGGGTTACAGTTAATAGCATTGCTAGTGACATCTTCCGGTGGCCTTCGTAATGCGTGGTCAATCCTATTGGCATTTCCTTCGGAATGTATTTGCCTTGGATGAGTTTATACAAGGCTAAACATGGCCACGTAACTCAACTGCTACGGAATGCTCCAACCCCTGATAATATTAAATCGTAGTGGCAATAATATAGCCGACTCCATAGAACGGACTGCGAAAAGCGTACTTGGATACTCAAAGTCGTTTCAAGAAGATGTCTGGTACCATAAAGAATGTCGCAATGCCACGAGAGGGACGGATGCTGCATACATGGTGAAACTGCAGCCAATGGCAACGCGAGCTGTTCTTGAACGGCACAGGGATAAGAGACGAGAGGCAACTCGTCTTTTTAGACGAAAAAAGAAGAAGCTAAAGAAGAAGGAGAATATGTGCACAGAGCTGCTCCGAGGTAAAGGGGAAGCCCGAAAATGGAGTTTCAGGCT
Source organism: Muscina levida (assembly GCA_964034835.1). NCBI lineage: Eukaryota > Metazoa > Arthropoda > Insecta > Diptera > Muscidae > Muscina > Muscina levida. The sequence continues at coordinate 82,289,643 of OZ035884.1, forward strand.
GCTGTCAACATGCCTGGCACCATATTCCACAAGAGCCACATGCCACTAACCTATGTTATGACGATGATATAGTCATCATTGGCCGAAATCTGCGGGATGTTACTGCAGTTTTCTCATCACTGGAAAAGGAGTCAGCAAAAATGTGTTTAGCGGTCAAGAAAACAAAAAATAATGATTTCGACGAACAAAGAGACCTCTCGATGGGGACGCACGGTGAACGTTGACAATTATTGTTTTACCTATCCCGGATTTTCCATCAATAAGAAAAATGGTGTCAGCCAAGAAATCAAACGGACAATAGTGCTCACCAATAGATGTTTGAACGGACTTCGGCAGCACTTCAGTAACACCACCTTATCTCGGTATACTAACAGCTATACCTAACAGCTATACCAGGTGGTAATTTTACCCGTTCTGTTGTATGCTGCCGAATCGTGGGTGCTAACGACATCGGACATACAAAACCTGGCAGCTGTATGAGCTTTACCACGACATCAACGTAGCTAAAAGAGTCAGAATCCAATGACTTCGATGGCTGGGATGTGTTGCCAAGATGGATGTAAATGCTCCAGCGAGAAAGGTGTTTGAAGACAAACCAGATGGACGGCGCAGAGCAGGGAGACTTCGTTTGAAGGACCAAGTGGTTGGCGACGTGCCACCATCTGGTAGGACTAACTGGAGAACGCACAAAGAAGACCGAAGAAATTTATGAACCACGAAATTTATGAATCACGTTCGTAAGTTGCAATGGTCCACTTAAGTCAATGAGTAAGAGTGCATGCCCAAAGATGTGTGTTCGATATTCTGTTGGGCCATAAAATTCTTAGTATATTCTTCTTAGGCACTTGTTGGAGAAAATTTGCAGGGTGCTTACGTCTTTAGTAGCCATATTCCACATTTCACAACCATTAACGAGCATAGACTTCAAGCACAAATTGAAAATTGTAATTTTAGTGCCGAAAGCTTGCCGAACTCTCATGGTGCGATTTGAGACATCATAAGAAGAGCCTACAATCGATGGCATAGTACTACTTCAGTAGCATAAGTGGTGCACATTAGGGTGGGGCGATTAGTATGGAAGGAAAAAAATCTTAATGGGCGCTTAGCGTTTCCGATTCTTGGGATTGTACTGAGCAAAAAAGTCCACTAGACCATACGTCAACGGTGTAAATCGAGCTTCCCGATTTTGACTTGCAGTTTTTTCTCAGACTTAATTTTTTGGAAAATTTGCAAATTTTCTTGGGCTCATATTTCGTAAACTATTTGAGTTTTTGACTTATTTTCAAAAGTAAGATTGTAGCTATTGTCTCGGGCTACAATTTCTCTGAACATATTCTTCGGAAAAAAACTTAATTTTCATGGTCAAAAAGTCGGAAATGTAGAAAATTCACCGCTTTTTGTCACTTTTTTTTTTTTGAATATTTTGGCCTATAACATCCAAATCAATGAGATTTTCGATCCAATGCTCAGTACAATGCCAAGAATCAGAAACGCCAAGCGCCCATTAAGATGTTCAAATCGCCCCACCCTAGTGCACATCCCGAATTTACATGTTTTATTTATTGGAATTACCTTCGTCTTATTAATATTTATCCTTCTATCTCTACCATTTTTGGGCTTTCTACCATGTCGGAGTGTCTGCGTAATCAATATCGCCAAGGCGACCACCTAGACCCCATGTTATTCCACTGTTGTTGTTCGTTGCATTTCTATTGCATCTTTGGTGTACATCAGTTTTAACGGAAACTTTATCGCTTACAGAGTTCTGGTGAAGTATGCGTTTTAATATAACACTTGGATAATCTCTATTATTTTCCACGGAACGCCTTTACATGTGAGTGCTTTCCAAATGGCACCATGGACAAGTTTGTCGATAGTTGATAAAGTCCAGATATGGTGGAGATTGCTCTTTGTCCAAAGAGTCAGCAAGTTCTCCCCTGATTTCCCTCCAATATTTGCACTCTGTGAGATCACCTTCCTTAGGAATGTTGATGATCAAACCCTATTTCAGTTCATCGGAAAGTTTATTATTATCCCATAGCCTTTGTACTATATTCTGGTGTACGGTCACACAGCAAGCCTAAACTGTACGATCATTGACACACAGTATTATTTTCAATCAATCAAGAGAGCACAGTGTTGCTGCCACACACTGTCTCGTGAGTGCATCAGTTTTTGGTCACCATTAATAACTACACAGTTTGGTTGCTGTTGCGGTGGCACAGACACAGTGTGTAAAAAGTGTACTAAAGGAGCTAAAATGACTAACTTGTTGTTTTTCCACGAACACACAACAAAATATACGTTAAGAGGCGAGTCGATTGCGAAACTACAAACACTGAGAGCATTAATATACTTTGTGTGCTGTGTTTGCTCCCATTATATGTTTGCAATCGCTGCTCGAACACTGTGCGATAAATACATGGCAGTTTTTGTTGATGTGTCACAAACACAGTTGTCCAAGAAACTTTTATTAGCGAGCTTTTTCAATATTTTGTGTAAGTCGCGAATTCTACCTGATTCTGCTACCGTTTGTGCTTATATTGTCAGGTCTTCCGTGCCTTTCCACTTGGCATTGCGAGCGCTTCGCTTTACTTCTTCAACGAGAGAACGGTGGTCACCCTGTAGTCGAAGTGTTTTCATAAGGGCACTGGCATTATTTAGTTGCGGTTTTATCCATTTTCTCGTTGTTATGAGATCCGATGTATGGTAGAATACACAGTACAAAACACATGAATTTGGGACTCAATTCTGAGAACTGCACGTGAAAGTAGCTCCAAAAAAATGGAGTTCTGCATCATTCGTTTTGTCATGTTACATGCCATAATAATTAAATATCGATTTGAAGTTAGTAAGCATCGTATAGGGGAATTTGTGACGTTTTAGACTCTTTTGTTTGACATAACATAAATACTATATGGTGGCGTATGATTATCATAAGTAATATTCCACGTAAATCATACGACACGGAGTACAACAGTTTTATTGTAACTGTAATTCGTAATTTTTTTCAATTTGTTTTAGCTAACTCGGGCTAGTGTTTTTCGAGTTATCCTATAGCTCGTTTACCGTTTGAGTTATCTTTGCCCACTTGGGCGTTGAAATCACCCATCACCAATAGTATGTCACCCCTGTTAACGTTTATTATTTCACTGGCTAGTTGGTTATAAAATTCTACCTTTATCTGTAGGCGCATAGCATTGCACACATGTAGCCACATTGCTTCTGTCAAAGTATGGATGCCAGTTTTTCAGCTTATTTCGCTGTTTAGTAGTATTCCCACACCACTAGAGCGTGCTGGATCAAAGGGTTTGCCAGAGTATATCATCGTAAATCCGTCAGATATTGAGGTCTCCCCAAAATCCGGACATCGAGTTTTACAATGACCTAGAAAGGCAAGTTTTTTTTCTATTATGTGTGTCCCTGGTGCAAACTTTAATATATTAGACACAGACCCTTTACACATTGACTTGGCAATTAATAAAATTGCCTTTAAATCCCCATTATCAATGTTCACTATTTTAAAGCTATATAACGGCAATTCTCCATGAAAATATTCATTCATTCATACATTGCGGTATTATTACTTAATTCATGACATGCTAGAAAAAAAGTTAAAAACGAAAAAATTCAATTAATTAAAACCCATTGGAAATTGAATCGGAAAATCGAAACGAAACATAAGAATAATAAAATGAACCCCCTCCCACAACTCCCTACCCTGACCACTTGGAAAACAAAACCAAAGCCCACATATTTTTTTACACTCACATTCACAGACATGAAATTCCATAAAAGATTTCATCATCAGAGTATGAAACAAAGCCAAACAAGGTACGCGAACACAAGAAAACCAATGGCAGTCAGACAGACCAACAGACAGAGAGACGATAAATATTTTTCTTTTTTTTTATAAAAGAGAACACAAAAATGCAACAGCAACAGCAACAACACGACAGTAACCAACAAAAATGTACTGGAAATATTGTTCATTGTTAATCCTATTATTATTACTGATATTAAATGCCATTAAGCAAAAAAATATTAATGTTGTGATAAATAATTGAATGCAAAACCGAGAGAAAAAAAACAAGAAATTATAAATTAAACAAGCAAAATATTTGTAAGTAACTATTGTAAATGTATCCTGTATATCCTCCCTACATAGGTTTAAATATTATATGCATTATGAATATGAAATACTGATTTGTATGTGAATGTATTGAATATGAATAATAATGATAATAACAATAATCGCATTAATAATATCTACTTACACATATAATTATTAACATGCATAAACATTTAGGGATAATGTGAAAATAATCGTAATGCGCTTCATAAGTTGTTGATTATCATAATTTACATGTTAAACTAAAATTCTACTGTTGCACCTTCCAGGAGTGACATGAAATTGCTGACATTGGAGGTAATGACAACGACGATTTGGTTCATTCAGTTGCGATGACGAATACACAACGTTTGAAAGTTTTTTACATATATTATTCTAAAACTAATATAATGTCAATTGATTTATCACATCATCGCTTTGAGTGTCGAGGTCACTTGACATAACTTGAAATTTAATTCAATTTTTCGGTATAATTTTCAGGGGTGTTGTCCAATGGACATTTTAAATGTGACCTTCAAAAATAATCTATTACATTTCACCACAATTGTGCAAACTTTGATAGATACTGCTGGCACAGGTAACGTTTGCACATAATCAAATTGCAGAATTATAATTTTGTTTAGTTATCAGTTCGAGGCAGTTTATTAATTTAAAATAAATAAAACAGCAATAAATTTAATTTACAGTTAAAAAAACACGCACTGAACTAATTAAAAAGTATCACATAAATGTGGGGTACAGTGTCGACAATTAATATAGCAGCATTTTAGGCGTTTATTGGTGACATGTTAGAGAGTTGCTATGTAATCCACTTATTTGGATGGCGTATTGAATGAATCGTTTAAAAGTCGTATAAAGAAATAACTTTCAAACACTTTGAAGGGTTTCTTCGTTCCCCTTTCAAACTCATCCAACCAAAACTGCACCATAGACGCTCTAAGAAGCTTGACTCCATGGACACTGTAGTGGTCTTCATGTATCACTTAAGTTGTAATGGATAGTTTCCAGGATATTGTCGATAGTTGATTTATTTGGCCTGAAGTCACAATGATAATTAGGTAGCTCAAACGACGTTGTCTCCATTAACCTTTATGTCGACGGCAACATACCTGGGTATGTTTTGCATTTTCAAAGCTCTGTAACTCTGAAATGGATAATTGGATGGACTTGAAAGTTTGTTTAGGATTGGATTAGCCGTTTGGAAGATAAAGTCTAATTACAAAGTTGCACCCTTTGGCACCGCCCATTTCCCAGCGAGACGTAATCCCTTATATACCATTTACATATGTAGTAAATCTCATGTTATTTGAAATTTCGGTTTATATGTGCGGTGCCACACCCCTTTTTATACAATCACCCTTAGGGATGAGGGTATATATCATTTGATACGACCAAAAAGTGTAACACATAGAAGGAGTCACTTAAGACACTGGGTATCTCTGAACCAAATTCGATTCATGACTTTTTGAGTCGTTTGAGCCATGTAACTTTCGAAAAACGCAACCAAATGTTTTGAAATTTTGCAGGAGTTAATATTTTCCCAAAACTACTTACGGTATTGTAAATGGGCTACATGAACCCGCCCCTTCTGGTACCTCCCATAAAAATGCATTATTCAGCCCAGTTTAGAAATCAAGTAATAATATCAATACACCCAACGGGATCGTACCCAAATTCTGTATTTAGTAAAGCTATAACACGATATAGTTTTCGAAAAAAATTGGAAGTCTAGCCACGCCCCATACCCATCTGGTACCACCCACCTTAGAAATCGATTAATATTATTAATAGACCTAACGCGATCGTGCCCAAATTCTTTATTTAGTAAAGTTCAAGCAGGAAAAAGTATTAGAGAAGAAAACTGGAAGTTTAGGCACGCCCCTTCTGGTACCTCCCATACAAATGTACCACTTCGCCTACTTAAGAGATGGAGTGATAATATCAATACACATAACGCCATCGTGGACAAATTCTGTATGTAGTAAAGGTATAACATGATAAAGTTTTGGAGAAATAATCTGGAAGTCTAGACACGCCCCTTCTGGTACCTCCCATACAAATGTGCCACCCCACCCACTTTAGAAATCGAGTAATAATATTAGTATAATAGAAAAATTTTTGTTGTACTGAGGGTGATGGTATATCTAACTCGGGTTGCCCGACTGACACTTTCTTAATGGTCCTAATTAAGTTTCCATGTAGCTTATGATAGAGGCTCTGTGGACAGTATCACACAAAGAAAATATAATTGCAACCGGTCCATTTAATTTACCAATAAAACAATTTATTTAAAAAGGGGCGTGGCACCGCCCGCTTTGCACAAACAAATTATGTTTTCTTATTCGACCGATATACGTACCAAATTTCAACTTCGTACATATAATGGTTTTAAAGATACAGCCATTTCAAAATTCGAGCGCGCCTATGTCATAAAAGAAACCAACATTCCAAATTTCACGGTTCTAGCTTTAGCCGTTTGGGCTGGTGAATGATCGGTCAGTCACCCAAGCCTTTTATATATATAGATAACTGAAAAGTATAGTTTATTTTGAGTAGACGACAATTATGTTGGCGCATGTTGTCGTCGTCAGATTCCAAGAGGTCGTCCTCATTTACGGATACCGAGTTACCGAGTTAGAGTCTTCATTGACAGACACGTCGTTGAGCTGAAGGCTTCTTTCGAACGTCGCTTTTGTATACACGCTGGAAGATGGAGGCAAATCCATAGAAAACCCTCACTTTTGCCTCTCTAAGTGACAAAAGTTAATCACTATTAAGTATTTTGGTGGCCTTCCAGGAGTCTTCCACCGTTTCAGTAACCTTAACTACTTTCCAGTCATATGTGGGTAGTTAAGGATTACTGTATTGAAGAATTTCCAGGATTTCCATGGGGGCGGAGAGTTCAGCTGGAATCTTGGGAATAAAATGTGGCCTCTGTGAAACATCAGCAAGATGTATTGCTTTAAATCTTGCACCAGGCCAAACCTCCCCTAGCGATCCTATAGCTGCCTTAAAAAGTTGCGTTAAGCGTTCATCTGCACAAGCAACGAGTTTGATGTGTTCGTGATACCAACCCACATCATGATATTGCGGCGGTGGTCCGGATCGCTCGCGAACGAATTTCAGGAACGCCACAGTAAGGGAAACAACAACGGATTTTAAATTCCTTGAGCAAATAGTGCCGTCGCTGTAAAGACGGTCTATGATCGCCCATATAAGGTGGTCTTTAGCCACATCCTTATACGTTCTTTCTAGTGTCTGTGCAGGATTTAATTTGGATCTTTTGGATCCCGGGATGGAAGAGTCCTCAAACCGCTGCCGTTTATGCGCTACATCAGATGATTTCCGTTTAGTTTTGTCATCCTCCGCAGGAAAAAAGCTACCTTTCACCTGCCGAGGGAGGTCCATCGGAATGAATCGAATTATTAGGCCCTAAGGTAGCCCTAAGGCCCTAAGGTAGCTGAATCAGCGGCCAACTGGAACCTTTCCGCATCACCAGCACCCGGAGCAAGGGTTTCGACAGAATTATATGTGGCCTTCGATAGCTCAGTTAGATAACCGGCCGAGGCACTAGCCAAATCAACATCGATGAAAAACTACTTTTCAAATACTTTAGAGTTATCCAACCAACAAAAATCATCCTAGATGCTTCCACTACAAAAATCCAAATTGCGCAAGGACAAAGGAAAAAGAAAAAAAAAATTATCAACATCGCAATTAAATCAACAAAACCAGCTGGTGCCATCTTTGGTGGAATTTGGCGATTAAAACTCACAACAACAACACCTAACAATCCTTGACACAAACCTTGGTATCAGTGTGACCATTTTAGCATTTTTGCAGCTAGATTTAGCATTTTATTTTTGTATTTAGCAGCAAAATTTTCATTTAGCATTTAGCATTTTTCTTAGCATTTTGCAATTATTAATTTATCATTTTTTAGCATTATTCTATCTGACACATTTGCTCTCTTAAATTCTCGTTTAGAAGATTTTTTTGTTCCAACACCATACTTTAATTACAACTTTGAAGATTTTTTAAAATCAAAGAAAGATGTAATCAATTCTGAAGAAGATAATGAAATAAGAGTTTCTTGCCGAAAGTTTACAGCTCAGTTAATATATCAGCTTAGACAACGATTGCCAGCAAATTTTCTAAATCCTAAAAATACAATTATTTTTCTGTAGAAAACAGTTTAAACACTAAAAAAAATTAAATTATGTGAACATTTTGAACATCGAATGGAAGATTTCACAGTGGACGAAATTACTACTTTAGGAAAGCAATGGCAAAGGATAAGTACATATGAATGGGTAAACAAAAACAATTGATTTATTGATAAGTGTATACGAATATAAAAATGAGTTAAATGAAAACCCTTTCAAGGAATTGTCTTCTTCTGTTATGAAGTTTCTAGTTTTACCATTTAGTAACGCAGAAGTTGAAAGAGTTTTCAGTGAAATGAACCTTATAAAAACAAAAATTAGAGATCGAATGATATTGAACACTATGAATTCACATCTTTATATTAGATGCGGATTGAAAAGGTTAAATAAATTTTGCGAAAGTTTTATAATTACCAATGATAATGATATTTCGACCGACTCTTCGGGAGTTGAGGAAGAATATTCATTTGATAACGAATATAATTATATAATAATTAAATTTCATAATTTGTAAACAAATGATATTTAAAAATGTACTGAAATGTATATACATATGATGAATTTCATATCAAAACCGATATTCATTGAACCCGACCCTCTCAGATTTTAATGAAATTTGGCATACAGGTATATTTTACCTACAGAAACATTACCTCATTTTTAGAAATTGCATTTTTGAAAATATGTGGGCGTGGCAAGGTATCGAAATATTTACAAAATGACGTAATAGGTACATTTAAACTGCAATTACTATGGAACGACTTAGCCGATTTAAAAGATCTTGGTGTCATTAGAAAGGTATATGAGTCAGCTTTCGAAAACATACACTGTAAAAATTTAATATTACACTGAAAAAATTTTTTTGCCAAAAATTAAAGTTTAAACTTAGAAAACACTTCGAAGATCAAGCCTTTTTTTGCAAAAAAAAATATTTTTAGATAGGCCTATTTAATATATATAACATATCTGAAAACAAAAATGGCGTTTTTATTAGTTTGTTTTTAAAAAAAAATGTAAGTAAATCTCTCTTGTTAACTTCCTTATTTTTTGATATTTTTGTGTGACAAATTGCAATTACTATGGAACGACTCAGCCGATTTGAAAGATCTTGATGTCATTAGAAAGGTATATAAGTCAGCTTTCGAAAACATACACTGTAAACATTTTATATTACACTGAAAAAAAAATTATCCCAAAAATTAAAGTTTAAACTTGGAAAACACTTCGAAGATCAAGCCTTTTTTTGCAGAAAAAATTATTTTTAGATAGGCCTATTGAATATATATAACATATCTAAAAACTAAAATGGGGTTTGTCTTAGTTTTTTTTAAAATAACTTTTAAGTAGACATCTCTTGTTAACTTCCTTATTTTTTGATATTTTTGTGTGAAAAAAAATAATAAAGTAGCTAAACTTTGGATATGGGGAAATATCGGTCATTTGTATGGGAGGTACCAGAAGGGTACCCAAAAAAAAAACCTGCATAACTTCCAAAGTTTAGCTACTTTATTCTTTTTTTTCACACAAAAATATCAAAAAATAAGAAAGTTAACAAGAGATGTCTACTTAAAAATTATTTTAAAAAAAACTAAGACAAACCCCATTTTAGTTTTTAGATATGTTATATATATTCAATAGGCCTATCTAAAAATAATTTTTTCTGCAAAAAAAGGCTTGATCTTCGGAGTGTTTTCCAAGTTAAAACTTTAATTTTTGGGATAATTTTTTTTCAGTGTAATATAAAATGTTTACAGTGTATGTTTTCGAAAGCTGACTTATATACCTTTCTAATGACATCAAGATCTTTCAAATCGGCTGAGTCGTTCCATAGTAATTGCAATTTGTCACACAAAAATATCAAAAAATAAGGAAGTTAACAAGAGAGACTTTACTTAAAATTTTTTTAAAAACAAACTAATAAAAACGCCATTTTTGTTTTCAGATATGTTATATATATTAAATAGGCCTATCTAAAAATATTTTTTTTTGCAAAAAAAGGCTTGATCTTCGAAGTGTTTTCTAAGTTTAAACTTTAATTTTTGGCAAAAAAAAATTTTCAGTGTAATATATGGGAGGTACCAGAAGGGTACCCAAAAAAAAAACCTGCATAACTTCCAAAGTTTAGCTACTTTATTCTTTTTTTTCACACAAAAATATCAAAAAATAAGAAAGTTAACAAGAGATGTCTACTTAAAAATTATTTTAAAAAAAACTAAGACAAACCCCATTTTAGTTTTTAGATATGTTATATATATTCAATAGGCCTATCTAAAAATAATTTTTTCTGCAACAAAAGGCTTGATCTTCGGAGTGTTTTCCAAGTTTAAACTTTAATTTTTGGGATAATTTTTTTTCAGTGTAATATAAAATGTTTACAGTGTATGTTTTCGAAAGCTGACTCATATACCTTTCTAATGACACCAAGATCTTTTAAATCGGCTAAGTCGTTCCATAGTAATTGCAGTTTAAATGTACCTATTACCGTCATTTTGTAAATATTTCGATACCTTGCCACGCCCACATATTTTCAAAAATGCAATTTCTAAAAATGAGGTTATGTTTCTGTAGGTAAAATATACCTGTATGCAAAATTTCATTAAAATCTGGGAGGGTCGGGTTCAAAATGTCCCTTTTTTTATAGGTTTTGATATGAAATTCATCATATATATAAATGATCAGCATCGAAATCTGAGTCGATTTAAAGGTGTCTGTCTGTCTGTCTGTCTGAACCCGCGATTACAGCCGCAGTTTAAAAGATATCGAGCTGAAATTTGGAATGCAAGCTTTTATCCTCAAAATGGAGGTTAAGTTCTAAGATGAGCCCGATAGGTCAAAAACTACTCGCACCTCCCATTCAAACTCCTCCTTTTTGTGGTCTGTCCCTGCGATTATAGCCGTAGTATAAGGACAATCAAGAAGAAATTTTGTATGTGAACTTCCCTACACTAACCGGAGGTTGAGAGGTAAGATGAGACCGATCGGTAAAAAACTACTCCCACCTCCCATACAAAATCCCTCTTTTTGGGGGTGTCCGTACCTCAGTCCCCGCGATTGCAGTAGTAATTTAAGAGCAATCAAGCTGAAATATTGTTTGCAAGCTTTTCTGCTCTAAGCAGAGGTTGAGTTCTAAGATGAGCCCGATCGGTCAAAAACTACTCTCACCTCCTATACAAACTCTCCCTTTTTGGGGTTAGTCCCTGCGATTGCAGCCGTATTTTAAGAGGTATATAGCTGAAATTTTTTCTTTCTTGTTTGCCATTGTTTATTCTAATGAAATATATTTCTAAGGCAACATTGAATACAAAATTTAAAAAAGTAATTAAAATTAAATTTAGCATTATTTTTTGGCATTTTAATATTCATTTTTAGAATTTTTTAGCATTATTTTAATGCTGATTTAGCTGCAACACTTTTTTAGATCTGGTCACACTGCTTGGTATCTATAAAGAAACGAAACAGAGGTGCCAACAATGATAATCGGATTATATAACCGATCGAGTGCCGATAAATTGAAAATCTTAGCTTTAGTGATGACTTTACATTCCACATCATACCTTTGGTTCCTTTCGAGCCGTTTTCGCTAACTAGTTTCGTCTTCGGCAATTGCCATTGTTCGCTGATATTAAAGGGAGACGAAGGGTTTACCAGATGCAACTGAAACAACTTCTGGTTCTTTGCCTTTCCATCAGGTGGTATAATGCATCACGCGACGCTGAATTCTAGTGCTGCTAACCAATATATTCCTTGCTGCGGCGAAATCAATCAGCCTTATTCCGTTGTCAGCTGTTTCGTCAAGTCCATTATAATCTCTAGGATCAATTTTAATGTCATGGCCGGGACAGCGGTAATATGTCTTACAAAACTTGTTTTTGAGACAAAAATTAGGCTGAAGTAAAAAAATTTGCCCTTTATGCGGATCACGGCCAGTCAATCGTCTACTGGTGAGAAACCGGTGACCAGGTGTAATATACGCTTGTTGACAGCAAATCAGCATTCGAACTGGTATTTCTTCGATGGCAGTTATAATAGATGTCGCAATATCTATCTTCGTTTATTTACGCTTTGCCCTTTCCATCGTATTTCTCGGATGGCGATGATGTTAGTCCTGTATTCTTCCAGGACATCCTTCAATTGGAGAGCAGCCTCTGGCCTTAAAAGTGTTCTTATATCCCTGTTAATCACGGTCCTTAAAACGTTTGCGGTGGTCGTCCGTTACATTTTATTTGTTTCATTAGGGACATGTTTTATGAAGCGTGTTACAATTCTAACCCCAGCGGCTTCTATTGATACTACCAGTTGTGTCGACTGCAGCTTTCCCATTATCATCTCCATTAGGAAGTTAAAAAGATCGAATGACAAACTATCGCCCTGCCTGAAGCCTTGTTTGGTAAAGAAAGGCTCCGGCAAATATTATCCAGTCTTCACTGAAGACCTTGTGTTGGTCATTCAACAAAGTCGAAATGTCGGACTATCGAGTCGGTTTAAAGAATGCTGCTTTATAGTCGACGAATAGAGGGTACACTTATATTCATACGGTTTTACTCCGTAGTCGTAGTGTTAATATCTGATCGGTCTAAGGCCACACCGATGGACCGACAGTAGTTTGATGGTTGAACACGTTACATAGAACTCTCTTGACCAACTGTTCATGAGGTGAAGCATACACGTTATCTACTCATTACCATCCGCTTTGAAAAGCTTTTGCGGGTGTTTGTCGGCAGATTTATAGTTTTTAGATGTCTAATTGACTTACAACCCTTATTTAAGCTCGATGGTGCATAATTTACTCCTTAGTCTACGATTGGCGTGAAATCGTTTCCCATCAGCTCGTCACTTGCTGCCTCGAACCTGGTAGAGAATGAAATTTGTCTCTCAACATTTGTAGCACACTCTTCGAGTCTATGAGCAAACTACTTTATCGCAGTCATTTTCCCCGTTACTTTGTAGCTTATGGCAAAATTTTCGGACTTCACAGCTATCCCTGTATATTCCGATATCCTTATTCTCTCGTCTCCTCGCTTTTTCGGTCCGAAGAGGCGTTTTTGCTTCATTTTACTCATTTTACTCTTATGACTTTTGCTCTCAGCATGCGTAACTATTGGCTGCAGTGTTGCCTTATATGCAACATCCTTTTCTTCTTATAATACTTGACATTTTTAATCGCATCTCCTCTTGTCTTTTTCGGTCCGAAGAGGCGTTTCGGTAGAATGCAGCTTTTTGATGTCTAACTTTCTTTACGGGTAATTACGATCATTTTTCGTACTGCTTAAATTCGTGCGTACCTTGGCTATAACTTGGTGGCAATCGAGTTCATATTTGCATCACTCATCACACACTTGTCCGTGATGCCTTCTATTGATTAACACTTAATAAATGTGGTTTCATGTCTTTTGGTATATCTCTTGTCCTCTATTCAGATTGACTTTTGGATATCATTGTATAAAAATCTAATGCTATTTACTTCCAAGTATAATGCTGTGTAGACCAATTCGGCTCCACGAAAAGCCCCCCAATGAAATAACGCCCAAACGAGAAATGAAATATTCCCCAATTTTTTTTCATACATTTTTGGGTGTTATTTCATATGAAATAACTCCCAATTTTTTTGGGCCATTTTTCATTTTTCTTTGGGAATTATTTCATTCTTCATTTGGGGTTTTCAAATTATGAAATAAACTCCAATGAAATAACACCCAACCAATTTTTTAAATTTGGGGATTATTTCATATAGTGAATAATTTGGGTGTTATTTCATTTTTTATTCGGGGGTTGTTTCATTTTAAAGTTGTTGGCTTTAAGGGGTTATAATTATATAATTATATAAAAATACGCCTTTTACAAGAACACTTTTAGCCTGTGAATATATGACAATATCTTTTGAATGTTTACAGATATTTCCATTTATGTTCATACTTACGGATAGAATATCAACAAAATGCTAAATTCGATTAGCACACACTAAGAATGGAATTTTTTTTTAAATTTGTAAGAGTTCTTCAAAAGGAAGAATTCAATAAAATCAGAGAGTTTGATTTGCTTGTGAACACTGGAGGTGGTTGTGTAAAAGTCAAACGTAAAAGGCAAATTGTCTTTCGAACTGCAAAAATAGAGAAGGGCTACAATGATCTACTATCCACACGATTCATTTCAATAATTTTGCGACTTTGCTGATGGTCCATATTGACTTCATGAAATCCTTGGTGAAACTGACTTTTATGAATTTTGGGCATAATTTCATTTTTGTTGCTGATGGGGTTTATTTCATTGGGGGTTATTTCATTTTCATCATTGGGTGTTATTTCATATGAAATAACTCCCAAATATTGGGGGTTGTTTCATTTTCGCTTTGGGGTTTATTTCATTTATTTTGGGATGTTATTTCATTAACTGTTTTTGGGTGTTATTTCCAATTTTTTGGGGTTTATTTCATTGGGGGTTATTTCCTGGGGGTTATTTCATTGGGGGGCTTTTCGTGGAGCCGACCAATTCTCCCAGAACAATTTTATTGACATGTCATGATCTCTCATAAACTGAATTTTAAGTGTCCTCTTTTTTGGGTTTCGTCGTTGCGTTTACACAAATCAGCGTGATATAAAAATATTTCGTCTTGTTGCGGGAAGCAGCAATTCATTCACTTACAGGATTATACAGCGAGACTAGATAGATATTTGTATATCCTACCAATTTTGAAGCCACATCCACCATATTTTTAGAGCGTTCGGTCATTCGAAGTGTATATCCTTTATCACGGTCTCTATAACGTTTGCTTGCTTTTAAGTTATTTTGGAACTGTCAATGCGATAAAGAGACCAGTTATGTTGAGCTTAGGAAACTTCTATGACCTTCTCTCTAAGACACATTGGTGGTAGCCTGTTCAACATTTAGATTAACATTGCACCTTCTCGCATCTGCTACATATGGACGAAGTCTAGTGATATTCTTCTTGGGGACCCACTTGCGGTTTTGGTCAACAAAACCGGCTATTAAGTTAGCACATTAGGATTTTAACACTCTGGTCACATTCATATAGAAGGACTCCTTCAGGATACAAGTCTCATCGTAATATACAATTTACGGATTAAATGTCACATTTTCTATGGTGCCACAATTTCATAGGCAATTTAAAATCCTCCTTACATCATGTTAAAAACGCTTTAATATTTCCACTCGAACTGTTTGGAAATATGTTTAAGGAGTGTTTTAGCAACATAACAACAGCAGCGAATAAACTTTAGAGGAAATTCAAATGCAAATACGGACACTTCCACCTCACAGCTTTGCCGTTTTTTGTTTTTTTTTCGGTAAGAAAAAGTGCAGAGAATAGCTGGGATATATTAAGCACAGCCTGCTTGTTAATTACCTCTCATTTTTATTTTTTTGGCGAAGAGCATCATTATTATTTCCTGGCCTGTAATACAAAATTCTTTACTCCACTCCAATTCAATTCAGTTCCATTTTGGGGAGTCTCCTCTTCAAGTGGTGGCTGCTACTGTTGAAGTGGAGCACAGCAGTAAAGTTTAATTATTTTAATTTTTTTTTTTCACTTTTCTGGGAGAAGAACGCAAAATAACAGGAACAAAGAAGAAAAACGGCGAAATAGCAGATGCCCTCATTTAAAAAGCACTTAAAATACTCGACACATTGAATGCGTTAACGCAAACATAATTATAACGTGCATACATATGTACCCATATACTTGTAGAGGGGAACAACTGAAGAGTGTAGGAGCAGCGACGACTAGAGTCACGTAAAATTAACAAAGTTAACAACTATATGTGGTCATGTTTGCATCCCCTGAACATTTTACCTTACAACAATTACTATAATGAAGTAAATGCTGTAAGCCATGCATTTAGTCATAGTTTTGTAATTAACACAATTTGCATGCCGGGAACCGAATACATAAAAATTTCCTATTCATAAAAGGGGATCTTATGTGAAATGTCCAAGATGAATTAAGTATTATTTGTACTTACTAAAGACTTCTAAACGTCAATTAAAGTCTAGAAATTTACAATACTTATAATTTTCACGAAGATTTTAAAAACACATATTTTACACTTACGTTATATCGCCAACTAATGTTGTAAATGAATATGATCAAAATTTGCTAGAGATCAATTTATGAGCAATAATATGAGTACTCGTTTGTTTATATTCAGGCTGGCGTTATTATTTTTGCTAATAACGGAGTCAATATAGCTATTACCTCCTCTGCCGAATGTTTTCCAATACTTGAATAGGCCGCAG
Source organism: Muscina levida (assembly GCA_964034835.1). NCBI lineage: Eukaryota > Metazoa > Arthropoda > Insecta > Diptera > Muscidae > Muscina > Muscina levida. Next base: position 82,306,191 of record OZ035884.1, read on the forward strand.
TAACATCCCGCAGTCTTCAGGCAATGATATCTATATCATTGGAGTACTCAAGCGGTATGTGAATTTTATAAATGTCAACAGTTGTATTCAATGCCGTTTTCGCATAATTATTTTCATTAGGATGTTAAAGAGATTGAATGACAGATTATCGCACTGCCTGAAGATTTGCTTGTTAAAGAAAGGCTCAGGCAGATTGATCTTCACAGAAGACATTATGTCGGTCAGAGTCAATCAACAAAGTCTGGATCTTTGAAAATGCATCTGGGACTATCTAATGCTGCTTTGTGCATTCGCAGAGATCCCGACTTTGCGGAATGAATCTGACCGACACAAAGTCTTTAGTGGAAAAAAGTCTGTCTGAGTCTTCCTTTAACAAGCAAAGCTTCAGGCAGGCGATAATCTGTCATTCAATCTCTAGAATATACAAAGCTGCTTCATAGACGACGAAAATATGGTATATACCCATCTGGATTTTGTCCAGAATTTGTCGCAATGTGAATATCTGATCGGTCGTAAGCTTAGGGAACTGACAGGGAATAAATTTAGTCACTCCATATTTGTAGGACACTCTGCGTGTCCATGAGAGCTGTCGCTTTTAGCAATGTAATACTTTTCCCAGTAACTTTCAAAGTTATGGTTCGCCTCATCAATGTCATCTTAATGGCATCTGCATAGTAAATCTAATCGTTTCGGTTACCCTGAAAAAACGATGAAAGTGAAGAACTCTATCGTTTGAACTCACATTTCTCTTACTTGCTTACTTACTTATTATCTCTCTTTACATGCATGAGACATGGGACAGTTTAAAGCAGTGAACGGCAGTCACAATACAACCACAATGTGAATTTGTGTTGGTGAGTTGCTATTTTCCTCCTGTGTCTCTCGCGCCCATGGGCTACCTTACGCCGTTGACTGGTTTAAAGACGAATCCAAACGTTTGCTATTTGAGGAACATTTAGTAGATATGCCGATTGACTCAAACATACTGTGGCTTTCGACAACATCGAAGGGCCGATGATAAATGAATTGTAGATGACTTTGACGAGAATCAAACTCTAGTCTTCCGCATGATAGTCGCGAGTTCTAACTAACCATCATGTCACGGTCGGACCCTTTTACTTTGAATTTTTAACATCATCATAAGTAAGAAAATTGACAACAGTTTTGACTTAGAGATAAGTCAGTGATTTCGGTAAATAAATATATATATATTCGTCCGTTTTAACTTCAATATCGAAGTGATTCCACATAAGTTGTACCGACTCTGTATGGGATCCAAAATTCGTCTAATTTTCAATACAAGAGTGGAACAACAAACACATACGTGATTCTGCAAGCTTTCCTTGTGCTTTCTGTTGTAGTAATAAAAAATGACGGAAACGGTTATCATATGGTTGCGGTCAATGGGAGTGTGAAAGTGATAGAATGTCATATATATGTATTTCATATGACTCTGTGATTTCGATTTCGATTGGCATTAATGTCAGTCAATACCATCCCGCGAAGTTGTATCAGCTCTGCAGGGATATCAAAGATAACCATGGCATCTTATAAATTTTGGCGTGTCCGACTGAGGAATGGTGCTTTAAAGGCATGTATACCTACTGTCAAATCGTGTCACCACACGAGGGTCCTTTACAAAGGACCTTTGGGTAGTATCGCCACTACGTACCCGAGAGAAACCCCAGTGGATCACTTTCTGACTCTGCAAGGGTAAAAAAGTTAGTAAAGGTCGGAGATCGTAAAGGCATACGACAGATGAGTCTAACGACCGTACTACGGGCCATATTAGTTTCCTAACTTCACTTACTGGTCGAATGGGCAATGAACCACTTCGATCATGCCACGTGGAAGCTGTGGTTAAAATCAAAAGTTACGCTGGTAAATTGAAAGTTTGATGCTCAAGAAAGTGAAGCTCGGTGCCTCAGGACACCCTATAGAGCTCTAATTTCTCATTGTGCATCAACGTTGGTTTTCGGTTGAGTATGGCGTTTCATTCCCAACGTTTAAGGTGATGGGTAGCACCGAATCTAAAACAAAGGTAAAACAGCGGTTACAGGAACAGTGTTATAGGTCAGTGTTATAATATTATGATTGTGCATGCTTCTTTGATGCTCTTCCTATCAAGTCGACAGCAATTTTATCCCCGTGTGAGACCGAATGGTTAAAAAGGTGGTGCCAGCCCGATGGAGTGCTTCTGCACCTAGCAGATGGTAGTTAAGGAAGTAGTTGTTACGGCAGTGGCTGGCAGAATGGAAACTTTGGTTCGAAGTAGATGGCGGCGTGGCGTAAGAATGGGAGTGAGGTTCTGTCATATGAATAAAACATGGCGATTTATAGGTTAATAAAGGAAAATAAGTAGCAAAAAAAAAAATTGGGGCCAATTTGTACGGATTTCAATCCTTGAGCTTGTACTTGTCTGTCAATATGGTACCCCCACACATGAAACATGTACAATTTGAAAATTTCATTGCATTTACTTCCCGGGCCTTAACGGCGTCATTGTTGACTCGAGTGGGGTTGAGCTCACCACCGTCAGGTCGACATGACGATACTAGATGTAAAACACATATGACATCAGTCAAATCGTACCATCTCATCTTACGTCGTCCTGCTCTACCGGCAGTCCATCGGCAGCCGCAGCTTTTTTGTTTCTCAATAATGAAATTGCGATACTGACCTCGTTTAAGGTCGGTGACGGACTATCTATGTCGTCATGATCTAGATTTATATCGCTGTCTTTACAGCGTAGATACCTGTTACGAGTACTTTGTACCTTTTGGCTAAACGCTGTGTTTGAGTAACTTCGGGATCTGGTGTGTTTATTTGCAGTAATTGAGAGAGTTGTTTGGAATAGACATTGGCTTTCTCAGTGGTATGCACGTTGGCGTTGTCTAGCTTTCTTTGCGTTTATTTCCTAATGTACGCACAGGTTAACCTTGGCTAGAACTAGGTACTGATCAGAGTCTATATTCGCATCATGCATCACACCCACGTCGAACGTCACTGTTTGAGAAGCTTTTTACTAGACATGCCGATTGACTCGACACTATACTGCGAAATTGCTGTCGACAACATCGAGGGGCCCGGCAATAAAAGAAAAATGTAGATAACTGTAGCCAGGAATCGAAACTGGGATCTCTCGCATTCTAATCATCATGTCATGGCCGATCCCGCCATCCATAGATAACCGCATGATAAAATTGGTTTCTTGTCTTTTGATCAGAGGATATCCAGATTACCTTATGAATATATTTATGTGGGAATCTGGTTCCACTCACTACCACATTAGGAAATGTGAAGCTATCCAGTCTAAATCTCTAATCGAAGTTATTGATGTGTAGACAAGAGTATCATTCATTTCTATATAAGCTTGATAGTCGTTTTACAACATTCTTTAACCAATTTCATATTAAGATATGTTACACTTTTTCCTGTGTCAAAATGGTACCAACAGCAAAGCACGGTTAATTACACAGTGCAACAAATTTTAAGGAGCGGAATTATTCCTTTACCGAATGATAGGTGAGTGTATTAAAATTCCGGGAGGACAAATTCCCTCTAGGTCGAACTTTTTTATGGTCTGCTGATGTTTTCAATTCAATAACTGAAAAACTATGTATCTTATTGTTTTAGTGGGAAATGTTAACTCTCTTTTTTAACTCCTCAGGTCTTCTTTTTGTTCTTATTTCTACAAAAAGTCAGAAAAAGACCTCGTATGTCTTTAATGAAATTTAAAGTAACATTGTGCGACATTTCACCTCCCCACCTCGAATCCTTTACGTGTCCTTTTCGGCATTATATCAAGAAAAGTAAAAAAAGGACCTTAAAATGGGACCTTACTACATTCATGGGATTTTACAACATTTACTGCATTCAAATGTACTTGAGTTGCTGTAAGGTTAAGTATCAATATCTCCAAATTTTTCAAATAATTATTGTCTGTTTTCTAAACACTGTGTAAACAGCGATCTAACATAGTCAGAGTAAATATAATTCTGATTATTTTAGTGCATTTTCGATATTAGATGTCTTCAATGAAATTTAACGAGAATTATTTTTGAGAAACATTTCACCTCCCCATCTCGACTCATCACATGTCCTTTTCGTCCTTATTTCGAGAAAAGTCAAAAAAGGACGTTTAAATAAGACTTAATAACATTCAAATGATCTACTAAAATGTTCAACGAATTCTACTTGAAGTGCTTTAAGACCAAACATCGATATCTGCAAACTTTTCTGATCATTTTGTCTGTTTTCTAAACACTGTGTGAACAGGGACCTAACATAGTCAAAGTATCTATGTTTCTTATAGTTTTAGTGCAATTTCGATATCGGATGTTTTCAATCAAATTTAATGAGAATTATTTTTGTGGAACATTTTTCATCCCTATCTCGACTCCTTACGTGCCCTTTTCATCCTTATTTCGAGAAAAGTCAAAAAAGGACCTTAAAATATTACTTTAAATGTTCTACAAAAATATTTCTCCCAAGTAGAATATTCTTATTTCGTATTCAATTTATGTTAAACTGAAAACTTCTACGGGCCAACAGTTCGACCTTTGGTGGATCTGTCCTACCGGAGTACAACAGTTTTATTGTAACTGCTACAAAATAAACCCAGTGCAAAATCATTTAATGGGTGGACAAGTGAAACTGTTGCTTATGTAGGGAAACGTTATATAAAAAAATTAAAGGAATGGTAATTCTTAATTTTTTCAAATTTGTTTCGGTTAAATCGGACTAGTGGTTCTCGAGTTATGTCAAACAAAAGTGCCGAACCGTGACAAATTCCCCTATACGATACTTACTAACTTCAAATCGATATTAAATTATAAGGGCTTGTAACTTGACAAAATGAATTATGCAGAAATTCTTCATTTTGGGGCTACTTTCACGTGCAGTTCTCAGAATTAAGTCCCAAATCAATGTGCTGAAAATGATTGTACTGTGTAGTATAGGTTATTATAATACTGGCAGTTACTTTTGCCTCACTCTGTACAAATATGAAAGTGTAGGAGTTATGCTGTTTCTTCTTCTTTCGCATTACATGTAAAACCATTTAAAGCAGCAGTAAACACATTAATTTTAATATACACTTACATGTTTGTACTCGTACGAGTATGTCTGCCGACATGTGTCTCCCCTTTGTGATTGTGTGTAAAATTCGATGCTTGATTTTTATTATATTTTCGGTTTGAACCAATATGCAACATTTGGTAGATACATGTGTGTGTGCGTGTTAGTGAGTGTGTTACTGCAAACGATTATAATGAAGTGAACGGGTGGAGAATATTTCCGGTAAACGGAAGTTATCACAACTCCATCCAAGCCATGTGCACCAACGAGCACACATGCGGTGGGAAATCCCCAAGGCTTCAGTACATCCGTGTAGGGAAGGCCGGGCGGTTGAGTGTTTATATGGCGGTTATCTGATCACACAGAGTCATTGTCAGTGTCATGAATGGTGAACATGTAACAGACATCATTTATAAAGTTTTAAGTCATATTTAAGTAAGCTTTTTATAAAATATTATGCAAGTAATGATTGTTGGGTGGGTGAGTGTGTGTGCGTGTGAGCTTGAGTTGGCACAGTGGGTACTCGCAGGATTCAACGAATACAAGTTTTAAAATGGGTTTTATTGTTAAAAAATTATATCAAATTTTTATGAAAATTATATTCTTTTGTCAAAAATACGTGGTTTTTTGAACTTTGTGGTTAAGATGTTCAAAAATCGGATATTTGATCATGTAATCTAATGCCACTTGCCGCAGTTTATGTTAAGGCTTGTAAAACATGAGTTTGCTTTAAGTGTAAATTCTAATTCAAAACACTTTCAAATACTTTATTGATTTAATCGAGCTGTCAATGCCCCACAATAAAATTGAAAGGAAAAATTTACATGATATTGTTAATAATACAATGCATACACGCAAACAAACAAACAGACCGACTGACTGACAATGTCGTATGCATGTGCAGCATTTATGAGTAATATTAATTATAAATAATGTACCTATATATATATCGATCCAAGTACTCGTATGTGTTGTGCTCATGCACAGCGTGCCGCCGCCCAAACTCCTGGAAGCAACAACAGCTACATATATGTAAATTATGCGACTGATGTTCAATGCATCAGCTACAATGATAAAAACAACAACAAAATATGAATAACCCAAAAACCGGCTATGCCATCACTCTAGAGCCTAAACATAGGCAACAGAATTGTAAAAATGTACAAACACACCTCACTCACACATGCAACACTACACACACATATGGGAACATGACGAATAACCACAAACACATATGCAATTGTACATACATACACAAACACACACATACACACACACACATTAGCAATCAAATGAACGAACATATGAACAAGAACAATAATGAAATGCAAAACCTAAACTATATGTACGAACAAAAAAATTATGCTTAACAGGCGAAATGTTGTAAACATTGATCAAATGCAAATATTAGACAATTTACTAATTTACACATACACACATATGTACAGATACAACAACAACACCCTCTCCAGCTCGCTGTCTTTTCCAATATCTCATTGTGTAATTTCTATTTAACACATACATATGTTACATATAAGAACACTAGCATACATATATAAATATACAGACAACAATTTGTTTATACAGTATCATAGGAATTATACATAAATATACATTTACTCACATTCATATTGTACTTTACTCACTTACCTCTTTACATACAGCCATACACCCACACACACACAAACCCACATAGACAGTATATATAACATAACTAACTACATAGCTATTAACATTTGTAAATGTCAATAAAATGCGCTCTAAGGCGTAAAAGCCAATTTAAGTTCTCAGCATCAATAATGTGTGCATTCATATTTAAAACATTTAAAAGAAAAGCCACAAAAACTACAACTAACAACAACAACAACAAAATATCAAAAATTGAAACACAATATAAGAAGACAAAATGTTGAAACAAAAATATTGTACCATAGAAAAATATAAAATTAACAATAACAGAAAACAACAACAACTTAATTATATTGAAAATGTGATTTTTAAATAAAACAAAATATACAAAAAAAAACACATGTGAAGTTTTTAATTTATTCAAATTTTTTTCAAGGTGAGAAAGAGTCATGTGTTTTTGCTGATTACTCTTTGTGGGTTATGATAAAAGGGATTTTAAAACCGTTTCCTGGCGGATGTTACCAATGTTCTAAATAGTATAACATATCCTCTCTAGTCAGGACACATATAAATAGTTTTGGCGAATATACGGATTGCGGAAATATTTTATTTTAAAAATATGTTATACACAAAAATTTTCACAAATTACGCTCATTAATGACAGATGTCCTCGTGCTTTACGTGAATGCCTGCCCGTGAGGGCTTAACTCCACGATGGGTTCAACCCCACTGAAACATACTACAATGACGCTGTTAAGGCCCGGATCTAATTCTTTTATTTGAAATGATGTTCAAATTGTTTGTATTTCTTTTGTAAGGGTGTCTGACAAGTACAAGCTCAAGTCTTGTACTCAATCCTATTTCGCCCCCACTCTTAATATTTGATACTTTAAGTACATGCACTAGTTGCACTTATCTTCTCTCCATCCAACACGCCACAAGTGACGCCCACGCCGCCATCAGCTATAAACCGAGGTTGCCCATGCATTTCTTCCACCCCTTTCGGGGTTCCGAAATACAAGCATTTTTCCAGCTGCAAAAACACATACACTTAATTTTGAGATTCGATAAGATATGACATCTATTAGTAGCTCAAAGATAATATAAAGAATTATATTCTCCTTTCGCATATTAGAATTTTCATACTTTACTGTGGTATTATGTACACTCTTTTTAAGGGTTCGAATCTATCTAAAATTTGTTGTTATGTTAAGATACCCAGTTCCATTTCTCTCGAACATTAAACTCTTTGTCTACTCGCGTAAATTTAAGTTTAAACCGGCCACGAAGCACAGAACAAGCTGTTCCACACCCATTCGGCCAGGGAGGTAGTTGCTTAGGCTAGCTTGGGCCCGTGGTACCATCTTTAGACTTCTTGGTCGGAGCTCGTTAAGATAATATTTGCCTTCACTTCATCTTTTCACCAACGCAGAGCCAGAAAAAGGGTCACTGGTGGTTAGTGGGTCAATTTGTATGGATCAAAATCTTTATCTAGACAAAATATTTATTTTATAAAATAAACTCCCACCGTTCTAACTGGTTCGTACAGGAGTCATTATTTTTGCAACCCCAACAGTTTTTCAGAAAATATTTTCTATTTTCAACCCTTAAGGTGGTCCCCATAAAATTTTTTTAAAATATTTTTTTATGGACCAGCCCCTGCTTAAAAATATCAGTAGTGAAATACTAGTGGGGTCTGTCATACAGTTTACCCCTCTAAAAGGCACCATGGTAAGGGCAGGAGCCGATTTCATAAAATATATTATCTATATATATCAAATTGAATGTGTGTTTGTTTATTTATTTGTTTGTTTGTTTGTACCTTATAGGAGACCAAACCTCTGGACCGATCTTCCTGAAATTTTCACAGCATCTAACCGGGACTCTGGCACAACTTATAGGGTAATTTTTTTCTACCACGCCCACTTTTACACCCATTTTTTAAATCTATATATATAAAAGGCTTGGGTGGCTGACTGATTACTCCCCAGTCCAAACGGCTAAAGCTAGAACCGTGAAATTTAGAATGTAGGTTCCTTTTATGACGTAGGCGCGTACTAAGACGGGATTTTTGGAAATTCGGACTGCAAAGGGGTTAAATGGGCGTGGCACCGCTCCATTCAACTCGAACTTTTAAATGAATGTATCTTTTAAGCCATAATAGGTTCGAAGTCAAGATTTGGTACGTATATTGGACGTAAAAGAAAAAATATTTTGTTTAAGGAATGTGGGCGGTGCCACGCCCCTTTTTTTTAAAAAAATAGTTATATTGGCCAAATAAATGGTCCGATTGTAATTATATTTTCTTTGTGTGATATTGCCCATAGGACGTTCATCATAGGCTACATGGAAACATATATAGACAAAGGGGCGTGGAACCGCCCACTCAAGCCTCAATTTCAATCGGTCATATCTCAAGAGCCATTAGGGGTATGTAGATGAGATTTGCTACATATGTTACTGATACGAAGACGAACCCGTCTCGCTGAAAAATGGGCGGTGCCACGCCCTATTTTGAAAAATCGTTATCTTGGCGAAACAAATGGACCGATTGCAATGAAATTTGGACTGTGTAGTACTATTCGTAGGGTCTCTATCATAGGCTACATGAAAACAAACCTAGACAAAGGGGCGTGGCACCGCCTACACAAACCAAAATTTGAAGCGGTCATATATCGCGAGCCATTAAATGTATGAAGATGAGATTTGCTACATAAGTAAATGGTACATGGGGGAGTACGTCGCGCTGGAAAATGGGCAGTGCCACGCCCCTTTTGAAACAATTGTTATGTCGGTCATATAAGTAGAACTATTGTAATTACAATTTCGTATATTTCAAATTGGTTAACTAACTGATTGGGTGAAATGGCTGTAGATACGATGATGAAATTTGGGGTAGTTGTTCTCCTTTTCGAGTACACGTCAGCTAAGAATGGATTTTGGAAAATGCGTACTTTAGGGTGTAAACATTACCAATAAGGGATAAACTCAGACGAATCGGTTAAATCTTTAATCGCGAAAATTCATATGGACATGATCACTTTCAAATTGAATTGAAGGTTTTTTTCGAAATCCGTAATTTCTGGGTGAAAAATATCGAAAAGGGATGTAATTATGATAATTTTATGGGCTTGCTCCCTATGGAATTAGAACGAAGCAAGGAGGGTTTTAGAAATTCTTACCTTTTATGGGCAAAAAGGCCGAAAATGAATAAAACTGGTACTAAACGGCTAAAGGATAAGTCTTAAAAATTGAAGTGAATGTTTTAGTTGTACAATGTTAATTAATTTTTCGAAATTCGTTCTTAAGTTGTAAAAATACTGAAAAGTAATTAAACTGTCGCCTAGACCAAATAACTAAAAGTAGAGCTACGAAAATGTATTTAGCATTGCTCCCTATAGAATTAGATACCCGCCAGATGGTGTATTCAGAAATTTGAACATTGCGGGTGCGCTCAGACCAAACGGCTCAAGCTATTATCGTATATGTGCATAGAATTAAAGGGGGACCACTCAATTATAGTTTTAGGGATAAAAAGGATTAAAGCGGTACAATCACTCAGACAAATGGGATAAAGCTACAATCACATAAATTTGTGTCCGTTAGTCTTATGAAACGTTTGCATTTTATTTGTATTGATTACATTCTTAAGAAGTTTCATTGTAGGTACGGGTGAAGCAAAGCGAGCCGGGAAAGCTAGTAATTATATAAAAGTTGTGTGGGACCACCTTAAGCGTCATAGATAGAGGGTAGATATGTTCTGAGAAACTGATGGGGTTGCAAAAATACTTTTGACCCCTCTAGGGGTACCTTAAGGGCGGTTAGAGCGGTGAAGCAAATTTTATAATAATTTTTGAATGGGAGTCGCCTTATGAGACTTCTTAAGCAGTAGTACTGTTTTAGTACTGTGTTGCTTACGGAATACATGCTGATGATCTGCAATTGGAAAATGTCCTGTCAGGCTCAGGAGGATTTAAGCCTCAAGTTCCTTAGCTACTGGCGAGAGAAGGGAAATAGGGCTGTATGATTCTCCTCTACTCGCATCTTCGCCAGGTTTTAGTTGCGGAACCACACTTCTCCTTTTTCAAGATTCGGGTACTATTAAAGAGGTCAGGGACAAGTTTTGGACATATGTTCAGTCAAGTACTCGACACCCGGTATGTCCGACTGCTTCAGCATCAACATAGATATTCCGTCAAAGCCTAGCGCTTTGTCTGATTTTGCATCTGCAAATTCTCCAACTGTAAATTGTGGTGCTAACTCTTCGGCTCGAAGAGCATGGATTCGACGGATTACTCTCCTTTTAGCACTATCACTCTCGGGGTGCTCTATGAATTGCCGGTTAAAATAACACGCGCACCTCTTTGGGTCAGCATTCTAGGGTCAGCAGGGTTAGAAATATGAACTTTATCGCCTCTGCTGGGAAGCTAGGTCGTATTTCGGGTATTCGACTAGCAGGGAAAAAGCGAGCGGCCGCTGAGTGCATGATGTCTCTTAATTTCTTTTTAGCCACCGAAAATTTGAGGGAATGGGAAGTGCATTGAAGCTGCGGTTGGTGATTTCTCTGGAGCCGTTTCAGTCTGCTTTCGTCTGGTTTAGGAAAGTACGGCGCACAGTGGAATAAAACATAGGTAAAGTAAGGATTTATCCAGAGAAGGCCATTAATATTGGTTATTATTTTTTTTTTTTTAATAACTATACTTTATTTAGTAAAACAAGTATTTTTTAAAAAAAATTGATAAAAAATATTTAATAAAAATAGCTTAATCTCGGCCAGAAACTTGTTTAAACCCAATGTATATATCGAAAATACAACATTTATGGAGCACTTTTAAGAAAAACATTAAAAATATTTGCAAATCATTTATCTTAACAGAATATATTTAATTATTTACCCAAATACCTGAAGTTGGTACTTCCATTGTAATATTTTTACTTTTAGAAGACGTGATTAGACGAGATTATTATTATAATTAATTGAAATATCTCAATTTTCAATTTTAACTACGTCACGCAAAATTTGTAAAAATTGTTTAACTTTGACCGCTCACTGCCAGTAAACTAATTTACTCAAAGCAGTAATTTTAGTGATTAGAATTTTATACACTTTCACCCAATACCAAACATGTCTGTGCAAGATAAACTTCAGCTTTTGAATTAATACCCTTTTTTGGTACATTTCAACAATCTGTGCGGCGTTTAGAGGTGATTAAATCGGCTGGTCTATCAATTGAGACGACTATGGGGAGGTGGTCTGATCCAAGTGAAATGACCGGCTGCCAGGTTACGTCATTAATCAGACCTGGCGACACAATGGTTATATCTGGTAAGCTGTTTCAGACACCCATAATCCGTGTGGGGCGTACTCATTCGCTGTGCTTTACGTAGAGCCATCTATTTGCCCGGCCAAAGCTGTGTCATTGGCTAAGAAAGAATTTCAAAGCTTTATTCGCTGATATTCATCCTCATTTATCACCAGACCCACATCTACCGACTGCTTCTTAATGTTTTAAAAGGTGGCAGTAACATCTCACAGTCATCGGCTAATGATATCTATATCATCAGCATACGCGAACAACATATGAATTTTATCAAAGGTTCTTAGAAATATTTTGTCAAAGTCCAAGTCTACTATTCATAGAATTGCCAGAAAATTTACTTATTCGATCAATTTTGTGCACAAAAGGGATAAATACTATAATAACGATTTTGTTACATCAATGGGTGGCAAATTTCGCATAGAAAATGTCCTGCTAAGCATAGTGGAAATATATGTGAAATTGTTCTATCTACATGTTATTGTTCCACATACGGCGAAAGGCATTCTTAATGTTAATTTGTCATCATAGGAAATGTTTCTTAAACTAAACAACAATCAATGTTATTTGTATTTAGGATTCAGAGTAAAGAACCGAATTGGTTTGGTTTTAGGAATCAGAATCGGAAATGTAATATGATTTTGATTTTGATACTGTAAATGAAAAACAAATCTACGATACATTTCGATTTGATTTCGTTTTGGCAATTGTAACTGGCTTAAATATATTTTAAATTTCTAATAATAGTTGGTAGTTAAAAGGGATGGATGAATAACAAAGATTACATTTATTCCAAAGTTTAATAAAGGCCCTAATACGCCTTTGAATCAATGAGTTAGTTACAGTTCATACTCATGTCTGGTGCCCCTTAGTGAAACTTAGTACTTGTATGTAGAGACATCCTGTCGGTCTGAGGTTTCACCTTGCATTTTTGTATTAATAATTTATTTAGCTTAAAGTTAAGCAAACTACCCAACCACACACCTCCGCATTAGATCAACATAATAAATCTATGTATCTTCTTGGTCTTTTGCCATTTTATCATTATTATAATGCAAACGCAAAATATAATTTCCCCACCAACAGTTGATGTCTTTATTTCTCTTTTAGTTCACTTAATGGTATTCTCAATTACCAATTCTTTGTTATCCGTTGATTTCGTTCTTATTATTGTAGTTATTTTAACATTGTTTGCAAATTCCTGCTGGGCATTTGGAGGCTTATTTGCCTCTTCAGCGTTATAAATGGCCTACAATGAGAAACTTTAACTCGTTGTACCTGTCTGTGTATGGATCATTTTTACTCTTGAGCTATTTTACGGATGAAAACTTTTGCAATATATTTGCCAAAAACTGAAAAGTTTATGGTCGGCTGCGCACTTTCCCCTCTGATTCGTATTCAGTCATATTTGAAATTTTACACTATTATATTGTGTTTGTTCGTAAAGTGGCTGAAGTTATGCGCAATTTTCATATTTTGTGGAGAGTTTGTGAAAATACTTAGCAATGGAGGCGAAAATACAATAAAGTTGTCTAGTGTTTATCGATTATTTATGAGGTTTATTTTGGATTGGAGTGATGGCAGAAATATAAATATAATTTCCAAATGCTTAGATAAAAATAGATAAATAGATTATTGGAACAGAAAAAATTATTAAAATTTGTGGTAACATACACAGTACACCACATGATTTTGGGACACAATTCTGAGAACTGCATGTGAAAGTAGCCCCAAGCAGAAGAAGTTCTGCATCATTCGTTTTGTCAAGATACATGGCATAATAATTTAATATCGATTTGAAGTTAGTAAGTATCGTATAGGGGAATTTGTCACGTTTTAGGCTCTTTTGTTTGACATAACATAGATACTATATGGTAGCGTATGATTATCATAACTAATATTCCACGTAAATCATACGCCATACGGAGTACAATAGTTTTATTGTAACTGCTACAAAATAAACCCAGTTCAAAATCATTTGATGAATGGAAAAGTGAAACTGTTGCTTATTTAGAGAAACGTTATATGAACAGATTAAAGGAATAGTAATTCTTATTTTTTTTTTAAATTTGTTTCAGCTTTACAATTTTCGATTGATCCTCCTGATTTATAATCTTGTTAAAGAGCCCTTGATTTAAAAATTTTTTATTCGGTTTCGATTTAATTTCGCTGCAACGTAGTGTAAAGTTAAAATGTAACATATTTCAAAAATTTCGCGTGTTTAAATCTCAATCGCTTCGTTATGTGTACGATCAGCCAAATCACACATTGAAAGCGTTTTCATATTTATCTTCACTGCGTTTTAACCGGCACACACAAAGACGCACATGAACTCATACATCTTTATTATTTATCTTCAGGAATATTCTCTTCGTCTCAGTGTCCTGTTCTGTAAGACGAACGTGTCTGTTGTTGCTGTTCTGATATCACAGAGTGGGTGTTAGTATTGGTGCAGCTATACTATTTTTATATTGAATCTGAAACTCCAAAATTGTGAGAAACTCAGCGTATAATAGAGAAATAAAACACTTCAACTCAATGGACGTTAAACAAGAAATCAGCCAAGAACAAAACAACAAAACCACAACAAAACCCAAATGTCCATTCTGGCCACACAATGAGTAGTCCAAGGAACAATAAGATGTGTTGTGCTGTGTTGTGTGTGGTGGATGGCGCCACAACCGGACATAATAATAAACTTAAATGCGCATACACACACACAAATATAAACATACAACACTGTCGCGCGAATATATTGGGAAGGCAAATATTGTAAACATAACACAGTACAACAATTTTCAGCTCATTGATTTGGGACTCAATTCTTAGAAGTGCACATGAAAGTAGCTCCAAAAAGAAGAACTTCTGCATCATTCGTTTTGTCAAGTTACATGCCACAATAATTTTATATCGATTTGAAGTTAGTAAGTATCGTATAGGGGAATTTGTCACATTTAATGCTCTTTTGTTTGACACGAAGCTTAGTAAACATAAGCTTCAATATAGAAAATTAAAAAAAATTAAGCTTGATGTTAAGTTTTTGACCTAATCCTAAAAGTTTTGTCAATTGAGCGCGTTTTAAAGTTGTGGGTCAGCAAAAACTTGTACTCAAATCTGATTATTTTCTTTTGGTTACATGCTGGCGCCAATCATGTAAAGGGTACGTGTAGCGGTCAATAGGGTTACGAAAAATTATACACCATATATTGACTATTAAAACACTTATGCGTTAAAGCCATTCATCGACCACTTTAAAAAAGTTGTAGTTGTTACTTTTCTAGCAGTTTATGTGTCTTGATGCCCATTAGTTGTTATTTAGATCGCCTTGTATTGTATTTCCTGCTGTATTTGTGTCCAAGCCAAGAAAGGTCGCTGCCTCCACTGGGTGAGTCCAATGAGGCCAGAGAACAAGCTGTGTTGGATTGGCAGTGCAATTGAAAATGTGTAGTGTGTCGTGTGGTTCCTGGTTGCAGGCGGGACAGGTATTCGACGTATTGCCATCAATTCTTGCTCACTACGAATTGAGGCGGCCATGTTGGGCCAAAGCAACTCTAGTCTGCAGTGGTAATTCCTCTTTCTCCTAAGCCACTGATGGAGGGTGTTCTCCGAGCACGACATTCACTCTGTAATTGTTTAGGGCTTCAACGACTGCGTCCTACTGAATATCCGCTGAGCCTGCCTGAAATGCTCATTGACATAGAGGCTCTTGTAACGTTGGACATCACACTCTAGATCATTAAGGTCTTTCCTGACCTGCCTGGGGGTGGGAGCCTATCCACAAGAAGGCGGTTGGGATTGCTGGACCGGTAACAGCCAAGCAAATACTGCTTCGACAGAAGAAAATTATGTCACCGCACGGGTATAACCTGCATCTCCTAATGTAAGTGATACACAGAAGACATGAGGAGGCACCCATGTCCACTGCGTCTTGCTCACATTCGGTGGTCACACTGAAGCTGTATAGTTAACCATTGATCTTCGCTGGGCCAAAACAACTCTAGTCTGCCGTGGTAATTCTTCTTTCTCCTAAGCCACTGATGGAGGGTGTTCTCCGAGCACGACATTCACTCTGTAATTGTTTACGGCTTCAAGGACTGAGTCCGACAGAATGTTTGCTAAGCCTGTCTAAAATGCTGATTGACCTAGACGCTCTCTCTTGTAACGTTAGACCTCGCCCTCTACATCATGAAGGTCCTTCCTGATTTGCCTGGGGGGTGGGAGCCTATCCTCAAAGTGGCGGTTGGGATGGCTGGACCGGTAACAGTCAAGCAGATACTGCTTCGACAGAAGAAAATTATGTCAGCGCACGGGTATGACCTTCATCTCCTAATGTAAGTGATACACAGAAGACATAAGGGGGCACCCTGTCGCAGCGGCAATTTGACATACCTGCAGGATCTCCGCTCACATTCAGTGACCACACTAGAGCTGCATAGTTAACCACAGACAGACCTATTGCTTTGTAAGAGGTCAACAAGGTTTCTTTTTTAATAGTTTTAGTAGTCATCGTTTACGTAGCGTCCCAAACCAGTAGAATCTTTGTTCGTTTAAACAAATAAATTGGGTTTGTCTTCGATTATCACTAAACCAAATTCTATCGCAGCAATATTCCGTAGTAAAAGACATGTTTACTTTAGCTTTCCGCATAGTCAATTTCTCATGTTTGAGGGGCGATCGATATTCTCCGTCAGATTTCATTGAAGATTTCGTTTCGGTCAGTGTCATCGCACAAAGTTGTATACAACTAGTTATACGTGTCTCATATAAAGACTTACTGTCTGTTCCACGATGTCGAACATTAACATTCGCTTTGCTTTTTATGCGATATGCAGCTGATTTGCTATACATATTTCAGCTGTTGAACTCAAGAAATCCAAACGAACATAAACATTCGACATCCTAAAACAGGCAGTTAGTTTACTCAATTCTAGTTCAATTTTATTTAAACTTAGTTAAATTTTTTCTAAGTGTGCCGCATCCGACTATCGAATGCAGCTTCATGTCAGACAAAACGATTGTATGGGTCGATCTGAATTCGTGAGTCTTCTCCAGGATTTATCGTAGCGGAAATATTTTATTGATTTTGGATTTTCCAGGTTTAAGGCCTAATCAGATGATATAAGATGAACTTTATTCTTTTACATAACACATTCGACAGGACCATGTAAACGATGGGTAAATGGCTGATTCCGAGATAATTGATGCACACACTTGGATCGACTCCCTTTAGTACAGGACATAGAACATTAAGATTCCAAGGATCGGGCATGCCCGGTAAAAGATAACCCAAATCATGCTTATTAACTTGTGAATGTATGTTGCCAGCTTATCGCCGCCGGCCGTAAAAAGCTCTGCCGGCTGTCCATCGGCTCCCGATGCTTTATTAATTTCTAGTCGTGCACTTGCAGTGCTGATCTGTTTTTGGATCAGTGGAGGACAATCCACTACGTCGTCCATGATTGTGGTGCATTATTGACTTATACAGCCTTCGGGAACAAACAGAGTACGAAAGTTTTCCATCCATCTTTGCAGAGATTTCCATCTCTGTACCTACAGGTAGGGATCCCAGTTGTAAAACCATGACATTCGTCATCGTACCAGGCCTTGTCTGAGCGTCGACCAGTACGGTCGCTGCGATAGTAGTCACACAATTCGCAATATGCTGTCACAGTGTGTCGGGAACATATGAATTAGGGGCGTTGGTTCGAAGTAATTGAGAGAGTTGGTTGGATTAGGCATTGGCTATCTCGGTGGTATGCAGCTTTGCGATGTCTAGATTCCTTTGCGTTTGGTTACGAGAATTTTTAGCACTACTTAATTGCATACCTTGGCTGCAACTACGGGGTGATCCCAGTCAATATTTGCACCGCGCAGCACACGCATGACCACAGTACTTGACACATGCCTTCCATTGATTACCACGTGATCAATATGGTTAATTGTCTCTTGGTTAGGTGTAATCCAGTTTGCCTTCTGGATATCTTTAGACGGGAATTTAGTTCCACTTACTACCATGTTTCTCGCTGACACGAAGCTAATCAGGGTCCGAATCCGAATTTTCCGACTGTTAGACTAAGAGCATCTTTCCAGGACAATTTTAACGTCATTGGCTGGCAGCTATCATATATTTCCTCCAGGGGCTTATAGAATGCGTACTTAATGTTCTCGAATTTGTCTTCCGTCGGGGCATGTACACAAATCTGCGTGATGATCACTTACAGGATTAAGTCGCGCGACCAGATGTCGAAGTCTTTTGCAGACTATGAATCCACATTTAAATATGTGTCTTTCTGCCTGGCAGCTATACAAGATGTCACAGTTCTTTCGTCGTGTGCATCCCTGACCTGTCCATCACATTTCCTGTATGCTGGTGATGTCAAACCTTGGTTAGAGGCACCATTTGTGTATAGATTTCCGACATTCCAGGATCAAATCCTTAAATCACGGTCCTTACAACGTTTGCAAGGGTCGTCAACATTTGGGGGGTTCTTGTCTTTTTATTAAAGTTTTTTATTAAAGGAGAGTGGACGTTATGACCGAGATAGCCAATGCCTGCGTGGAACCTCCAAAGAGATATTCTTGTTATATCCAAGTGAATAACGACCAGAAAACTTAAATTACACAATACAACACATGATTTTGGAACTCAGTTCTGAGAACTGCACGTGAAAGTAGCCCCGAAAAGAAGAAGTTCTGCATCATTCGTTTAGTCAAGTTACATGCCATAGTAATTTAATATCGATTGAAGTATCGTATAGGGGAATTTGTCACGATTTAAGTTCTTTTGTTATATTGTTATATGATGGCGTATGATTGTCATAAGTAATATTCCATACGCCACGGAGTACAATAGTTTAATTGTAACTGCTACAAAATAAACCATTTGATGAATGGAAAAGTGAAACTGTTGCTTATGTAGGGCAACGTTATATGAACAGATTTATTGCTGATTTTTTTAAATTTGTTTCAGCTTAATCGGACTAGTGTTTCTCGAGTTATGTCAAGCAAAAGAGCCTAAAACGTGGCAAATTCCACTATCCGATACTTACCAACTTCAAATCGATATTAAATTATTATGGCATGTAACTTGACTAAACGAATGATGCAGAACTTCTTCTTTTCGGGGCTACTTTCACGTGCAGTTCTCAGAATTGAGTCCCTTATCAATGAGATGAAAAATTTTGTACTGTGTTAGAAAACTGCATATCAGCCGTATTTCATATAAACGATAGCCACTGGTTTTTAATAGAATGCAGATAAATTATATGAAAAATGTAAAACATTCCTTTTTCCTTCATCACTATTGTGGGCAATCCGAAGATCACGACTCGCCTATTTTTGTAAGCAGCAATCAAAATCTTTTCAAAGTTCATATTAAACATGATTTCTAATTTCTTAACCACATACTGTCTGTATATGAATCTCTCATTCATCTTGATTGTATGAAACAAAGACATGCTTGACAATGCAAGGATCTACTTTCTTTCACACACTCACTCATTCACTCACAAACGGAGGAAAACGATGCCGTTAATGGCAATTTAAGGATGAGCCGTCATTCACTATTCTTGTGTATTTATTTTTTTTGTGTGTGTCTCTTTTTTCGGCCATTGAGTAGTAGTTTGCCTTTATGTACTTAGTTTGGCAAAGGACGAGTATCCGACTGTGCCTGTTGCATGAATGCCGAATGCTTACATTCTCATTTTTAAAATATTCTTAATGTGAAGGTTGCTCAGATGCACTTCATTGAGATGGTCTTCTCTATATACATATCTCGTACTTTGGAATGATGACAGGTTTCATGATGCGTGTACATATGTTATGCATTATAGAGCAATACATATGTAAATGTGCATCTTTGCATGCTGCTTGCACTTGTTACGTTTATGTAATTATTAACAACATACAATGTCACAACTTTTATTTGTTAAGGCAAAAACTTAAGAAAAGTTTTGCAACGAAATGACCTTCGACACTTTTAGACTTTAATCTTAAATCGAATTTGTCACTGTATATGAAGGTAGGTAGGTAGGATCTACAATGTTGTGTACTAGTGTGTTGCAGCTGTTGTGGGTGTTTACGGATACAGGCAGACACACATGCAGTACTCGTTCGTATCACTAGTAGTAGTGGCGTGTGTAAAAGTGTACATGACGTAAAACCAATTGTGTGCAAATCACGTCAAATAAGAGCATGACTTTGCCAACATCGCACTTGCAACAAAACATCACAAGCCAAGAGTTTCCAAGTTTTTTCAGTACGAAAGGAAAATTAGGACATAAAAACAGACAGCCATGCAGGCACAAATGTTATCACATACACCCACACGCACACACATACTTGTAATACCAGGTTCCTGTGATGTAAACGACAATAACAATGTCAAGCAAGAAAGGCGAAAACTTTTGGTTAAAGTTTAAGGACTTGCACACTAACTCTCCCACAAACACACGCCCAAACATACATAAGTATGTGTTTAGTAGTATCAGTTCGAAGCAATGCTGGTTACTAGTGTGTGTGAGTGTGAGTAAGTAAGTTTGTGCCAGTGTGAGTGGGTTATTGAATTTAGAGTCTTAAGGAGTCACAGCAAAGCAAAAAGTTTCGCCAACAACTGTCAAGATGTCACCTTTAAGAAACTCTCAAACGCTATCAATTTTAAATTAAATTAAAATGTGAGATTATGTTTGTAGGAAATTGTAGTTGAACACCCAAATGAACCGCAATAATGATAGCAGGGGCAACATGTAGTATTTTGGTAGCACGTGGTAGATTTAGATCACGCAATAATGTAAGAAACTAAGAGCTTACTTAGTTTTGGTGGCCATTCCGACATAGATTTGGGCTTTTGATACATTTAATTACATTTAATCAAATGTTTCTGTATCCGGGACGGTGCCCGGACATAACCCCCACGGACATAATCCCCAACACGATTTTGGGGCTTATATTGGGTTATGTCACGGCACCATCCGGGACATTTAATAATTGATTTTAAACTTTGAAGTGCCATAACTTCGTCATTTATGATTGGATTTTAAACAGCAATCGTTTTTTAAGAAATGATTTTATTATCTATTATTTTCGTCACAGTTTGCAAACATCAATGGACTAAAACCAGAGAAAATAGCATTTTAGTAGACCCACCTTTTTTAACATACTACAAAATTTGAAGATATCTCAAAAACCGTTCTACTTTTCACATATCTGAGATTTCAATTCAGCATGAAATTTTACATAAGGATCAACTATTTAGAAGCTGGGATCAAAAATGTGTTGCATTGTGTTATATAAAAATAAAATGTTTGATAACACCGCTCGGCATGAAAATCGGCCCGGAACAACCCCGACACGATGCACCTGGAATATCCAAACTATCTGAAGAGATATTGCCTCTGCCCAATTGACGGAAGTCTCCGACAAATATCAGACAAAGGGTTGAATAACAAAGTATAACACATGATTTTGGGACTCAATTCTGAGAACTGCACGTGAAAGTAGCCCCAAAAAGAAGAAGTTCTGCATCATTTGTTTTGTCAAGTTACATGCCATAATATCGGTTTGAAGTTAGTAAGTATCGTATAGGGGAATTTGTCACGTTTTAGGCTCTTTATTAAATCGCAACTCGATCGATCTAATCCGATTATGGTGAGATCATCTTTTTGGCAACTCAGTTTTCTCCGTCTTTTTGTGGTTGCAAGATGCTTTTTGTAGATCGCCACCATAAGAGTTAAGGCAAAATATTTCTATATCACGCTAATATGTGCTCATGCTCCGACGGAGGAGAAAAGTGACGAGGTCAAATACGAATTTTACGCCCAACTTGAAGAAACATATGAGCGTAGCCCGGGCCATGATGTTAAAATCGTGCTGGGAGATTTTAATGCCAAAATAGGCCGGGAGAATGTATTTAGCCCAACAGTCGGAAAATTTAGTCTGCATACTGACACAACGCCAAACGGAATCAGACTGATTGATTTCTCTGCAGCAAGGAACATGATAATTAGCAGCACACGATTTGATCACAAAAACATCCACAAAGCAACGTGGACATCCCCGATCAAGTAACGAGAAACCAAATTGATCACGTGGTAATCGATGGAAGGCACGCGTCAAGTGTCTTAGATGTACGAGTGATCAGGGCTGCGAACATCAACTCGGATCACCACCTCACTGCAGTGAAGGTGCGTACTAGGCTAAGCAGAGCGAAAACCCTGCGTAACCAGGCACAGAGAAAGCTGGACATCGCTAAACTGCAGACCGCGGAGATAGCCAACGCTTTTTCTGACCATCTCACACAACTACTTTTCGATGCACCAACTCACGAAAATACTAGCGCGCAATGGCAACATATTGCCCACTCGTACTGGGGTATTTAAAAGAGAATGACAAAATGTATAATAAGAGTACTGTTATAGTATTAATGTCCAAACATGTACATGTGTAAAGAGTAAACGATCAAACCACCCGCTTGTTCTGGTAAGCATTACGTATGTAATGATACCATCGATGACCAGGAATGACACAGTACTTCCTCGTCAATATACCCGCCATACGTTTTATTGACGAATTTAACATGGGGATGCCATAGGAGGTATACAATCGCCACCCTCTCGCTTACCATCCATTGACGAAAACACTAATGGTAATTCGTAATAACTTTCGTCGATACCAAATCTATGATGAAATAGATAATGAAGTGGAGTGAACTAGTTCGTTAATAATATACTACTACAGAATGGAAAAATTTGAAGGAACTTGAGAAGTGACATAGTGTATGGTGTATGTTTGGTCGAGTACAATATGAATATGTATACAAAATTTCCCTAACACCTCCAAAATCTTGACTTACGGTTAAAAAACCGGAGTTTCAGGTTTTTATGTTTGATTTGTTGACGGTTTTAGGAAGAAGTATCTTAGAAATTTCCAACGAAATATATTTATATATATATATCTTCCTATAACGGTCTTGTTAAGCGTCAATTATTCATACTTTTCGATTTTTTCACTATCTTTTAAGTTTGAAGATGTTTTTAGCCACAATTTTATTAGAATACCCTAATGTTGGTTTTGTTATTTAGAAAGAGTTTGCTTTTACGACTAAAGCACATATTTGTTTGTAAAAATCGGTTAACAAGTGGTTAAGTTATTCATGCATTTTGAGGAACGCTACTTTCATATCCCATACTAAAAAAAAGCCGGGAGAACTTTGCATTCAAACACGAAAAACTTCTAACACAGTTGTTGACTTTACATTTCCAGATCAAACACTGAATGGAATTTTTCAACCACCGTTTAACATACCGATCATTAAATTATTTTTTTTTATTTGCTACAAACACATCAGAGAATAACGGCTCTTAAAAAAGAGAAGAGTAGAGTAAAAAAATATGAAAATTAATATGTCTGTTTATTTTACTATCCCCTAGTAATGCGCATGGGAGTCAATTGACGCAACGCTCGCTTACTTTGGATTAATGAAATAAGTATATACGCAGTTAAACGAAATCGTTAATGATGTATACTATGAAAAGTATAAATTAGTAAGTACTGAGTATTATAATCGACGAAATCATTACAGAAAAGGTGTCTATTGTAGTTTTGCCGAACAAGCGGGCATGTCCATACCCGCACTCACTTGTGCATTGGTATACCCAAGTACACGAGCACCTAGCACATGTTGTTACAAGTGTTGGTGGTGTTGGGTGCTAGTTATACATGTCAAAGTTCTATTTCTGTTGCGTAGAGTATGGGAATGTACTCGTATTGCTTAGAAGTGTTGACGAATGTAAGAACGATCAAACACGATGATCTATGATGATCATTATCGTAGATAAAAAACTTCATAATTAAGTTGAGTCTGCTTCGGCTTCTGACCTCGTGTGCGTCGAGTGTATTTTGTGTATACTTGTGTATGAGAAACAAAAGTAAGGGTAGGTAGAAGTAACGATCGTTGTAAATGGTGTGAAAACATGTCTTTTACAACGCAAATAAGAGTTTGTAAGCATTCTCTGTGTGTTAGGTATAGTTCCACACAAGTATACAATTTATGGGTATGTACTTAAGTATACATTAATGCCGAGTACTTATTGTCATTCTCTGGTATGTAAAGCCCTTTAACGATAATGCCTGGTACGATGACGAATGTCGCGATGCCACCCGTGAACAAGATGCTACATACAGCATCCAATGGCAACACGAGCTGTTCATGAAAAGCATAGGGAGAAGAGGCGGGAGGCGACTCGACATTTCAGGCGAAAAAAATGAGAGCTTAAGGAGCAGAATAATGTGTGCATTGAAGATTACAGGAACAGAAACAGGTCTTCCCTCCAGTAAAGACAAGGATGGTCATCTCGTTACTGACTCCGAGAGCGTACTGAGAATATATAAAGATCACTTTTGCAGCCTATTGATGTCTGAAAACTCGGCTGATAAAGACTGTGTACCAATCCGAGATGATAACATCGAGTGTCCACCTCCGAGCCAAGCTGAGATAACAACTACAAAAAAAGGTGACCGTAGTGAGTGTAAAAACTGGCTCCACGAAAAGCCCCCCAATGAAATAACGCCCAAACGAGAAATGAAATATTCCCCAAATTTTTTTCATACATTTTTGGGTGTTATTTCATATGAAATAACTCCCAATTTTTTTGGGCCATTTTTCATTTTTCTTTGGGAATTATTTCATTCTTCATTTGGGGTTTTCAAATTATGAAATAATCTCCAATGAAATAACACCCAACCAATTTTTTAAATTTGGGGCTTGTTTCATACCGTATATAATTTGGGTGTTATTTCATTTTTAAAGCTCTTGTTTTTTAGGGGTTATAATTACATAATTATATAAAAATAGGCCTTTGACAAGAATACTTTTAGCCTGTGAATATATTACAATATCTTTCGAACGTTTACATATATTTCCATTTGTGTTCATATTGACGGATAGAAAATCAACAAAATGCACCGAGCATTTTTCATTTTGAGAATGATATCTTAGAATGGAAATTTTTTAAATTTGTAAGAGTTCTTCACAAGGAAGAATTCAATAAAAGCTGAGAGTTTGATTTGCTTGTAAACACTGGAGGTGGTTGTGTAAAGGCCAAACGTAAAAGGCAAATTGTCTTCCGAACTGCAAAAATAGAGCAGGGCTACAATGATCTACTATCCACACGATTCATTTCAATAATTTTGCGACTTTGCTGATGGTCCATATTGACTTTATGAAATCCTTGGTGAAACTGACTTTTATGAATTTTGGGCATAATTTCATTTTTGTTGCTGATGGGGTTTATTTCATTGGGGGTTATTTCATTTTCATCATTGGGTGTTATTTCATATGAAATAACTCCCAAATATTGGGGGTTGTTTCGTTTTCGCTTTGGGGTTTATTTCATTTATTTTTGGATGTTATTTCATTCACTGTTTTTGGGTGTTATTTCCAATTTTTTGGGGTTTATTTCATTGGGGGTTATTTCCTGGGGGTTATTTCATTGGGGGGCTTTTCGTGGAGCCTAAAAACTATCGTGGAATTAGCCTCTTACAGATTGCGTATAAGGTCCTGTTCAAGCAAACTGTGTGAACGTCGAAAGCCAATTGTGGAAAACATGATTGGACCTTATCAGTGCGGCTTTAGACCAGGCAAATCCACCACGAATCAGATATTTACACTGCGGCAGATTCTTGAGAAAACCCATGAGAAGCAAATCGACACTTACCACCTCTTTGTCGATTACATAGCTGCCTTCGATAGTCCTATCAGGCATCGTCTATACGAAGCCATGTCTGAGTTCGGTATTCCTGCGAAGATAATTCGTCTCTGCCGGTGTACCCTTACGAATACCAAATCCTCTGTTCGGATTGGCAAGGATCTATCTGCACCATTCGATACGACGAGAGGTCTTAAACAGGATGACGGTTTGTCATGTGTCCTGTTCAACATAGTAATGGAGAAGGTGTTAAGGAAAGCAGCAGTTAACATGTCTGGCACCATATGAAAGGGAGTCAGCGAAAATAGGTTTGGCAGTGAATGAGGACAATACGAAGTTAATGGTATCATCGAACAAAGTGTCCACCCGTTGGGGACGCAGCGTGAACGTTGAAAACTATTGCTTTGAGGTAGTGGATGAATTTATCTACCTCGGATCCGCCATGTACAAAAACAACAGTGTCAGCCTCAAAGCAAAACGGAGAATAGTGCTTGCCAACAGGTGTTTCTTTGGACTACGCGAGCACTTTATAAACACCACCCTATCTCGAACTACCAAAGTCCAGCTGTACCAGGTACTAATTTTACCGGTCCTGTTGTACGCCTCCGAGTCTTGGGTGCTTACACAGGCAGATGCAGCTCATCTGGCGGTGTTTGAGAGAAAAATACTCCGCAAAATATATGGACCCATTTGCGTAAACGGCGAGTTTAGGATTCGGATAAACCATGAGCTGTACGAGTAATACCACGACATTGATGTTGTCAAGCGAATCAAAGTGCAACGATCACGCTGGCAAGGCCATGTCGTGAGAATGGATGAGGAAATTACAGCGCGAAAGGTTGTCTATCAAGACCTCGAAGGACGGCGCAAAAGAGGGAGACCGCCACTACGTTGGAAGGACCAGGTGGAGGAATCACTGATGCTGCTTGGTAGGACTGACTGGAGGCGGTGCGCACAAGATCGAAGCGAATGGAAATCTCTAATCATTTCGACCTCTGACTTAGACACTATATATGTTGTCAAGTTGTTTCAAAGGCTAATAATAATACAAAAAAGGTTTGTGTCAAGGATTTGAGTTGTATCTGCCATTTTGGTCCAAGAGATGGCGCCAACTGGTTTAATTGATTTTTTTTTTTTAAAAATTGATAAATAATTTCTTTGTCCTTGGCGTTGCGCAATCTGGATTTTTGAAGTAGAATCATTTAGGATGAGTTTTGTTGGCAGGAGAATTCCAATGTATTTAAAAAATACTTTTTATTGATGTTGATTTGGCCTGAGCCCGGGAAATTCGGCACCCTCGGATTGCTAATCTACTCCGCTAACATTAAGCTACCGAAGGCCACCACGCCAATTGTCGAAGTTGCAGAAGCCGACAGATTGCTGGCATTAACATTGGAAGGTACATTCAGCAGTTTATAAGCACGATTGGCTAAAAGACTGCATGTGCGTGATTATCCTGTGCTTAATAAAGTCTATCAAATTGTGAGCACTGTATACCGTTGGCTTAGTATTTTACCCATCACATATAAGTTCCTGCCGATTGTGTTATGCAAAAGACTAAAACCCATCTTAAAAAACCTGATTAGACATTATTAGTGTGGCTAAGGACCTGGTAAATCTACGGACGGACCAGATTTTCAGACACAATACGACAAATCTTGGAGACGAAATGAAGATCGACACTTTTAATCTTGTTATTGACTAGAAAGCTGCATAGAACAGCTCAATACGATACAATACATGTCATGGCTTAGTTTAATGACAGGACTATGCGGGATAACGCTGATCGTAAAAAGTATTTACTGAAGATAGTCAAAAATCTGTCAGAGCCATTTTATACCAAGCGTGACTTTAGACACGGCAATAGTCTTTAATTCTTTAACATTCTAATGGAGTTAATCTTTCGAAAAGCAGTAGTAAGAATGACTATCGTCATTAATAAAAATCGCTCGCATATGCCGAAGATGTTGATTTAGCGAGAAATGCGAGATGATACTGCGGCCTTTTCAAGCATTGATAAGCAATCAGCAGAAGTGGGTCTGGTGATAAATGAGGACAAATCCATTCCATTTGTTTCATCGAATAAAAATTCTACTCATTTGGGAAGCAGTGTAAATTATGACATTCATGCATCAGTTGCCGAAGTAGAAAAGAATTTCAATCGCTTCGGTATTTTGAATTCCGTAGATAATAGGTCACACCAAGTTCAGATAACAGAACTTTCACCTGGTCCATCCAACGATGTTTGGTCGCCCTCTCTGTGCCTCCCACCGAGTTTATTGCAGAAGACTTTTTCAGCCGGAGCATTTTCGTCTATTCGTACAACATGTCCAAGCCAGCGCATTCGGTCTATTTCAACGCGCTTGACTACGTCGACGTCGTTGTACAGCTCATACAGCTGGGCCCAAATATTTTGGAAAGAAATTATCTCTCCAAGACTCCCAGAATAAATTGATCTGCATGTGTCATTACCCAGGATTCTTTGCTGTATTGCAAGACAAGTCGGATAAGAGTCTGGTAGAGTTGAATCTTTGTTCTTCGAGAGAGGGCATTGTCATTAAATTGTTTGCTTAGTTGCAGCGATATGCGCCCAATACTCGTTTCATGATTTCCAGACTATTATTATTTTTGTTTATGGTGGAGCTAAGGTATACAAAATCATCTACCACTTCAAAGTTATAGTTTGTTGAAACAAATAACTTGGTTTTGTCCTCATTTATCACCAGACCCACTTCTGCCGACCACTTTTCAATGTTCAAAAAGTCTGCAGTAACATCTTGTAGTACATGTCCAATGATATTTATATGTAATTAAAGATGGTACCAGTCGTGTTAACGTTAATGAGATCGCTTGCCAGACTTTTGTCTATCTCTCTGCCAGATTTTTGTCTATTTTCTTTAAAGACTTTGTGTCAGCCTTGCGGCGATACCAAACTCAGCCATATCATCTAATAATTTCTGTACCGTATAGGACTGTCGAATGCAGCTTTCTCTTCGGTGAACAGGTGGTAGTTGTCGATCTGAATTTCTTAGGTCTTCGGTCATGGATTTACCAGGTCTAAAGTCACACTGATAAAATCCAATCAGGTTCGCTAGAATGGGCTAGTATAAATAAATCCAAAATACAATAAATCGATCCAAAATACATACTTTTTTAAATTCATACTCTTTGATTTCGATTAAACTTTACACGGTTCATGTTTTACAGCTGTCTAAAGTAAGTTATCTGCAGCATAGTTGTGAAAAGATAGCTTAGTTCATGTTGGAGTAACTTTTAAAACGATCATGGTATCGACTTTTAGTTTTCCACGTCCTCTTTGGGAATGAAAGGCTAAAAGTAATGGTCCTTGCGGGTCAAAGACATTAAAGTTTGATGCTGATCTCGTTTTGGTTCGGTGGTGGACAATCTACACCGTCGTCGATGATTATCGTGTTATCGTCACTTCAGGAACGAGTAGAGATCGAAAGTGTTCCCTCCATATTTGCAGCACACTCTGTGTCTCATGTCCGGATTTAATCAGTGTTCCTTAGTTTTTAACTTTTTGGTAAATATTAGGGCTTCAGCTGTATCTCTGTACTTTTCGATATCCTGTTTGTCTATTGTCTTTCATGGACGCTTTTTTCGCCTGAAGAGGCGTTTCAATTCGTTTCGATCCGCTTCTCATTGTAACGTTCCACCACAGCACGCGTTGCTATTGGCTTCAGTTTCCCCTTGTATGCAGCATCCATTTTCTCAGAAATTATGTAACATACCTTATCCTACCAGGGCTTTACAGAGAGTTGTTTGGAATAATTGGAATTCGTAAAATAAGGACTTCCTTTTCTTTGAATTTGCCCTTGATGATCGTTGGGACAATTTCGTTTCAGATTGCGCTATATGATTATGATCGATCCCACCTTCATCCGTAATTATGCGGCATCCCTTGTAATCAGATCTGTATGAATGCAGTTCTCCAGCGATTTGACTTTCTGATATGAACTTTAAGCTATCGAAGTCCTTATTCTTTGCTGCTAGTACTACCCGTTGATAATTCCAATCGTGATTTTTATAATTTTGTGCCATGACGGGGAACACTTCAGTCGAAGCATCTGGCACATTGCCAAGTGCCAGTAGTTGTCTCGCGAATTCAGCAGACGATGGGATGTTCTGCAATGCAATCCTCATGTCGTGGTCAATTTCAACTTCCTGACATTGACGACGACTTCAAGCATGGTATAACTTAATCGGCAACAGTAGATTTCGTGAGAAATATCATAGCCCCACCAAATCGTTTTAAATCACCTCGTAAATCCTTTATGACTACTACTACTTCCAAAGCTCGTTTATTCGTCATCTTGCATTCTCGTATCAATTTTGCTGTTGCCGAATTCTTAGACATTGTGTAGTTTGGCTTTTAAACCGTGTGAAAATTCATCGACAGTTTCAAAGCGGAATTTGCAGTTGGACTGATTTCCAACAATGTGGTAGCCATGCCAGAGGATGCAGCGGCCAACGTTGTCGCCAGAATCAACAAAAATATGTCTTGCCTGTCCCACCGGGAGCATCGGGAAGTAAATGCCTCCCGTTTCATCGTCAACAACCTTTATCAGCGAAACGTACATATTCTTGTACGATCTAAGTTTTGACCGTCTAATAGGAGGCATTAGCCACGCAAATAACTCTCCCTAAAAAACAACAAAGTCGTTATGGAATGAATGCCCTGAAATTATCAATTCACGAGACTCAATGGAAAATTTTGCCGAAAAAACCTAAATCTGTCGAGTTTTTTTTCCTGAATTTTCCGTGTTTTCCACCAATAATTTTTCTATTTTTCCAGTTGAAAAGTCATTTTAGAATAATTATCCAAAAAATTTTACATTACATCGTCCAAAATTGACAAAACATACGATAAAATGGAAAATTTCGAGGAAAAAAATACAAATTTTTGAATTATTTCATGATTTTCCAACCAAATTTTTCTATATTTTCATTCGAAAAGACGCTACGAAACTCTTGCACAAAAATTAAATTTGCGATTTTCATAAAATCAAGCAATACAATGCAATACTGTGCCGAAAAATCCAATTTTTTTCGTGTTTCTCCTGAATTTTCAAAGTTCTCCACCGAGAATTTTTCTATTTTTTCATTCGGAAAGTCATTTCGAAATAATTATCCGTAATTTTTCACAGTTACATCGTCTAAAATTATCAAATCATACCATAGAATTCATAATTCCGTAAGAAAAAAAATTAAAATTTTTCAGGAATTTTCCGAATTTTCCAAAAAAAAATTTTCCTATTTTCCTTTAGAAATGGAACAATCGTAACAATTGCACACAAAATTCCATACAAAAAGCAATTTTCGATTTTTCCGATTTCCCGACTTTTCCGGAGAATTTTCCCAAATTTTCATTCACATAAACCTCCTCCCGGAAAATACGAACAACTCAAAAAAAAATTTGAGCAAAATCGGCCCAGCCGTTCTCAATTGATAAATTACTATACATTTTTGCCACCATTTTTATATATGTAGAGAAGAGATAATATTTTAAAGCAGTATTACTATTTTTTTTCTTTTTTACCAAACTATTAAAGATTAGATTAATAAAATGTACAATAACTTCTTCAATATATATTTTTTTCAGAAAAAATTATTTAAATGATATTAAGTGATTTAAGTGATTTTTTTGAAATTTTTGGTCCAGATCCATTAAAATCTGTTATTTGTTTGCATTGCTGAGATTCTTTACTATCATTTGACACCCATATCGTTATCAAATGGTTCGTGGGAATATTTGATTTAATTTTTTGAAAGTGGTGAAACTTTGAAGTCCCTCTAAAAAAATCCTGACGTTCTGGCAATAAACTGAGAACGCAGTTTCACTACAAATGGCCTCTAGTTTCACGTATAAATGGTTTTCATCTAGTGTGAAAACCAGAAGTCGATTGGTTCAGTATATTTTTTTGTTCATTTCAAACTAAATACCTACATATCTATACAATGATTAAGATTAAGATTTCTATGGCTGCTGAAAAATAACAAATTTGTATAATATATTCATACTGAAAAACACCAACTACGAACCAACAACCACCTATGCGTCTCGTAATATTACATGCAATTAAACATAAATGTCGATGACCTTAAAAGCTTCTGCAGTGTAAAAATGGCGAATCTAAACAAAAGACAATTGAACATGTTAAGTGGCAACCACCACCGACATTGTTTGCATTTTTTTCAAAATCTAATTAAAATGTACACAAGCAAACATTTGTAAAGGTATGTGTGCAGATGAGTTCACGCACTTGCATTCTCCTAAGCTCTCATTCAGGTTTATATCTAACATTCACCATTATTCGAGAGACCACTGCCAAACACATACATACATGCATACACAACTTCTCACAATAATTATACATAGAATACGTAAATTTTTGCAAATTTTACCTGGGAGTACGCGTACGAATATTTGCTACATGTGTACACAATTAAACACACACACCAACACATAGATACACACACACATGCATACACATACACATACATTGGTTGTACGGGAAAAGGGAGCAGAACGAACAAGTGTCCTAAACACGGAACCACCAGATTTTTACAAACACACACTCACACATAACTCATTCGTTTGCGTAAGTGTGTGAATGAATGTAGAGCACCATAAAGTATGCAATTAATTTACGAGTTGTTGAAATTTTTATTCAAAACTGCAGACGCACACAAAAACCACTCACACATACACTCATGCGTACCTTTTCCGCGTTTAAACATGATGAGAAAAAGAAGGACTCAGTGTGTGTGTGTGTGTGGTACAAATATGTAATTAACACATATTAAGTTATGAAAGCTGGGGGAAGGAAAGCATATTACATTGCAAATGGTTAAGGTATACAAATGTTTATATACATTATGGTGCCAGAGAAAATTTTTCTAAGAAATATTAAAGTTCGCGCAGAACGTTATTGTGTTACTAGGTCTAAAATGGCTATTTACTAAAATTAATAAAACCCGGATGATCCTACAATTTTTCACATCAATTGGTTCAATGTTAAGGTTTCTTAATTACTTCTACTTAATTTCCCTTTACACCCCACGAATGAGGTATGGGATAGTTTCTTGCGTTTATATTTTTTGATCTGCAACTAACGGCACCTACTTGTTTATCGACGAATGCGAACGTCACTGTTTCTTAATTAATAATATATAATTTTAATGAAAATCTATAATTCGAAGTGAATAAAGCAGGGACCGAAAATAACTGCTATTGATCGATTTTACAACTAAAAAAATCAATGTGAAGGAAATGTGCTAAAATTATTTTAAGTACACCAATACATTGGTTTTTACTCCCTCTGTAGAATTTCGCAATAAACTTTTATTTTGTGATTTTTATTATAAAAGTCCCAAATAACACTTATTTTTGATTTTTATTATATCGCTCATCAAATAAGAGTTATTTTTGATTTATATTCTATCCCTCAATAAATAAGAGTTGATTTTAATTTTTTGAGTTTTTGAATAAGAGTTAGTGAAAACTTTTTGAAATAAAAATTACGCAGTGAGTTTTATTTTGCCAAACGAAAAATAAAAATCAATCAAAGACTTATATTTTTCAAAACAAAATTTAAAACTCACCTAATGATTTTTATTTCTTCAGGCCTGAAATAAAAGTCTTTTGCTGATATGGTCATTATTGTTTTTGTAATAAAAGAAATGTATATATGATTTTGATCAGCTCAACGAGACGAGCAAGTTTAGCTAAAAATAATTGGACTAAGTGTTCACTTATAGTTCGCGAACTGTGAGTTGAACATGGCAAAAAAGGTTGCAAAATTGTATAACCTCGAAAAAAATTATCTAATTGGTGGGTGTGTACCATCTCACGGAACATGTTTTACTGTTCGCAAATGCAACCAAATGCATGCTTTATCAATCCTAAGTATTTGCCGGTATTTCAGCTTGAAGACGTTATTCGCGTTAATCCCAAAGGATCGTTTCACAAGAGCATCATAGCTTCATTGGGATGCTCAGAGGTACTGTAGAAATCTTTATAGAACTCTTGTCCTTTGAAGCTGATTCTTTATTCACCCAAGAATCATTTGTATTGCATAATATTGTCTTTTGTTCCAAAACAACGCTGTAATACAAACATACTTAGTACATTACGTTATAAGAAGCTATATCCATGCACATACAGTTTCCTTCCGATTGTCCGTCCGACTGTGTTTGTTAATTTATAGACGGGATTTTATATATAAAACAAATCGGTGGTGAAGTTGCAGTCAAGTGAAGAAATTGCTAGTGAACTAAATATACTTTCAAAAAGTCTTCATGTATAGAAATTAACTATTTCTGGGCATGGGTCATTTTGAATGGGATTCTTGTTAATTTAAACAAAAATCTTAAATGATATCACAGGTATCTTACTGTTTTTGGGGTCAAGGAATCCATTTTTGACATTTATTTTTAACGCCAGAGGGATCTTTTTTACATTTTTTTGGGTTAGATCGCATTTGTTCTCCCCAGATTCCTTGAAAATTATGAGTAATATGAGTAATTTTTATAAACAAGTATGCGTTTTAATCATGACAGTGTGCACTTTCTGAACAATATAATAAACATTAGGATAATGCAAAAAAGTTTTGGCTAAAAACTTCTTCAAAATTAAAAAAAGATTTGGAAAGGCCATAGTGTCTCCTTTCCAAATACACAGAAAAATTCAAAATAGGTTTATATTCAACCATTAATCAACTACCTTGTCCAAAATTTGACACAATTCACTCTAATAACAGAAAAAATATGCCTGTAGAACTAAGGAACAAATTTGGTCACTCATATGGGAGGTACAAAAAGGAGTGTGTCAAATGATTCCGTCATCTATGGGTTTGTCTACTTAACTTAAAAATGCTGGCACATTTTCATAATGATCAGTTAAAGTTTACTCGAGTTATCCTGCCCACGACCCATCCAGCTAGCCAAACAGACGGACATGGCTCAATGGTCTTAAGAAGTCCTGAAACAATTTGATCTTAAGATACTTGGGGTCTAACACGTTTCCTTTAATGCGTTAAACTTTTATTTGTAACAAATGATATACATATACCTTCATCCCTAAGGGTGATGGTAAAACCATCGTTTTTTTCGTCGCATTGTGTAGCTATGAGTTAAATATGGTCCGAACGTCCCACAATTGTAATTATTTTGGCCAGAATATAAATATTGTTTGCATATCGATTGAACCAAAAGACTTTTATTTGAACAAATAAAAATTAAAAGTCTTCAAGTGAGTTTTATATTTCATCAGAAAAAATATAAGTCTCAGGCTGATTTTTATTTTCGATTTTGATTTGAAAAACTCATTGAATGATTTTTATTTTTGATTTCTATTTCGAAAAGTCTTCAATAATTATTATTGTGGGACTTTTAAAATAGAAATCAAAAATAACTCTTATTTCTGAGCGATAAAATATAAATCAGAAATAATTGTTATTTTAGGACTTTTAAAATATAAATCAAAAATAAGTCTTATGTTCGGAGAGATAAAATAAAAATCAGAAAATAACTCTTACAGAGGGACTTTTATAAATAAAAGTTATAACAGTTACGGTCTCTGGAATAAAGCCATACTTTCTTTATCTTCCCTTTGTATCACAAAGATCGGTTAACTCGACTTCTCATAAGTTGCTGTCTTCAAACAACAAGGAGGCCGCCGAACAAAAAAATATAGATTACTGTGGGCTCGAACCCAGGTCACAAGCATAATAGTCGCATGTTCGAAACAACATGCTATGATCATTACCTGGTTTAGATAGGGTAGGTTTAGACGTTTGTTTGGTTGAACTGTTATGTTTTATTTAGCTTATTTTGTAGCGTTTTAGACTCTTTTGTTTGACATAATTCGAGAATTAGCTAAAACTAATTTAAAAAAAAATAAGAATTACAATTCCTTTAAACTGTTTATTAGGGTGAGTCTTAAAAAATGTTTTTGGAATTTTTCATGGGCCAAGTTAAAATTTTATTAAGACGTCATTTTGAGGGATAAGCAGAATAACTCGAGTAAACCTTAACTGATCCTTATGAAAATTTTTCAGTATTAATATTTTCTATAACGAAGTTATGGAATTGTAAATGGGCAGAATTGCCCCACCCCTTCTGGTACCTCCCATACAAAATTACCTATGTTTTGATAATTATTATTTCTCCCATAACTTTCAAACGGGCAGCTGGATGGCATTTAAGCTTCGTCAGTTTAATAACCTTGTAATAACAGATAAACCCTCGGAAAATCAAAACCTTTGTCACACCCCTTCTGGTACCTCCCATACAAATGACCGAATTAACCCCCACATTTTTACCTACATATCTTTTTAGTAAAAATACTGAATTCAATAAAATTTTGTGTGAGATGAACACATGCAAAAATTTGACTCGTAAGTGACTATGGACTATATAGGCCAACCCCTTCTGGTACCTCCCATACAAAATTACCTATTTTTAGACAAATTATTTTTTACCAATAATTTCCAAACGGACAGCTTGATGCCATTTAAACTTTGTCAGTTTAATTACCTTGTAATAACAGATAAACCCCCAGAAAATCGAAACCTTTGTCACACCCCTTCTGGTACCTCCCATACAAATGACCGAATTCACCCTCATAGTTTTACATATTTATGCTAATTATTTGACAGAAAATTTTGATTTTTTTCATAGGTTAACTTAAAAGTTTTAAACGTAGAAGTCATATAATATGATTTATGCATTGTATTTCGGGAATATCAACCGGTCCTGTAATTTTAGTTTTTAAGAGGTTTAAAAATGCCTGGACAAAAGTTGATCATTCCAATTTTAAACCTGGCATATCGGATGATCTCATATTAAGACAAGTAAAGAATTCTGCGAATGCTATTTGTTTTGCCGAAAATCAGTTTAAAGAGTTTCAGCCACGAGAGGACTACAAAGAGCTACTTAAGCTGACAATAATATTCTGCGGGATGTTCCAAAAACACAAATATTCTTCAGAGCACCAGCAGGTCTTCACCGTGCTAGATGGGAGGCTAAGGTAATATATTCCTTAAAAATATATTTATTCAGAGAGCAGTTACAGTTAAACAAAAGCGAATTATGTGGAATACAGGATGTTTGCAGTTTTATAATTAATATTTATCTTAAATATTGGTTTGTTCCCACTTCTGGACCTTCTGCTTCAAGAAATGACCTCCAGGTATTAAAAGACTTGAAGTCTTATGCAACAATTAACAAAGAGACAGCGGCAATAGCCTTAAAAAAATTTATAGGTCATCTCTGGTATTTTTAGGAAGAGCTAGTTGGATTTGCATTTTTGATGACAAAGTTTCTCATGAAATTAAGAAGAAGATGGTAAATGCTTTAAACATAGAAGGAGTAGATAATCCAGAAAAACGAGTTACAGTGGATGGAAACCTACTACATTACAAAAGTCTTGAGCATTTTGTATCCAACAATACTCTTAGATTTTTCAGCATAACGGGTATTAAATCGGGTTTCCTAAAAAAAATGTTGAAGATTGGGAGCAAGATGCAGACTTTAATTTAAGTAAAGAATTAGTTCGGTCTAGGTTGAAGGTTGTTAATGATATTGCTGAACACGGAGTGGCCTTGATGCAGGAATACAATAAATTGCATACACATTATGGAGAACAGAAGTAGTTCCTATTATTATTGGTGAAAGAATTTAGAAAAAAAAAATTGTAAGCAGTAATACAGTTGTTTATAATTATATTTTTTAATGTTAAGTTTTTCATGCAATGAATTCATGTTTAATATTATTATATTAAATTTTTATTTTAATATTATTTTTTAACTGTTTAATTTAATTTTTATTTTCGAAATGTACCTTTTTAAGTAATAATACAACAAAAACTGATGAACAAATTTGAAATAAATCATTTCATATTAACTGTACTGTAAAAATTCCAAAGTTGGACTGCAAATTAGTGGAGGGGGGCAAGACAATAGCGTTGCATTATCTATGTTGAATATCTAATAACATTCATTAAACTAGATTTATATTTAAGATAAGCATTAGTAAAATTACATTAAGCGTATATCTTTAGCAAAATATAAATGAATTCAGCAAACTTACAAAAAAATGTATGTAAAAATATGGGGGTTAATTCGGCCATTTGTATGGGAGGTACCAGAAGGAGTGTGGCAAAGGTTTTGATTTTCTGGGGGTTTATCTGTTATTACAAGGTTATTAAACTGGCCAAGTTTAAATGCCATCCAGCTGTCCGTTTGGAAATTATTGGTAAAAAATTATTTGGTTAAAAATAGGTAATTTTGTATGGGAGGTACCAGAAGGGGTTGGCCTATATAGTCCATAGTCACTCACGAGTCAAATTTTGGCATGTGTTCATCTCACACAAAATGTTATTGAATTCAGTATTTTTACTAAAAAGATATGTAGGTAAAAATGTGGGGGTTAATTCGGTCATTTGTATGGGAGGTACCAGAAGGGGTGTGACAAAGGTTTTGATTTTCTGGGGGTTTATCTGTTATTAAAAGGTAGTTAACCTGACCAAGTTTAAATGCTATCCATGTGCCCGTTTGAAAGTTATGGGAGAAATATTAATTATCAAAAAATAGATAATTTTGTATGGGAGGTACCAGAAGGGGTGGGGCAATTCTGCCCATTTACAATTCCGTTACTTCGTTATGGAAATTATTAATACTGAAAAATTTTCATAAGGATCAGTGAAGGTTTACTCGAGTTATTCAGCTTATCCCTCAGGATGACGGTAAAATTTTGAATTTCGAACCCCGGTAGCGACCCCTAAACCTTTAAGAAAAAAATTAAAAAAATTCACATAGAGTTTTTTTGTACGTCTTAATAAAATTTTAACTTGGCCCATGAAAAATTCCAAAAACATTTTTTTTTTGCCAAATAAGAATCAACCTACTGTTTATATAACGTTTCCCTACATAAGCAACAGTTTCACTTTTCCATTCATCAAATGATTTTGAACTGGGTGTATTTTGTAGCAGTTACAATAAAAGTGTTGTACTCCGTGGCGTATTATTTACGTGAAATATTACTTATGATAATCATACGTCACCATATAGTATTTATATTATATCAAACAATAGAGCCTAAAACGTGACAAATTTCTATATACGATACTTACTAACTTCAAATCGATATTAAATTATTATGACATGTAACTTGACAAAACGAATGATGTAGAACTTCTTCTTTTTGGGGCTACTTTCACGTGCAGTTCTCAGAATTGAGTCCCAAAATCATGTGTTGTACTGTGTTATACAACCCAAATGGATAAACAAATACTTAGTATAATGTTGATCGCCATTCTATTGACTGGTCTATAATTATGCGGAGCGTATTCGTTTGGTCCAAGCAACTTCTGTGGGGACAAGATCCGGCTTGTTCGTCTTGAAGGTTTGTCTCTCTCTATCCGCAATCTGTTGTTTATAATGATTGCCAATATTTTTTAAATTGCATTAAGTGATTCCTCTCCAGCTGTCGGACATAGTGAGTTCATTTTTTTGGGAATTTGATAATAGTCCCCTTAATCCATGCATTGGCAAACCGTTCATTGGTCCATGCATCTTGAATGTGAGGCTGGAGAATTTCTGCGGCTGCTGAAGCATTTCACTGGCGTAGTTCTAAGAGAATTCCGTCCTCTTCTGGTGATTTGTTCCTCTTCGGTTGTAGGATAAAAGATGCAATTTCTTGTAAATTTGGTATTTTGACATATATTGAGTTAATAGCAGCGCTGCTTGCTAAAACTGGGATTATATCACCGTCTTCTATGTTTTCTTTGACGTTGCTGATTGATTCAAAATGTTGCTTCCACCGTTGTGTTTGTTCTTCTATATTGGTATCTTTTACCATTTGATTATCTTTAATCCGTTGATTAGATAATTGGTTTATTAGTCGGTGAAGTTGTCTTGCGTTGTTTGCTCCTGCAGCAGCTTCTGCTTCAATGGTGATATTTTCAAAGTATTTTCTTTTGTCTTTTCGAGCTGATTTTTTGACAGTCTTTGCTGTGTCTCCATATGGGTCTTTTAGCTCTGCGTTATCCAATTTTTTTTTGTTTTTCTCTCTTGAACGAGTTTCTACGTGATATCCGTTATCCTTATTTTCCTACCTTTCTTCCTTTGCTTTATTGTTGAGAATACTGCATGTTTTCTTCCATGATCTATTTTCTCCTACTCTGTCATTTTTGGTTTTGATTCTGAGCTTTGCTACATCGGAACGTTATTTTATTTGGTGCGTATTTCTTTTGGATGCTTTCCTGATCCTAATTTTAATTGTTGCAGTGATAAGCTCGTGGTCGCTTCCGAAATCAGCTCCTCTTTTGGTGCGTACGTCTTCTAAACATCCTCTCCACTTCCTGGCGGTTCTGATATGGTGTATTTTGATTCCTAATACTAGGTAATAATTTTCCTAATCTGGTCTTTTCAGAGATTTATAAGGTTCGATGTCTGTTTTGGGTTGTATTCCGGCCATGTCTTTTTGGCTTTCCTACATGTTTGTCAATGCTTCCGTCTGTCGTTTGCTATTCTCAACGTAAGAGTTTCAATAGTGCTTTTACAGCTGGACATAAGGGCGAAGCATTTTGCGTTCCTTGTCGAGCATATTCACCTGCTCTGCAGTTGTCCTCAAATCCACTTTGTCCAAGTATATACGTGATCAGAACTCTGTTATTCTTGGATATTTCATTAAGAGAAGTCCGACAGGCTCTGACGACTTTCGATTTAGCCTTGTGGGACTTAGTGACTTTACTGCCCCTAGACTGCATGTCAACAGAAGCATATCCTCCTGTGATACTTTCCTCACTTTAACAGCAAGTATTTCCGCTGGGAAAACTCTGCAGAATTTTGGAATCTTTGATCTTATACTCAAGCTAAGATTCGAGGAGTAGATACCGTAGCTGACCCTATTATTAATTTTGGATCAATCAGTAAAGGTGTTTAGTGGTCCATAAATACCGTTTTCGTTCTCTGTGCACTTCTTTCTGGAGGGGGCTCTGGTTTCATTGAGGATGTTTGATTTCCGTGCATGTAGTCAGTTTCATGTGAGATATTGAGTTGGTTTAGGATCCTTGAGTGTCCTTAATAGAGATGCCAGTTGTTCATCTCATTATTCGTATGGCTGATTTTAGATTTTACAGCTTAAATCATGTGGTAGTAGATTGGGGATTGTGTAGAATGACTTAGAGGTGATTAATCTCATGCATCCGGTAATTATGAGGTAGGAGGAGAATGAAACACGCCATTATGAATTATTAACTTTACAATAGCGTTGTAAATAAAAGTGTTACTTTGGTTTTACGTCCTAATATGTAGTAACACTTATTGGAACTGATTTCTATGTTTTGTGCCTAGGTAGTTCGCCTTTTCGGAGAAATTAAGTTATTTGTTGCCCGGATGGATATTAGATATGGTGGGCGTTTACTGTTTCCAACTCAACATTACTAATTCTGTGTTATCAGTGTTTGAAATAAGTCGCTTGCTGGTGCACCAGTCTAGATACAGTTTAGCGTCTTCCGTTCGAGGTATGTCTTCCGCGTACGCTACCACCATGCACCACTCCGACTCTAGCTGTTTCCATAGTAGCGGTGATAATACTCCTCCTTGTGGGGTATCTCTCTAGTAAGGATGTGATTTCCAAGCTTGGAGGTGATAGTTCTCTTCAGTAGTATATTGTGAATCAGTTTGCTAATATATGAGTTAGTGTCTAGGCTGTTGAGCTCTGTCATTATACATGACGATATTGTGAAAGGCTCCCTCTATGTCCATAAAGGCTAACTACTTAAGATAATTGTTTTCTTTCTAATGATTTTTCTATGGTGGACACAAATGCATGAAGTGCCGTTTCTGTCGATTTCACGTTTGTGTATGTGTGTTGGACATTCTGGTTGATTGGGTTCTTTATGACATCCCCCATGTACTGTGCACTTTTTGTTGCACAAAGAACTTGTTTTTGTACTAGAGTACTTTTTTGAACCAAAAGTACTTTTATTGTACTTTTTGGTTCATAGTACTTTTGTTGTACTTTTTGGTACAAAGTACTTTTTTTGTACCTGAGTACTCTTTTGTACCAAAAAGTACTTTAATTGACCTTTTCGGCACAAAGTACTTTTTTTATGCCAAAAAGTACTTTTATTGGACCAAAAACACTGTTGTACAAAGTATTTTTTTTGTACCAGAGTACTTTTTTGTACCAAAAGTACTTCTATTGTACTTTTTGGTTCATAGTACTTTTATTGTACTTTGTTTGTACCAAAGTACTTTTTTATGTCAAAAAGTACTTTTATAGGCCCAAAAACACTTTTTGTTGCACAAAGAACTTTTTTTTGTACTAGAGTACTTTTTTGAACCAAAAGTACTTTTATTGTACTTTTTGGTTCATAGTACTTTTGTTGTACTTTTTGGTACAAAGTACTTTTTTTGTACCTGAGTACTCTTTTGTACCAAAAAGTACTTTAATAGACCTTTTCGGCACAAAGTACTTTTTTATGCCAAAAAGTACTTTTATTGGACCAAAAACACTGTTGTACAAAGTATTTTTTTTTTGTACCAGAGTACTTTTTTGTACCAAAAGTACTTTTATTGTACTTTTTGGTTTATAGTACTTTTATTGTACTTTTTTGGTAGAAAGTACTTTTATTGTACTTTTTGGTACAAAGTAACTTTTTTTGTACCAGAGTACTCTTTTGTATCTTTTATGTACTTTTCGGTACAAACTGCTTCTTTTCGTACCAGCGTAATTTTTTGTACCAAAAATTACTTTTTGTCATAAAAAAGTTCTTTTGTTCCAAAGAAAGTACTTTGTACTAGAAAATAATATGAACCAAATAGTATTTTTGGTACAGACAAGTTCTCTGGTACAAAAAAAGGACTTTGTGCAACAAAAAGCGTTTTTGGGCCAATAAAAGTACTTTTTAGATTAAATAATTACTTTGTGCCGAAAAGTACTTTTTGGTACAAAAGAGTACTCTGGTACAAGAAAAGTACTTTGTGCAACAGAAAAGTGTTGTTGGGCCGATGAAAGTAATTTTGGCAATAAAAAGTACTATTGTTACATAACTTTGGTACTTAGCTCGCGAGACAAGAGCTACAAAATTCAAATGGGCTCTTGAGTTGGATTTTTTTGGGTTCTTGGCTCCTGGTTCGCTAGCCAGCTCTTTTTGTGCCCTTGGCTCGCGAGCCAGTTCTTTATTTGGGCTCTTGGCTCGCGGGCCGAGCTTTCGTGTGTAATAA
Source organism: Muscina levida (assembly GCA_964034835.1). Lineage (NCBI taxonomy): Eukaryota > Metazoa > Arthropoda > Insecta > Diptera > Muscidae > Muscina > Muscina levida. The sequence continues at coordinate 82,349,178 of OZ035884.1, forward strand.
TCGCAGACATTGGTAATTATGACTTTAACTTTCTACTTGGGTAGTAGGTGTCTATTAAGACTTCCTTAGAAGATTCTAGGTCGTTATATATCCTGTTGAGCAGATTGTTGAAGATAATACCTTTCGGAGTCTACTTAACTCCGCGTTCTAAAGAACCTTGTTGATGATTTTCCTCCAAGAAGATCTTTTCGCCTTCCTTATTAGCATTTGAAAGAGTCTTTGTACTTCTTCCTCTCATTCTGCTAACACTTCTCCCTTGTCGACGAATTTTCTGATTGAAGAACGGGATTTTGAAATCTCGTCTTTCCACCATGGAGGTTACTGGTTCTTCCCACTTTTTTCCGTGGGCAAGATTTTCTGGTACATGTGGGCAAGGCTTTGCCTACCATGCTGTTTATCTTCTGTTGTTTTTAAATGGTAAGGTCAGTTGAATTGGGTCAGTTTTGTATGGTAATTTATATTTTATTTGTCATAAATGTAGGCACTATTAAATCTTTCTTTTTATTCAAATTAGATTTGTATTATACAACAAAAGCAGTGTTCTTACTTCGAAAATGTCTACACAAGCTATGAACAAAGCTATATTACTTCCAAAGAATTGCTTTACCGGCTAAAACCTGTTGACTTTTTTAAAGCTTAAATGCTGCATCAAAAACGCAGCGTTTATAAGCATATGTCATTCTCATTGAAATCATGTTAAACATATATTTTCAATCAGTTCGAGGCAATAGCGGCTGAACAAATATTTCAGCTGTATCAAATTGCACCATTTATAATATTTTCACGCACTCACTAAATAACAGTTTAAGGTAACATCGTTTACGTTTAATGTTGTTTTCTTTTCTTGTATGTGTGTGTGCGTCTCTTTCTTTCTGTGTGTGTGTGTGTTTTTGATATGCACAGGAAATGTGAGCAGCAACATAACGCATTGATAATACCCCGTATCATATTTTAGCCAGTCACGTAATTGTGTTGACGTTCAAACACTCTGCGTCGCATTACGACGATCCAGTGCTGTCTGTATGTTGTTTTTTTCTCCTCGTCCTCGTCGTACATGTGTTCACATTTATAATACCCGTATTTTAATTGAGCGGCAACATTACTGCGAGCGTATAAATTCATTAAAAACACAATTTACAAATTCAACAACAATTACGGATTTTCCCTCCCACACACACGCACGCACGCACCCACACACAAGCGCGGTGGCGCATGTACCGCCATGGCTGCCAACTTTGAGAATTTGCCTTTATTTTAACGATTTTGAACACTATGACTATTGATGGCAAATGTATTAAAATATTTGGCATAAAAAATCTTTATTTGTGACTGCCGTACATTGTCAAACAGCAGCAAATGTAAAGCGGCCTCTTCTTTATTTTACGTATTTTATAAGAACTCTATCCATGAATAGGGATAGAGTTGCAAACCCGTACTTTTTTAACTCTCAAGCGTTTCGAATATTTATTAAAAAGTGCGACAAATTGTAGAGGTCAGTGATCGGTGGGTTAAGCACCCTGCGAAAATTTTTATCAAGTCAAAAAAAATGTTTCGCTGGGTCAGTTATAGCATCGATGTAGTATCATATAGGGGAAAATTTGTATTTAATGTGTCTTTTCCATGCATTTTGACTATCTAAGCGTCCGCATACCTCAAAGTGATGTTCAGCAAAGTGGTTAATCACCCCTATACGATACTTACTAACTTCAAATCCGTATATCTTGATTCCTATGCCTGACTCAGCGAAACGCCAATTTCAAAAGCCTTATCGTGGACGATGCACCGACTCAAATAAAACTCGGATTAAGCAGTGCAAAAAACGTTCTTAACGAAAAAAAACTACACATCGCAAAGCTGCATACAACCGGGATAGCCAATAGCTATGCAAACCAAATCCCTCAAATTCTGTAAACAACTCCAATTGCTGACATTAAATGACAGCATATTCCCCATTCTATGACGCCCACCGCAAAGCCGTACATATATAGCATTAAGGAGTGAAGTTATCGAAAAATATGGGAATAAAGTTTAAGCCCGAAAATTTTACCACAAAGTACAAATTAAAAGGTATAGAACAGAGATCTCCAACTTAAAGGTAGATTTCGAAACCTGGACACGAGCACTGACCATACTGCATAAATGGACTAAACCTTTTTATTAGTTGATCTTTTCCTCAGAAAGGGCAAGTGTGATTTTGATCAGTCATGAGCTGGCTACGTGCATGCACCAGCTGTATTAGTGTGGCTTTAAACCTGTTAAATCTACAAGTGACCCGATATTCACAGAGCGACAGATTCCGGAGAAGAGTCAAGAAATAAAGATCGACATTTCTTTCTCCCTCTATTATTTGGCAGCAGCAACAAAAACTTACCTATTAGTGGCCGGATGTAGAAAAGAATTCCAAGTGCTTCAGTCTTTTGCGCTTCGTAGATAGTTAGTAGCACCTAGTTTAAATAAAAACTCTTTGACCTGACCCATCCAACTTAATTTTGGATTCAGTATCCTCCGCCGCACATCGATTTTGTTGCCGAATACACATTTGGTCAATTTAAAAGCACTTGACTACGTCGATATCTTTATGTAGGTCATGGTTTATTCGACGATGATATTCGCTATTAACGATGATGGGTCCAAATATTTTTCGAAGTACTTTTTTATCGGAGTCTTACAGATTATCCAGGATTCTGTGCTGAAGAGCAAAATAGATAACGTCAGTGCCTGGTAGAGTTGAAACTTTGTTATTTGAATAAGCTTTCTATTCATTAGCTTGCTTGCTTAGCATATAATAGCAGCGGACTATCAATATTCGTCTTTTGATTTCCAGGCCAACATTATTATTTTTGTTTACAATGTCAAGGTGGACAAAATCATCTACCACTTCAAGGTTGTAGTTGTCAGAGTTCACACAGCGTCCCAAACGAGTAGACTCTTTGTTCGTTTAAACAAATAACTTATTTTTTATCAAATTACCCACTTCTGACGACTGCTTCTCAATGCCTGAAAAGACCGCAGTTACATCCCGCAGTAACATCCCGCAGTCCACGGCCAATAATACCTATATCCTCGGCAGCGTCTGACTTTCGTTGAAAATGCTACCAGTCAGGATCACTGATCCATGTGATGCTAAAGAGATAATGATAAAGAGATCGCACGACAGACTATCGCCTTGTCTAAAGCCTCGCTTGGTAGAAAATAGCTCTGAATGCAGCTCTGTAATCGATAGAGAGATGATTCGTATCGATCTGAAATACTTGGAACTTCTCCGGAATTGCCGGTCATGTTGTGTCTGGTCGGTCGTGGATTTACTAGGTCTAAAGCCACACCGATAAGGTCTGATCAGGTTCGCCGGTTTCCGCATTTTCCATATATTTTATATTTTCAGCACATTCTGTGTGTCCGTAAGAGGCAATTCATCTCACACCTCTTCTCATTATATTGCTCCGTCACCGCACGCCTTGCCATTAGCTGCAGTTTTGTCCATCCATTTCCTCAGATGTTGCGCGACATTTCGTATCGTACCAAGGCTTGTCTGAGCTTGGTTTTCAAAACCCAGTACGGTCGTTGCGGCAGTGGTCATAGCATTCGCAATATGCTGCCACTGTTTGTCGGGAACATCAGAATTAGGGGGGCTTGTTTGAAGTAATTGAGAGAATTGGTTGAGTAGGCATTGGCTATCTCAGTGATATGCAGTTTTGTAAGGTCTAGCTTCCCTTACGTTTGGTTACTAACCGTCTTAGGACTGGTTAATTGGGAGCGTACCTTGGCTGCAACTAGGTGGTGGTCCAAGTTAATATTCGCGGCACTCATCATTTGCACGCCCATAACGCTTGAGACATGCCTTCCATCGATTACCACATGATTAATTTGGTTTCTTATATTTTGATCAGGAGATTCTCAGGTTGCCTAGAAGACATCTTGAACCAGGAATCTGGTTCCACGTATTTTGCCGTCGCGAAGTTAACCAGTCTGAATCCGATATCGAAGGTGTTGTTTTATAGACTAAATTTTCTGACTGCTGAACCAAGAGCATATGTCCCTTCCTATTTTAGCGTTAAAATCTCCGCAGAACAATTCATATATCATGGGAGGTGCAGCGGTCATATATTTCCTTCAGGCGCTCATATAATACATCTTTAATGTCCTCGTCTTTGTCTATCGTCAGACGGGCACACAAACCACAGAAATGTTAGAATATTCCACTTTGATGTGGATAGTGGCTTGAGGTCACTTGCAGAATTAAACCTAAAGACAAGATGAATCCGAATTCGTGCCTTTCTACATGACAGATTAGATAAAAGATTTACAATTCGCATTTCCAGTATGGCGTTGATGTCAGCTTTGTATTTGTCAAGGACATCCACCTATTGGATAGACACAACATCACCGTAAAGAGTTCGGACATTTCTTGTGCATATCCCTAAAACATGATCCTTATGACGTTTGCAAGTGTCGCAAACATTTGGAGGGGTTCCTGTTGTTTTCTTCTCATTATATTTTCAAAATAGGCTGCCAAAGCCACTAAAAGAGGCTTTATGTTGAGCTTCAGTAACTTCGGTATATAAAATATATTACAAAAGTCAACAGAGCAATAAAATTGTTTATGACTAAGGCAAATATTAAAACATAAAACAAAAACAAACCTCAATAATAGTTGTATTTTATGATGATTCTAGGACCAACGTGTTAAAATTCGCGACTATCATGCAGGCGACCTGGTTCATTTCATTCATCGGCGGTTGCCTCGGTGTTGTCGACAGCAACTTTGTAGTAATCGAGTCAATCGACATGTATAGTAAAAGTTTTTCAAAAAAGCTGGTGTCAAGAATCGAGGTTAAACTGTAGATTTCGTTGTGTGAGTCAAAAAATCGAAGAGAGTTGACTAACTCAAATGCGAGAAGCTTTCCTTGTCTCATTCATGGCATGCAAATAAAAAATAATTTAGGAAAAAACACCTGAAAACCCTGCTTCCGCCTAGTCTGGGTTTTTTGCAACTTGGCCGAGGGCCTCGTTAGCAGCCCACCATGATAATGGGTATCCTCTTTCTGTGGTGATGTGAACTTAAGCATCCATTTATGCCATTGGTTTAGAGCTTCCTATTTGATTCTACATAGGCATCAACCGTGAGAGATATACATTAAAGAGAGACATAGAGAGACAGAGCACAATAATTATGAAAATAAATTCATAAATATTGATCACCTACGTTATTACCTTTGGCTTATAGTAAGTAAATAGTACATATTTACATAAAAATGCAATAGTGACTATGTGTGTATGTGTGCGCGTTTGTCAATACACTTTTGGCACAAACAAATTAAACCTGATATGTATTATTGTGGTATATTTTCATATATTCATGTGAATTGGCATGAAGTGGATGTAAGTATGTAAGCACTTGTGTGTATGTTGAGTTGATGGTGTCTACCCATTCGGGTGCATATACTCAGATCGAAATATAAACAACAGCTGTAGCTGTATCGTCGCTGTTAACATTGTGTAAGTCAGATCCGATGAAAATTAAACTTAATATTCCTTTGGACAAATATCATATATATATACACATATAAATATTTGAATGGATATAAAGCAAAATAACAATAATTGCTGGGAAACACACATTTGTGGTAATATTCGTATCAGATTTCCAACCGGGTTTTAACCATTGACATTTACGAAAGTTTAGTTTCACTTTAGCTTTGTGTTTGAATTCAGGAAATTTATACCCTCATTCCTATCATTTGATATGAGAAAAAGTGTAACGCATTAAAGCAAACGAGTTGGATCCCAAGTATCCTAGGATCAAATTTGTGACAAGACTTTTTAAGACTGATTGATCTATGTCCGTCAGACTGATTGATGGACAGGTTAACTCGAGTAAGCTCTCATTGAATGTGTGTGAAGATATAAACGTTTATAACTAGCGAAGATACCAACCAAGGTGTCTCCACTACTCTCTATTGTGAATGGTTATGTAACCAATTTTCTAAGGATATAAAGAAAATTCCAATTATCTTCCACAATATTGGAGCAACATACAAAAAAATTACCCCAGACGTAGTCAAGGACCCAGGCTCCAGGTCTATCCTATAATTTAATCAAATTCTTTCCCCAGAAATTACATATACGATAGTAAAAAGCTACATGGGGATATGACCATATCCGGAAAACCGGAGAGAGTGCATCAATGTCCACCATACCACAGAGGCTCCAGGGGGTGTGGAATACAAAAATATGTCCAGATTTTCCAGGACCGATTTCAGAGCTGGGAAATCCTTGACCAAAAAAGTAAATTTTCATATGATGAAATCTGGCCAGGATGATTGGCCATATTTGGGAAACTGGAGGGAGTGCATCAATCCCCATTATACCACAGAGGCTCCAGGGGGTGTGGAATACAAAAATATGTCCAGATTTTCCAGGACCGATTTCAGAGCTGGGAAATCTTTTACCAAAAAAGTACATTTTCATATGATGAAATCTGGCCAGGATGATTGGCCATATTTGGATAACTGGAGGGAGTGCATCAATCCCCATTATACCATAGAGGCTCCAGGCTGTGTGCAATTCAAAAATATGTCCAGATTTTCCAGGACCGATTTCAGAGCTGGGAAATCCTTTACTAAAAAGTACATTTTCATATGATGAAATCTGGCCAAGATGATTGGCCATATTTGGATAACTGGAGGGAGTGCATCAATCCCCATTATACCATAGAGGCTCCAGGGCGTGTGCAATTCAAAAATATGTCCAGATTTTCCAGAACCGATTTCAGAGCTGGGAAATCCTTTACCAAAAAAGTACATTTTCATATGATGAAATCTGGCCAGGATGATTGGCCATATTTGGATAACTGGAGGGAGTGCATCAATCCCCATTATACCATAGAGGTTCCAGGACGTGTGCAATTCAAAAATATGTTCAGTTTTTCCAGGACCGATTTCAGAGCTGGGAAATCCATTACCAAAAAAGTACATTTTCATATGATGAAATCTGGCCAGGATGATTGGCCATATTTGGATAACTGGAGGGAGTGCATTAATCCCCATCATACCATAGAGGCTCCAGGGCGTGTGCAATTCAAAAATATGTCCAGATTTTCCAGGACCGATTTCAGAGCTGGGAAATCCTTTACCAAAAAAGTACATTTTCATATGATGAAATCTGGCCAGGATGATTGGCCATATTTGGATAACTGGAGGGAGTGCATCAATCCCCATTATACCATAGAGGTTCCAGGACGTGTGCAATTCAAAAATATGTTCAGTTTTTCCAGGACCGATTTCAGAGCTGCGAAATCCATTACCAAAAAAGTACATTTTCATATGATGAAATCTGGCCAGGATGATTGGCCATATTTAGATAACTGGAGGGAGTGCATTAATCCCCATCATACCATAGAGGCTCCAGGCTGTGTGCAATTCAAAAATATGTCCAGATTTTCCAGGACCGATTTCAGAGCTGGGAAATCCTTTACTAAAATGTACATTTTCATATGATGAAATCTGGCCAAGATGATTGGCCATATTTGGATAACTGGAGGGAGTGAATCAATCCCCATTATGCCATAGAGGCTCCAGGGCGTGTGCAATTCAAAAATATGTCCAGATTTTCCAGAACCGATTTCAGAGCTGGGAAATCCTTTACCAAAAAAGTACATTTTCATATGATGAAATCTGGCCAGGATGATTGGCCATATTTGGATAACTGGAGGGAGTGCATCAATCCCCATTATACCATAGAGGTTCCAGGACGTGTGCAATTCAAAAATATGTTCAGTTTTTCCAGGACCGATTTCAAAGCTGGGAAATCCATTACCAAAAAAGTACATTTTCATATGATGAAATCTGGCCAGGATGATTGGCCATATTTGGATAACTGGAGGGAGTGCATCAATCCCCATTATACCATAGAGGCTCCAGGGCGTGTGCAATTCAAAAATATGTCCAGATTTTCCAGGATCGATTTCAGAGCTGGGAAATCCTTGACCAAAAAAGTAAATTTTCATATGATGAAATCTGTCCAGGATGATTGGCCATATTTGGATAACTGGAGGGAGTGCATCAATCTCCATTATACCATAGAGGCTCCAGGGCGTGTGCAATTCAAAAATATGTCCAGATTTCATCATATTAAAATGTACTTTTTTGGTCAAGGAATTCCCAGCTCTGAAATCGGTCCTGGAAAAACTGGACATATTTTTGAATTGCACACCCCCTGGAGCCGCTATGGTATAATGGGGATTGATGCACTCCCTCCAGTTTTCCAAATATGGCCAATCATCTTGGCCAGATTTCATCATATTAAAATGTACTTTTTTGGTCAAGGAATTCCCAGCTCTGAAATCGGTCCTGGAAAAACTGGACATATTTTTGAATTGCACACCCCCTGGAGCCGCTATAGTATAATGGGGATTGATTCACTCCCTCCAGTTATCCAAATATGGCCAATCATCCTGGCCAGATTTCATCATATGAAAATGTACTTTTTTGGTAAAGGATTTCCCAGCTCTGAAATCGGTTCTGGAAAATCTGGACATATTTTTGAATTGCACACGCCCTGGAGCCTCTATGGTATAATGGGGATTGATGCACTCCCTCCGGTTTCCCAATAATGGCCAATCATCCTGGCCAGATTTCATCATATGAAAATTTACTTTTTTGGTCAAGGATTTCCCAGCTCTGAAATCGGTCCTGGAAAAACTGGACATATTTTTGTATTGCACACACCCTGGAGGCTCTGTGGTATGGTGGACATTGATGCACTCTCTCCGGTTTCCCGGAAATGGTCATATCCCCATGTAGCTATTTACTATCGTATATGTAATTTCTGGGGTAATGATTTGATGAAATTATAGGATAGAACTATAGCCTGGGTCCTTGACTACGTCTGGAGTAAATTTTGTGTATGTTGCTCCTATATTTTCGAAGATAATTGGAATTTTCTTTATATCCTGAGAAAATTGGTTACATAACCATTCACAATAGAGAGTAGTGGAGACACCTTGGTTGGTATCTTCGCTAGTTATAAACGTTTATATCTTCACACACATTCTCATTGATTCCTATTAAAATTTACCCATACCAAATGACCTGTTTGATGTACATATTAATATTTCTCCCATTATTTTCAAACGGAAACCTGCAGAATATTTGAATGTCGTCAGATTATTAACTCTGCAATATTTAGTAAGCTAAAGTTTAGAAAGCCGTAACATACAAATAACCGTATTTACCCTCATAGTCAATAGCTAAATTCAGTCAAAATTTGCACAAGGAAAACTCATAAAGAAATACAATAATCCCAAAGATATAGAAATTATGATTTTTTTTAGATTTTCGAGAGAATTGACGAAAACTGTGCTCACTCCAACTTTTTCCTTAGTTCTCCGATGGCACAGTAACATCTACTTTCGGTACCACCATGCGTACTAACCATAAGGCTTATATATTGTATGAAAAAAACTTATCATTTGTTGGCGAATTCATTAACTCTTATTACAATGTTACAACAGTGTTAATACATGTCAGTAAAAGTGTGGCCATAAGACTGAAAGTCCTTTCAATTTGAGGCTCAGTTTAGGAGATAAACACATTCCCATATGATCATCAATGGATTCTCACACATTTAAGAATATCCCAGTGATTTCGCGCTTATTATATGAATGGCTCAGAAGCCAAATCTATTAACTCCACTTATTGATTTTTTACATTTAAATCAATGATTATAAATATAAGAACTTCATTACATCGTTAACATTTTACATCGCTATTTTCATATGTTTATTAACGGATTCCCACTCAAATGAGATGAATTTCTCAAGTTGAACTTAGTAATTTCCTAATTGTAACAAGGCTTACTTTATGAGATAAACGCTTATAAAATTTTCTATATGAATATTGACGGGTTCCAAGGATGAGGAACCAGTCGAGGAGCAATCATTTCCAAGTTCCTATTCGCGATTTGAGATATAAATGCATCAAAAGATTTCCAAATGGATTTACCCGATTCCTCCATAGTTCCACACGGAGAGTCTTAGAGATTTCTATATGGGTTTGGACGATTCGTCCATAGCTTTGTAGGAAATTTCCAACATCTTCCTATTGATTTTAATACATTTTCCCGTATGTATTTAGACGATTCATCTAACCTCTTCCTAGTTATTACCCTTTTTTCCAAGTAGGTGCTATTTGTTGTGAATCTACCTGATTAATAGGGTGTAAAGGGAAATTAAGTTTTAAGTTTTACTTTGTCCATAGTAATCCCGAGTTATACACCATTTTGAGATTATATGCTTAGTTTACGAGATAAATACATTTAAAGATTTCCATATGGATTTGGACGATTCCTCAATAGTTGAATAGGGTATTTCCACCCTCTCCCTAGTGATTCCCCTATTTGCCTACAAAGTTTGGACGACTCCATAAGGTATAGGGAATTACCACCCCATCCCAAGTGATTTCCCCTTTTGGGTTAGAGACTTAGTTTACGAGTTAAAGATTTCTATGTGGGTTTTGACGATTACTTCATTGTTTCATATGGAATTTCCTCTTCCTAGTGATGTCTATATATCTTTCATACTGATCTCAAATTATGCTCCTTTTTTCGATTAGAATCTTAGTATTGATTTTCCCTATATGTTGAGGTTTAGCTTACGAGATAAATGCATTTAATAATTTCCATATGGGTTTGGATTATTCCTTTATAGTTTTATAGGAAATTTCCACCCTCTCCCTAGTGATGTCCCTATATGTACATACTGATCAAAAATTAAGCTCCTTTTTGCGATTGGAGGCTTTGTTTACGAGATAAATTCATTGATAGATTTCCATATGGGTTTGGACGATTCCTTTATAGTCTTATAGGGATCTTCCACCCTCTCTAGTGATTTCCCTATTTGTCCATAGTGATCACGAATTAAGCTCCATTTTACCATTTTACAGTGAATACAAATAAAGTTCATTTTCTCGAGTAGATGCTTAGTTCAGCAGATATAGTAAGTTAAAGGTGTCTGGATATAAAAAAAAACTTAATTTGCCTTTACACCCTATGAATTAACACGCTTGCTATTTTTAGATTCACAACTAATGGCACCTACTAGCTTATCGACAAATGCGAACGTCAAAGTTTTTTTTCGTTATAAAAGTTATCTTTGGCCGACCTCCTCCCAGTGGTCCTAAGCGCCAACAACCCACTGCTCTGTCTAGTAGCTCCAGGGGCCAGTTGCCCTTAATGTCAATTTAAACCTCCTCGAGATTTTCAAAAATCACTTCCAGTTTTCCGAAACCGAATGTTCGAAAAAAGTCATCAATGGCTATTGCTCTCTTAAGTTCCGAAAATTCAGCTCTTTTTCTAATATGTTTGTTGCAATGAAATATTAGACGGTTGGCGTCCTCTTACGTTTCACAATAGTCGCAATTGGGTGATGGTTAGAGTGTTCAAAACCGAAAACCGTCTAGCCGGTGTTTTCTCCAAAACCGTATGCCGGTTTCTTCAAAAATGCCAATTTCGAATACCAGGTTTATCTCATTAAACTTCATCCCACAATGACTTGGAATTTAATGAAGTTCTACATCCGTCAGAATACTTTCCGCCAGATCCCAGAGCCGATGCACCAAATAGTTGTCCTGAACTTGTTTCTCCATGGTCATGGATCTGCTCAGGCTATCCGTGCAGATGGCCAATTTCAAGGTATTATTTTCCAAAAAACTCAGCCATATTGAACAACGCAATCATCTCCGCCGACATCGAGGATAATCCCTTACAGGTGAAATACGCCAATGTCGTGCTGGTTTCGGTATCCACTACTGCAGGACCTGTAGCGTCCGCCATAACCGATCCATCTGTGAAAATTATCCTGAAATTCTTCTCTTTTAAATTGTCAATTTTCTCCGCATAGAGCCTGGAGATCTGTTCTTAGCTTGCAGTCTTCTTGCCGCCTGCAGCTCCATTTAAGAAATGATTATTTGTCGCCTGAATTCTTCTTACCGCCTGCAACTCCTTTGAAGAAATCTATATCAGTCGTTATATTAGGTTTTACCCTTGACCATTTTTCCAGTCTCTCCACATTTAAGATGACGTCCCCGTACTTTCCATAAACTTTGCCGTAACTGGTGGTTTCGCCAGGAGTCCGTGGGCTACAATTTTTATCGACTCCTTTGCCGTGATAAAATTTGATAAGGCCCAGTTCCTTTCTGACGTGGAAATTTATGTATACATTCAGCTAATTCGCATTTTTCGATATATTGGCCAGTGCCGCTGCTACGTATTCAATTTTCGACCAGTTTTGTGGAAGGTCAAGCCTTTCCGGGTCAATTCCAATTCCACTTAAAATTGTCAGGAATTGGGTCTTGTTCACTTCGGCTATTGTCCTGTCAACATGCTCCATCGCAGTGCCTGACACAGCTTTGTTGACCCCCAGCAATATGATATTCTTCTCCTGTGAGAGCGTCACAATATCAATAGTCAAGTTCAGCTGTTTCGGGTTCCTGCTAAAATATTCCAATTTGGTATTTCATTCAATAAATCAGAGGCTCATCTCCTCGCAAATGGCCTTGAACTCTCTTATTTTGTCCTCTAGCGATGCTCTCGCTTCGTCAAAAATTCTGTGATGTGCCAATATCACAAAATCGTCGGCATATTAGAATAGTGTTCATTTTTCATCAGTAATCGAGTGGAGTTTTGTCATATACAGGTTGAAATGGATTAGTCTCAACGAGCTGCCCTGGGACAAGCCGTTGCTAATCTCAACCTTTTTACTGTCCAAGTCCTTTCATGAAACACCAAGAACCATTTTACAAATGTACGAGTTGAGACCCATATGAAACGGAGTCTACGCCATTTTGCCTATGTATGCATTGTAGTGAACCTTTTTCCACGTCTACCGTCATGTCCACAACTAACTCACCCCTTTGCCTCAGTTCAGTTGTTAGCATCAATATATCGTTTATGCAGTGGGTTGTGGAGTGTTTTGGTCTAAAGGCATATGACCTGTGAGGGAGAATACTCTCCTTATCAACGTGATCCACAATCCATTTCTTGATCTGAGCCTCTAGGATCTTGAGTGGCACAATAAGGAACGGTATAGGTGTGTAATTTCGAATTTCCGTTGGGTCTTTGTGGGGTTTCGGCACTGGCGCAATCTTCACCTCCCTCCAACTCTATGGTATTTTTACCATCCATCCAGGTCCGCATAATTATATGATAGAAGCTCACTTTAGCCTGGCCATTCAACTTGGCCATCATCCCGTAGGTAATACTGTCCAAACGTGACAGTTTGAGAAGCTTTTACTAGACATGCCGATTGACTCGACACTATACTGCGAAGTTGTTGTTGACAACATCGAGGGGGCCGGCATGAAAGAAAAATGTAGATGACTGGAGCCGTAAATCAAACCACGGACCTCCCGCATGTTAGTCGAGTGGTCTAACCACCATGCCATGGCCGGTCCCTATATTGTGAACTAATTATGTATTGCAAGGTAGCAATCAACAATGAAAGTACAATTTTGGGGAATATCTAGTGTCTTCAACACATCTTAGAAATTTCTTAGGTTTTCATGTTGTAAAAATTTACAATTACCCCAATTCCAATAATTCCGATGCGGCTAGAAATCACACAGAACTATTTCCAATTTAAATAAATGAATGTAAATCCAATTGATTAAAAATTCTTACAATTACTATCATTTCACATAAGCCCTTTGACTTATGTATTTCTTTTCCATTCTTGTACATATTGATTTAATATGTAGTTTATTTGTAAACATATATGTACATGTTTTTTTTTTGCATTTTAAAGAAATTGGATAATGTTATGCTTTTTAGGCATTTTAAACAAATTAGAAAATTTTTAAATAAACCTAATCACATAAAATTTGAGCTATATACATGTACAAACATAGAGTGATGCGTTTTATATGTAAATTTTTTTTTTTTGTAATTTAATATCTATACTAAATATTCATAGCCAAAATGTTGGTTTTATACCATGGTGAAGTTACTTTCCAAATAAAAAATAGTAATGCATTTAAAACATGATACAAGACCTCAAAAAGTTATATTTAAATCAACGAATTTATTAGCAATTTTAGTAAATGTCTATAGCTGACCGTGACATGTTGGTTAGAACACACGACTTTCATGCGGGTGATCTGGGTTCAAGTCCTGCAATACAATTATCAACATTTCCATTTTTTCCAAAATTGACAGCTTTTCGAATACAAAAATTCTTTTTTTTAATTTTGATTGATAAGTAATTAAAAATGTAAATTTTTTTTTGAAATGCCTCTTGTTGTATTGATTCGTAACTAACTCGCTTTTTATTTAAAAAAAGATCTTGTAATTCGGCTAAGTATTGAAGTTCGAAAGTTGATTTGTCCAAAATCATTTATTTTTTCCCACTGTCCGATCCCCTTGATGTTTTATACAGCTTCTTCCGATTATTTGTGTCAATCAGCTTTTTTTCTAGTAAAAGTTTCTCAAAATAGAAGACTTTCGAAACTGCCGCCAAGCTGTAGGTCCCGTTGTGTGACTCCTAACTCACTCAAATGTGAGGGCTCTCTCTCCCCTATCACATTCATGCATTGCTTACCAAAAACGAGCCACACTAACGTACACAGAATTGTGTATCGCGTTTATATTCTTTGGGCATATTTTGTATTTCTTTCAAACTATAGATGGTTTTGTTTCTATTTAGATACATGAATGCGCTGTTAGTCCTGTTGAGTTGTGTATGAGTTGCTGTGTGTATGTGTTTGAGTATAGTTTTAACTTACTTAAAAAAAAAAACTTAATTTCCCTTTGCACCCTATGAATGAGGTATGGGATAGCTTCTCGCGTTGTTGTGAATTAACACGCTTTCTATTTTTAGATTCACAACTAACGGCACCTACTTGTTTATCGACGAATGCGAACGTCACTTTTGAGAAGCTCTTACTAGACACGACGCTTAATACTGCGAAGTTGCTGTCAACAACATTCGAGGGGAGCCGACAATGAAAGAAAATTTTATTTATTTTTTTTTTTTTTCTTTTAAGATGACTGGAGCCAGGTTTGAACCTGCGATCTCCCGCATGGTAGTCGCGTGTTCTAACCACTATGCCACGGCCGGTCCTAAGTTTTAACTACTACATCCTTTTGTCGATTATATGTCTGGTGTGGCACACACACACACACATCGACATGTAGTAAAGGTAAACTTATGTAAACCTACTGGTCTAAGATTTATCCACTTACATTTGCTATGAATTCAGCAGAAAAATGTTACGGATGCACTTTGAATAGAGCAGAGAACGCGAAAGGCTTTACCATGAAATTCTCAAATTGTTGATATCAAAGCACACACAAGTACACACAGCCACGCACGCACTTACTATCATGTATGAGCATAACATAACCTGGTATTCATTCGTACATGAAAAGTATTGCAATGGATGTCTGCATGAAAACGAATTTCAGACATTTTCAACATAACAGGTAAAAATCTAAATGTACATGGATAGTATAAACTAAAGCGACGATGTAAATTTTCTCCAGCAGCATTTTAAACAAGTATAATTAATAGTTTCTAAGGAAAGGTGAGTCTGAAATATAATTAATGTACTAATGTACTGTCTTGGTGAGAGGAAGCAACGTTAGATGAGTATAAAATATTACATTCCGTTAGTGGGTGCAATGACCATTGGTATACAGATCAGTTATAAGGAAAGAATTTCCCTTTACACTTCATGAATGAGGTATGGGATAGCTATCTCTCGTTGTTGTGAATTAACACGCTTTATATTTTTAGATTTACAACTAATGGCACCTACTTGTTTATCGACAAATGCGAACGTCACTGTTTGAGAAGCTTTTACTAGACATGCCGATTGACTCGACAAGTTGCTGTTGATAACATCGGCAGTGAAAGAAAAATATAGGTGACTGCCACGGCCGAACTCAGGCTCTTTCTATTAAGCTCTTCAGAAACTTGTCGGCTACTTAAGATTTTATCCTCGAATCCAACAATAACATCGTACATACGGGGAACAGATGGTTAATGGAGGTACTGGTGCAAGTGTACATCACAGGCTGTCAGGAATGTGCTTACAAGTTTATAGAAAACTGGGACAGTAATACTTTTGATATTTCCGGCATATCGATTACTAAACATGCACTCTTTTAAATCTCCGGGGCCAGATCTACAAAAGAACATCGAAGTATTGACTTCCAGGCTTCTGAATCTTCATAGCACTACCTACAAAATTGCATTTATCCCTAATGGGAGTAAGGCATTCCATACTTAAGCCAAGAATTTTGGACCGATTAGCCTATTTTCCTTCCTACCTAAAACTTTGGAGAGAAAAATCGATGTATATATCAGATCATCTCTTAAGCCGGTAACTCTATCCAAGGCTCAACATGCCTACACGAAAGGTAAATCCACCGAAACTGTTTTACATTCGAAAACCAGTTTTATCGAAAGATCCCTGAACTACAAGAAACACACACTCACCCGCCGCCTCTCTGAACATCGAGAGAGCTTTCAACAATGTCAAACATGAATCTTCAATTGACTCAATGAAACAACTGGAGATTTATCCAGCGGTAATCTCATTAGTTAATAAACTCTTAAACTCTTTAGGCGTTTTGGATATAGTGTGGGCGTATCAAATATTTCTAAAGTGGTGGTTCGTGAGACTCCACAAGGAGGAGTATTCTCTCCACTACTATGAAATCACAACATCAACACTCTCCTGGGGACGATGGACAAAACGTGCAGCACCACTATCGCATATGCGGATGACGTAGTATTAGCAGTTACCGACAAGTATCCTAAATTACTCCCTGAGCTTATGGAATATGAGCTGAAATTTCTGCTAAAACGGTGTCATAACTGTGGACTGGGTGAAAACCCGAGTAACGGAACTGGGATATACAAAATCCCTCACTTTGACAGACCCAGATTGGGTTCAGATTGAATTGGAATCTGAATACTCAGGTTTAGAATAGCAAAGCGGGAACGGCTCTATACTGCTGCAAAATGATAACAGGGAACGGTACGGTCCTCAACCTGTTACCCCCAGACATTGAGACGAGGAAAATAGCAACGAACGCGGCAATCAATTCCACGGTAACCGGCCGAACAAAATAACGGACCAACACAATATTTCTGCTCCGTCTGCAGAAACCTCATCCATCACCGTTCAACATCTGTAAGGTGTAACCTATGTATGAATTGGGTGCACTTCAGAGGTTGCTCTGGCCTCTGAGGGAGTATCGCCCGAAATATGTTGCAGCTTTCTGTGCCTCCGTATCCCGCAGTATGTCCCAAGAGTCGCAGTCGTTTTCGCCGTCAACGTCTTCGATATACGGGACACCACCGCAATCTCCCTCACAGCAATACCAACAAACACAGCAACCAACACCACAACTAACGCCACATATTGCAGTTCCAACCCCTGAACGTGCATCCCTTTTGCAATTTAATTGCAATGGTCTTCGTGGCAAAATCAGCAAAATCGTAAAATTCATGAATCGGAGAAACATCAAGGTCGCTGCGATCCAGGAAAATAAAATGACTGACACTTGCAGCTTGCACAGTTGTCAGGGTTACAATGTGATACGAAAGGATCGCACCATTCTGAGCTTGACTCTATAGACCCATACATTGCATGTATGGGAGTAACAGTAAAGTCTGGGGCTGCCGAGATAGAGCTGTGCAACGTATATATACCGCCGATTGGTAGCTGTTCTCTGCGTTATATGCCGGACATTAGTCCTTCAAGACAATAACCGCATGGTCCTAGGAGACTTTAATGCCCATCACAAGCTTTAGCATTCTCTTCTAGCCAATGACCAGAGAGGCACAACGCAGCGGTCGCTCGCTTTATCCCTGCTGGTCGAATACCCGAAATACGACCTAACTTCCCAGCAGAGGCAGCGGGACTCGAGGACGAACGTGATGAAATTTGTAGTTCTAACCTTGCTGATCCTAGAATCGGAGAACTGAATCTAGAAATCAGTAAGAAGGTCGACGAATATAAGCGGAATATATGGCTAGAACATTTGAAGCAATGCAACTTAGGTTCCGGTATCGGTACATTTTGGCAACCACAATTTACAGTTGGACAAGTTGCAGATGTCATCCGCAGCGCAAAGTCATCCAAAACGCTAGGCCCCGACGGAATATCCATAAACAGTTGAACATACCGGGAGTCGAGTATTTGCCTTATGGAAAATGGACAGAGTGGTCCTGCTGCTAAAACCTGGCAAAGATGCGAATAGGGGAGAATCATACAGGCCTATTTCTCTTTTTTAGCTTTAATCCTCCCGAGCCTGACAGGCCATTTTCCAATTGCTGATCATCAGCATGGATTCCGTAAGCAGCACAGTACAACTACTTCTTTACACGCCATTACCACACAAATAAGTTGCAGTCTCAACCAGATCAAGCCCAGTGACAGGACGGTCCTCGTGGCGCTTGACTTATCGAAGGCTTTCGATACTGTCAACCACGCCACGCTTTTCGAGGACATCGCCAACATGTCCCTCCCAAAGTGTTTGAAACATTGGATCGTAAATTACATGTATGGACGCCAGTCGTATGTGGAATTCAGAAACAAGAAGTCAAAGCCCCGTAGAGTTAAACAGAGAGTTCCCCAAGGTGGGGTGATATCCCCGGCGCTGTTTATCCTCTACCTTTTTGCAATTTCACCACCACCTTAAGATTACCAGGCAATTTGTTGCTAACAAGAATAATTTGGTTGTACCCTACGATTAGATATTTAAAACCCGAATTGTTGGAAAACTTTATTTCTTAAATAAAACCAAATTCAGTTTTTAATAAAGTTAGGTATTTATATGTCACATATGCGGACTCAGCGCAGTAGTGGGAAATCGTTTTTTTTGTGGAAATAACTGTAACTTTTTCATGGATAATAGTATTTTAATGATATTTCACACGGTAAAAGCTGAGATGTTATCCAGATGACTTTCTGGGTCCATACTTTATGTGGGGGCTATTAGAGAGCTTTCAAAATGTTTGAATTTTACATTATTTTTAATTTAAGCACTTTACTAACGATGTACTTGTTAATTGTGCTTCTAGAAAGATAATCACAAGTATAACTGCCACTTTTCCGATTTATTAATCATACCGATTCAAATGATCAACATTGCTATGACTAGCATTTAAAATTTGTGTATTTTTTATTTAATTGTATGTATGTATACCACAAGTACTAGATACATTCGTATACAATACGAGTAAACGTTTTTTCATAACACCCCATGATAAAGGAAGAATAGTATTCATTGAATACACAAAAACCATAAAATTTTCCATGCATTCTGCATTTGACTTTAATAACAGATCTGCCAGTTATGTTTATTGGAATGACCAATACCATCATCACTTTTATTATCAAACATTCGTTGATGATGTTTTGTGAGCTCATATTCGAATATTCCATTGGAAAGTTAGAGAGTCGTCAGAGTAATTCGCACTTTCCAATGGAATATTCGAATATGAGCTCACAAAACATCATCAACGAATGTTTGATAATAAAAGTGATGATGGTATTGGTCATTCCAATAAACATAACTGGCAGATCTGTTATTAAAGTCAAATGCAGAATGCATGGAAAATTTTATGGTTTTTGTGTATTCAATGAATACTATTCTTCCTTTATCATGGGGTGTTATGAAAAAACGTTTACTCGTATTGTATACGAATGTATCTAGTACTTGTGGTAGTTCATTCGAAACAATTTGTCTGTCAGCGATAAATATCCACCACTATTACCGTTCTTCACTAGTTGGTAGTACTCGGAACCACGCTTGAGTGATTCCACGCTCTGCATTAGTATCTTCACCACTAACAAATGTATACGTATTAATATGGAAAAGCTTACGGACAGACCTAGGCGCATAATCATAATGTTGACATAATCATATAGCGACATGGAATATGTTGTGGCTACAAAAGTGAAAACAATAACATATTATTTAATTAATTTGTTTACTATTCGCTTCTGGGGGCAAGTGTATAACTTACTTGCTCTATGCAAATTTAACATTATAACCGAAGTACTAAGTACGAAGTCAAATGATGATCATCCTTTTTGTACCCAAATGAGTTTATTCAATTGTATATGAGAATACGAAAACAATTCAGATTTGTACCCAGGCTGACTTAATGTGATCGGGAAGTTTTAACTTCGCTCAGTATATATGTATCAATGAGGTCGGTGACTGTGATGACAGGTATAGGAGTTCGGACGATTTAAGCTGATCGGTAACTTTAAATAATTTTTCGAAACTATAGGGGTCATGGGACATAAAAGACTGAGACTCCAATCTCCATGAGCTGATGCATGCTTCTCATCAGCTCCTCCCCATTGCCACTCGTATCTCACTCTGGCTCGGAGGTGGACAGTTAATACCGTCGACATGGATTGGTGCGGTATCTTCTAGAGTGGTGTCCGCATCCAGTAGACTGCTGAATTGTTCTCTCCCATATCTTTAGAACATTATACGGGACTGTCACTAGGTGGACATCGCTGTCCTTGCAGGAGAGCAACCTAGTTTCCTTAACTCTCTGGTAGAATTTTCGGTCTTCCCATCTGCTTCGGAGCAACTCTGTGCACTCATCCTGTCTCTTCTTTGGCCCCTTCTTCTTTCGTGCTACTTAAACGTAGAATATCTTGTGTGTCAGGCCAAAGTCGGATAAAACCAACCGAAGTTGGATTTAACCAGACCAAAGTCCAAATAAACCGACCGGAGTCAAGAACCAAAAAAAATTGTGTTCAACCAACCAAAGTTTAGGTCCGATAAATCAACCAACTTAAGTTGGATCCAACCAAACCAATCGAAATTGGGTTCAACCAACCGAATTTGGATTCAATTGACTAAACTCCTACCAACTGGAATTGGATTCAATAGAATCGGTGTCGAGTTAAACAAAGCGAAATCTGATTAATCCGATCAAAGTCAAGTTAAACCAACCAATGTTGGATTTAACAGACCAAAATCCGATTAAATCGATATGAGTCGCATTAAACCAACCGAAGTTAGATTGAAAGACCAAAGTCAATTTTAACCGACCGAAATTCACAAAACCGATTAATCCGACCGGAGTCTAGTTTAACCAATCGGAATAGGGTTCAACCATACGAAATTGGTTCAATAGACCAATGTCTGATGAAACCGACCAGAGCTAAGTTCAACCAACTGAAATTGGGTTCAACCAACCTAATTTACAACAGACCAAATTTCTATAAATACACTAAAACGTAAAAAATCGTCGTGTGAAAGACCGAAGTCCGATATATCAACCAATAGAAGTTGGATTCAATTGACTAAAGTCCTACCAACTGGAATTGGATTCAATAGAATCCACCGTAGTCGAGTTAAACAAACCCAAATCTGATTATTCCGACCGAAGTCAGATTAAACCAACCACTTTTGGATTCAACAAACTAAAGCCCGGTTAAATCGACCAGAGTCGTGTCAAATCAATCGATATTAGGTTCAACCAACCGGAATTGGATTTAACAGACCAAAGTTCAAATAAACCGACAGGAGTCAAGTTATGCCAACGAAGTTAGATTCAATAGATCAAAGTCAAGTTTGACCAACCAAAGTTGATTGCAACAGACCTAATTTCTACAAATTTACTTAAATGTAGAATATCTTCTTGTGAATGGCCGAAGTCCGATAATTCAACCAACAGACGTTGGATTCAACCAGACCAAAGTTCACCTAACCGAAGTTGGATTCAATTGCCTAAAGTACTGCCAAATAGAATCAGATTCCAAAGAATCCACCGAAAACGATTAAACCGACCGGTGTCAAGTTAAACCAACCGAAATCTGATTAATCCAACCGAAGTCAAATTAAACCAACCAATTTTGTATTCACTTGTGCCTGCCAAAGTCCGATAATTCAACCCACTGAAGTTGGATCCAACCAGACCAAAATCCGTCTAGTTAAATCAATCTAAATTGTGTTCAACCAACCGAAGTTGGATTCAATTGACTAAACTCCTACCAACTGGAATTGGATTCAATAGAATCCACCGAAATTCGATTAAACCGACCGATTAAATCGAGGTTAAACAAACCGAAATCTGATTAATCCGACCGAAGTCAAATTAAACCATCAAATTTTGTATTTACTTGTGCCTGGCCGAAGTTCGATAATTCAATTAACTGAAGTTGGATCCAATTGACTAAAGTCCTACCAAATGGAATTAGATTTCATACAATCTACCGAAATTCGATTAAACCGATCGAAGTCGAGTTAGACCAAAGTCCGTCTAGTTAAATCAATCGAAATTGCGTTCAACCAACTGAATTTGGATTCAATTGACTAAAGTCCTGCCAAATGGAATTAGATTCCATAATTAATTCCATTAATCCGACCGAAGTCAAATTAAACCATCTAATTTTGTATTCACTTGTGCCTGGCCGAAGTCCTATAATTCAACCAAATGAAGTTGGATCCAATTGACTAAACTCCTACCAAATGGAGTTAGATGCTATAAAATCTACCGAAATTCGATTAAACCGACCGAAGTCGAGTTAGACCAAAGTCTGTCTAGTTAAATCAATCGAAATTAGGTTCAACCAACCGAATTTGGATTCAATTAACTAAAGTCCTACCAAATGGAATTAGATTCCATAATTAAGTCCATTAATTTGACCGAAGTCAAATTAAACCATCCAATTTTGTATTCACTTGTGCCTGGCCGAAGTACGATAATTCAAGCAACTGAAGTTGGATCCAATTGACTAAACTCCTACCAAATGGAATTAGATGCTATAGAATCTGCCGAAATTCGATTAAACCGACCGAAGTCGAGTTAGACCAAAGTCTGTCTAGTTAAATCAATCGAAATTGGGTTCAACCAACCGAATTTGGATTCAATTGACTAAAGTCCTATAATCCGATAATTCAACCAACTGAAGTTGGATCCAATTGACTAAACTCCTACCAAATGAAATTGGATTCAATATCCAATCCACCGAAAGCCGATTAAACCGACAGGTGTCGAGTTAAACAAACCTAAATCTGATCAATCCGACCGAAGTCAAGTTAAACTAACAAATTTTGGATTCAACAGTTCTATTAAACCAACAGGAGTCGAGTTAAACCAACCGAAGTTACATTCAATAGACCAAAGTCAAGTTCAACCAACCAAAGTTAAATTCAACAATCCGATTAACACGACCGTAGTCTAGTTTAACCAATCGAAATAGCATTCAGGCTACCGAAGTTGGATTTAATAGACCAAAGTCCGATTAAACCGACCAGAAGGCTTATCAAACCAACCGAAATTAGGTTCAACCAACAGGAGTTAGATTCAACAGACACGAGTTAAACCAAATGAAGTCCCTTTAACCAAATTTGATTGTTTACCCTTTGAAGGGCAAGTGGGACGGTTACAAACCCATTGGCAATAAACTTCGCTGCAATAGCAACCGACCTTCTACCAAGCAAAATTATCAACTATTTAAGTAGATATAGATCTCGGTGTATTGAGAATTACATCTTACAACATATTAAGGTACTCACAGAGGCACAATTTCCCACTTGGTAGGCATTTCCCGATTGTATGTGTCGGCTGGGTACCATTTGTAGCACTCATTCGTTGTTCGTGGCGATTATATAATGCGTCGTTCGTGATGGTCGTTTTGGAGTCGCACACACATAAGCAGTTTGAGATCACCAAGGACTTTAAAAGTAGAATATTCTGCACTTGTTAGAAATAGATTTCAATCTGTATGTGCATTGGAAATCCCTTAATTATGTTGGGCATTTGTAAAAATTGTTAAAGTTAAGTGCAAAAAGTAAACTGTATTATTATTCGAAATGACCCGAATCTTTTTATAGTTGTCATAGTCAAGCAGCACCAATTAGTTGAACTAATATCTGTTATTGAGGACAATGAAACGCTTGTATATCTGCATATGGAGTTATAGTAAGAAGGATTATGTATTAGTTGACCATTGCACCTCCCTGTAATCAACTACATACGTAGTATGTACTGACAAACTGTGCGATATTAAACTTTTTTTCACCAATGTTAAGCGTCTCGCTTTTGAACATTTCATATCACTATAATGAACATAAGCGTTTGTTTGCATGTTAAGACACACACACACAATCAGCCGAATGTGCACTTGATTTTTTGACCGATACCGTTGACATGGTCATCATTAAAATGAGCCACATAATACATATGCTCAACTGACCTACCTTGGCTCAGTAGGAAGGAATAGTGTTAATGACCGACTGCCAAAGTAAAAGTTCACTTCTGCACTGACCACCACCCACCACACGCGTGTGTGTGTGTGTGTATGAGTGTTTGCGTCCCCCAAACTTTCGCGCCATCACTTCGTTCTATGGATGGCTGACTGTTTGGTCTTTTTAACACGATCTCTTTGCCGTGTCCACCACCAAATGTCAACTCTGCCGTTGCAGATTTCATTGTATCGTCGGTCTAGGCTGAGCGCTTTTCCAATAACATCATGCGAGTGGGGAGTTTGTTTGTTTATTTTGGTTTTCCTATGACCAGATATTAACATTGTCCAGAACATTTGAATTTAGTTTATGGAAAGTGGCCAAAGTAACAACATCATCATCATCCGACAAAGTGTTAGCTAGCGATAGAGAGAGAGAGAGTGATTACTCGCCTGCCCGGTGATTTGACTAAAACAAGATAATAAAAGTATCTCCGTAAATCCAAAACGCGAAATTAATTAAGCGTAACGCTGGATCGGAAGCAACAAAACAATATGAAAATAATTGCGTATTCACAACGGATATAGACGCAGAACCTTATAATGGACTCCAAATGTATAGCGAATATTCTCACCACTTTGCTGGTGGCATTAATGAGCAATCAGGCTGCGACCCAGCAGACCCATATTAATTTGAAACAGGGTACTCTGGTGGGGGTAATGTCTTAAGCGTATATTTTTTATTTGCTATGACTATTTACCGGTTTTGTTGTCCTCACAGCTTAAAGTTTTTCCAGATTCAGCTCGTTCAGCGGTTTATGCCTTTCTGGGGGTACCGTATGCCCAACCTCCAATAGGTGATCTTCGTTTTGCTGTGAGTATATTTGTCTATATCTACATCATATGTATAACACGCTCTTTTCTGTCCCTTGATAGCCTCCAAAGCCTCATATGGGCTGGAATTGGACTTTGCAAGCAATGAACATGAAACCGATTTGTCCGCAACTGTCGAATACAATTTACGATGAAACGCCAGATGATTTACCAGCACGTCCAGCAGTAATGAGTGAGGATTGTTTGTATCTCAACATATGGGTTTCAGAGGTAAGTTAAGCGCAATTTGAATCAAAGGTGATTTTATTGCGTGTTCTAGGCAGTATTTAACATCAATATCAAGTACTCAAATTGCTCTCGAGTATAAATTCGAGAACGCATCTGACGATTAGTGTGTTTAAATGTGAATTCTACAAAATTCAAACATTGAGTCGGTTTTTACTGTAATTCGACAAATTTGTGTTCAATGAGATTCAAAATAGAATGCTTGTAAACCTAATGGATGGGGAATGCTCTCTCATATCCCAATTATTATCAACATGACTTCTTCGTTTTGGTTTAGTTAATCTGGCGGGTTAGCTTCGTATGGGTTTATTCATTTCACCCTGAAAATCTACAAACGAGATCAGAATTACCAGGCAGTAATCACGGAACGATTTCAAAACGATGACGAATTCTGCCAAGTCAGTAGGGAATTCATACCGTATAAAGTCGGAACGATAATGCGGAAAATATAGGGTTTCTTGAAGGAAATTCGGAGGAGGAATTTATCTTATACAATGGCAACATGGAGAAAAGCACGAAAGAATGTTTATGCATTACGGTTGTGAATAGAGTGAGGAAGTCTTCTTCGGTTCAAGTTCTTTTAGATCAACCTTCATCATAGTATAGTGTCATTTGTCACTTTAAGCATACAAGTTCGATTTGGGGCTAGGACGAGTGAATAAAAAACAAGAATTTTTCATTGATCTACATGATTTCCTACTACCATAGTACAGTGACAGGGATAACGTCCGAATCAGTCTGTAGCTAAACGGGTTTAAGATTTGGCTGGTTGCATTGTATATGCCTCATAAAGAAATGGGACCATGGAAATATTGTCCAATGGGACAAAGACCCTTTACTGTGTAGGCTATTTAGAGGGGAGACACCCCTTTAATAAAGGGTACTAATGAAAATCTTCTATGGTTTAGTACCGATACCAACGAAAAGGGAGTACTAATTGTAAGATACCTTTTGGGTACTACTCTTACCTTATGCAACAGAGGTAATAAAATTAATTTTTCCACTAAATCCTGACAAGAGGTGTTACTGCCATGTAAGAGTACACTCTTGCGTGGTATGATCAGTCAATGGAATGTCATTAATGAAAATTCATTTCATGGTCATCAGTAAATCGGATATCAGTTGGGCCAGGAGGACGTGGCGTAATCTAAAACATAACGAAGTAATCTGAAAGAACTGACTGCAAACGTTTCCTGCAGTGGGAACCATCATCTGAAATAAGGTGCATACGTGATAAAGGCACGTGCTGTAAATACATCAATGCAAGTATCTTGTCCTAGTAACAAACCAAGAAAGAAAAACAAATCTCCATGGTAAAATGGACGACTTTCGGATGTCGAGAAATCTTGTCAACCACTTTTTAACATAACCAAGTGTTCGAAAGCAAACAACTAGTGGGATAAATACAAGTCAGTGTTGTGACGATATACAAATGCGCTCATACGAGTTGAGAACAATTCGTGGATGTGTTTTTGTGAAACTAGAAAGCTTATCCGAATCATCAAGTCTGAGAAAAATTTTATTATTAAGTGAAAAGAGCATCTATAATATAAAAATAAGTCGCTGAATGTGTTGCTAAGCGCAAAACTCGAGAACGGTTGGACCGATTTCCACGGTTTTGCATTCGTTGGAAAGGTCTCAGGCTCCGTGAGGTTTATATTTACAATTCGGTCCAATTGGACAAAGGGGCGTGGCACCGCCCATACAACTTGAAAATCGAAAGGGCTGTATCTCATGAACTATCAGAGGTATGGAGATGAGATTTGGTATATATGTTGTTGGAGCAGTATTAATTACAGCCAAGGTAGAAGTGGGCGGTGCCACGCCTCCTTTTCAAAAATCGCTCTAACGGCTTTTCTAATAGACCGATTGATACGAAAATTTTACCAAATGGTACTGTTGACCTGTTGATAGTCCCTGGCTATATTTGGTTGTGATTGGCTAAAGGGGCGTGGCACCGCCCATACAACTTGAAAATCAAAAGGGCTGTATCTCATGAACTATCAGAGGTATGAAGATGAGATTTGGTATATATGTTGTTGGAGCAGTATTAATTACAGCCAAGGTGGAAGTGGGCGGTGCCACGCCCCCTTTCCAAAAATCGCTCTAACGGCTTTTCTAATAGACCGATTGATACGAAAATTTTACCAAATGGTACTGATGACCTGTAGATAGTTCCTGGCTATATTTGGTTGAGATTGGATAAAGGGGCGTGACACCGCCCATACAACATGAAAATAAAAAGGGCTTTATATCATGAACTATAAGAGGTATGAAGATGAGATTTGTTACATATGTTGTTGTTGCAATATAAATTACAGTAAGAGTGGAAGTCGGCTGTACCACACCCCTTTTAAAATAAACAGTTATAAATGTCAAAATTCCACAGTATATTGCAGTTCGCCTAGAGATATGAACAGTAAGGTGGGCCAGTTTTTTTATTCGCAAAAATTTTAACCAAATCTACGATGAATTGTTAGAAAATGTCACCAATAAACTTTTTGTGTAATATAAATTCCTAGCTCGCGCTGGGAAAGCTTAATTTAGTGCAGAAAACTTAAATTTTGATAGAAGTGTTTTAAAAGCTGAAGTCTGTACGCTTTCAATAATCATGGGGCAACTAACGTCACTTCTAAAAGAAGCGTAAAACGGAGTAAATAAACGAAAAATCCTTTTATCTTAAAAAAGTATCAGCTAGGATTTTGATTCATGTAGATTTTTAATGTACAATTGACCCCCAACAAAACCACATTTACCGTTTTTGTTGCCATTTTAGGTCAACCAATTCGTCATTCAGGCGAGGCGTGTGAAGTGTGATAGACTTTCATTGAGACTTTCTTTGAAAAATCACCATGTAAAGACTACACAAGAACAACGTTTACAAATCTTGCAAATTTATTTTCAAAATGCGCGTTCTGTTTGCCCTTTGTGAAGTTTATGGTGCATATACTCATCCATCTGAGCAGCTGATAGAAGCCATCGACGCTGTAGACGTAAGAGTGACAGCAACTCGGTCAAACGTTGGTGACCGAAGTATCTCATAGAATGGTAATACGAGTTCAATACAAAGATAGTATTCAGAAATATTCTTGATCCATGTGAGAAGAAGACATGGCAAAAGATGTTTTTATGGCTTAAGGCATGAAGCTTCAAACGAAATTTTCATTTTCGGTCAATAGGCGGAGAAGGCATGTCAAAAGTGTTTTTTGCGCCCAAAGAGATAGTTAGTATACAGACGGTTACCGCTACTACATTGAATTTTGATCTTTAACGGAATGTCTGTTTCCGATTTGTAAAAGATATGACTTTGCTGATGAACTTTTTACTATCGTCATAGAGCCTATGATATTTAGAATTTAAAACAACAACACTAAATTTGTTAACTTTCATGTTAAGGAGTTGCTTGAAATTAGTTACAGAAGTTAATAAACTCAACATATCGTTATCGAGCTTAAGTACCGTTTTCAAAGTACTTTGTAGACCTAAATGTGAAATATATTACAAGTTAAAATGCAATAGCGAAGCATTGCCGGGCCCACTAGTAGGATATATAAAGGACACCTCAGGGCTTTGGACGATAAGCAGTGCGGATTGCCTTAATGTATTTATAAACAAACTTTTTATTCGTTGACACAAATAACTTGGTTTTGTCCTCAGTTATCACCAGAACCACTTCTGCCGACTGATTCTCAATGTTTGCAAAGTCCGCAGTAACATCTCACAATCCACGTCCAATGATATCTATAACATCGGCATACGCGAGCAACATGTGACTTTTGTTGAAGATGGTACCATTCCTGTTTACTGCAGCCCTCCGCATGATCATCTCCATTACGATGTTAAAGAGATCGCAGGACAGACTATCGCCTTGTCTAAAGCTTCGCTTGGTAGAAAATGGCTCTGTCAGATTTTTGCCAATTTTCACTGCAGACTTCGTGTCAGTCAGTGTCATCTCATCAAAGTCGTATTAGCTTCGCGGGGATACCAAACTAAGACATAGCATCTAACAATTTCTGTCGTATCGGACTGTCGAATGCAGATTTGTAGTCGATGCACAGGTCGATCTGATTTTCTTCGGTCTTCTCCAGGATTTGTTGTAGTGTGAATAGCTGGTCGGTCGAGGATTTATCAGGTCTAAAGCCATACTAAAAAGGTCCAATCAGGTTCTCCAGAATGGGCTTTAGTCTTTCACATAACACACTAGACAGGACCTTGTATGCGATGGGTAAAAGGCTAATCCCGCGATAGTTGGTGCACACACTTGGATCGCCTTTCTTAAGCACGGGACATAGGACACTCAGATTCCATTCATCGGGCATGCACTCCCTAAGCCAAATCGTGTTTATGAGCTGGTGCATGCATGTTACCAGCTCATCGCCATCGGATTTAAACAGCTCTGCCGACAGTCCTTCGGTGGATAGTCTACTCCATCGTCGATGATTGGTGTGATGTCGTCACTTATAATTTCTTCGGGAACAAGTAGAGACCTAAAGTGTTCCCTCCATATTCGCAGCACACTTTGAGTGTCCGTGACCAGATTTCCGTCTCTATCCTTAAAGATGGGGACCCCTGTTCCAAAACATTTGCTTTTAACCCTTTGGTAGAACTTACGGGGCTCGCTTTTTCCGCCTAAACAGACGTTTCATCTACCTGCTTTTCTCATTATAACGTTCAGTCACCGCACGCGTCGCCATTGGCTGCAGTTTTGCCTTGTATGCCGCATCCATTTCCTTAGACATTTTGCGACATTCATCATCGTACCAGGGCTTGTCTGAGCGCGGTTTTTCATAACCCAGTACGGTCGTTGCGGCAGTGGTCATAGAAATATGCTGACACTGTGTGTCGGGAACATGAGAACTAGCGGGATTTGTTTGGAGTAATTGAGAGACTTAGTTGGAGTAGGCATTGGCTATCTCGGTGGTATGTAGCTTTGTGATGTTTAGCTTACTTTGCGTTTGATTACGAGCATTTTTAGCACAACTTAATCGTGTGCGTACCTTGGCTACAACTAGGTGGTCATCCGAGTCAATATTTGCACCGCGCATCACACGCACGTCTATAACGCTTGAGACATGCCTTCCATCGATTTTTACGAGAGCAATCATTGCTGGGGTCGTCAACATTTGGGTGGTTTTTCTTTTTTTAATTTCTTCGAGTTTTTATAATAGTTTTTTATTTAAGTGGAGTGTGTTATTAGAGTACAGCGCCCGATCCTAGTTTTTTGGGGTGATCAAAGCAGGAAGGGAGCCTTTGTATTGAGCTTAAGTAAATTCCGTTTCCTACTCCACAAGACGCATTGGTGGCAGCAAGCCTTTGAGGTTGCTCAACATTGCGCCTTCTCACAAAACTGGTTAATTTCAAGTGAATAATGATCAGAAAACTCATGTTAGAAAATACTTCAAGCTGAAGCCTTATTTCCCGATCAAAATATTCGTCGCATGTACAAGATTCCGATAGTCCAGCCCAGCACAATTTTAATGTCATGACCAGGGTTGCAGTCAGATATTTCTTCTAGTAGCCAATAAATCTCCTACCAACTATGAATTTGCTTGGTAGCATGGTAGCATCACAATTCCTTCGTCGTGGGCGGAACCACCTCTATAGGAAGTTGTGACTTTTGATATGAAAATTCTTAAATCATGGTTTACAATTATTAGCTTTAGTAACATTTTCAGTAACCCTAAGACACATTGACGTTAGTCAGGTTACCCAACATTGCGCCTGCTTGGTATCATTGGATGAAAGTCCAGTGGCATTGTCGGACAAAACGCGATCTATCATACGCCATGAGTTGCTTAGGTACCTCCGCAGAAAAATTTTTGTTATACCAAAGTATTTTAATTATTCAGAGGACTATGTCAGCGTATACATACAATTAAATTATGAAAACGTTGTATCGGTGAGGGAAAAGTTCGTTCAGAGAAGTTAGACTGTATTACCTAAGCATATATATGATAATGAGTACATATTCCTAATCTAATCTAAAGTATGGTTTACACGCTATCTACCCATATCCCCTTAAACAGATAAGAGGGATATCTCAATTAGAAAATATGTATGGGGTAAGCACACTACTATTGAATTAGAGGAATAGTAATTCCAAATTTACTGCTTCCCTGTACATAAGAATAAGAGTAAATCAGTCACAAAACACAATCGCAAGAAAGCCTCTATCTCATTACTATTTTCGTTTAATTTTAGAACGGTCTACGTTATGGCAACTTGCCGGTTTTGGTCATACTCACCGGCGAAGACATGTCCTACGATTGGCCCCGAAATAGGGTCACGGGTCTCGATATTGCTGCCGAGGGCTTTGTGGTGGTTACAGTTCAATATCGTACAAATATATTCGGATGGCTTAATGTGCCCGAAAACACTGAACTAAGTGGAAACTATGGTATACAGGATCAAACACTGGCTCTCAAATGGATTGAGGAGAATGTGAAAAGCTTAGGTGGAAACGCCAAGCAAATGACATTGCTAGGTCATGGAACCACGGGTGCTCCATGTGCTCTGCTGCATCTCTTGCTACAACGACAGGCGCTATACAACTCAGCTCCTTTATTTAAACAACTAATACTTATGTCAAGCGGCGACATTGAAAGATCATTGGCGCCCGTGGCTTTTGTCTACACAGCTTCAAAGGTGATTGTACAAAAGCTGGGTTGTCAATTCGAGGAGCACGGCCAACAGGTGTTGTCGTGCCTGCGCTCTAAAAGTGTAAGCGATCTGCTCAAGGCTTTCGAAACTATCTACGATCACGGCAATGGCACATATCACCTTGGACCCAGCATCACATTCAATGTGAGAGAAATGCTAACCAATTCATCGATAGTGGACAATTTCCCTGACACTATGGTGGGCATAACATCTAACGAAGGAGCTTTCCTACAGGATTATTGGCTAGAATTGGCACGAGAAAACTATGAATCCTTGCGATCGTATGTAAACTACACATTATTACAGAAGGTATTGGCAACGCCAAGGGGTCGGGATGGTAACACTATGCGCACGTTGCAGGCTTTGAATTGGCGTTACTTTGGCAGTGACAGTGATGAGAATCGCATACAGTTACTGGGTTCAATACAGCAGTTTTTGTCGGAGTATGAGTATGAAATACCGTTTTATCGTTTTTTGGATCTAATCTCGAATACTTCACACATGAATCGATTGTATGCCTACATGTATGATTTTTCCAATGCCATGGACATGCGCGGAAAAGTGAACTTATTTGGTGGGGCTTCACATACTTCCGACTTGCCTTTGCTCTTCGGTCCCACGTTATTCCAACAAATTGCCAGACGACGTTTCACCGTCGATGAGGAAAAGATGTATCGCAAACTACGAATGCCATTTATAAACTTCATTAAAACCGGAAACCCAAATCCTGGCCGTAATTTTGACGGCTGGCAACCTTTCACGAAATCGGAAAAATTCATCTCTAACTTGGGAGACATGTGGGCGGCGACACAAAGTGACGTCAATACGCTTGACGCTAAAAATCTGCAACAACTGGAACAACTTTTAGAAAAGGACAAATCACTACCTTCAAGGCCTCGACTTAATCGTAACGAATTCAACAATCCATATCAAATGCCCAACGACAAACGCGCCATCCAACCCTCGATGCCCTCCGCGGTCATAGCCAAACGAACGTCTGACTATGCAGAACATCTGAAAAAGGTTTATGGCTACTGGCAAGTCTTTTTACCCCAAACGTTTTTGTCGCAAGGTGGCCAATTTACAGACGATTTTGTCACCCAACGACTGTTATACATGGAGGCGTCAGCCGATGCGGCTCGCTACAAGCACGGCTTCTTTGTCATGCTGATTTTAGTATTGGTTCTACTGTCTCTTCTCGGTTTATGTATATATCTACTACGACGTGATCCTTTGGCTCCTTCGCCGCGCTTCGATTGTGATTTATGACACAAGTGGTTTAATTGGCTGACATTATGTAAGAGGACGAAGCGCGATCGAACGCATGAATTCAGCCAATCCACTAGAATGGACAACTGGTGCAAAGAGGAGCGCCAATCGAGACTACATAACGGCCCCGCCCAGCCCTTTGATTACAAACAACGTCAAAGACAATCCTCGCTAGAGAATACAACAACAGAACAAAGAAAGCAGCAAAGGTCAATTCGAAGTGTAGTCAGATCTCTGGAGAGTACAAAGACTACTAACACGAGTTCGGCAAAGACCGCAACTACTAAACCGATTGTTCACCAAGAATCGAGCGTCCAACAATTACCGCACTTTACAGATCCCGCCGCCATCCGACATTGGCAATATCAGTTGACGTGTGATAAACTTTGAAAACTTCGAGTATTTTTAGTTTTTTTTTTATCGTTCTTTGATATCAGCAAACCAAAGAATAGTTTCTAGTAATTTAAAACAGAAATCAGTATGTAACTGTTAGTTTTATTCATGTTCTTAAATAAAATATATAAAAACAAACCGATGTACCGTCGAATAAAAAAGTCTGCTAATCACGTTTTAACTGTCAGTTTCAAATGAGCAGTAATAACTGGCAGTTTAAAATACTTTGTAGGTATTTCACGTCAGTTCAACTTAACTGTTCAGTTTAACTGATATTGAATTTTAATATTTTAAATTTTAAGTTGCAAATCACGTGCAGTGTTTACTGTCAGTTTCAACTGTGCAGTAATAACTGGCAGTTAAAATTTTCTTCTTGGTATTTCATGTCAGTTCAACACAACTGTTTAGTTTAACTGATATACAATTTTAATATTTAAAACGTAAAGTTGTACTGAACTGTGTGTGTGTGTGTGGGTTCAACTGTATCGTTATCTGTTATTTTCAAATGCTTAGGACCTTTACCACCGATATAGTCAATGCCTACTCCAACCAACTCTCTTAATTACTCCAAACAAACCCCCACAATTCTGATATTCCTGACACCTACACAACCGCAACGACGGTACTAGGGTATAAAATACCACACTTATACAAGCCCTGGTATGATGATGGATGTCGCGAAATGTCTGGGGGAAAGGATAATGCATACAGGACAAAACTGCAGCCAATGGCATCGCGTGCTGTGATGGAGCGTTAAAGTGAGAGCCGGAGGCTTGTATGTAAAAAAGAGAGTGAGGATATCGAAAATAACAGGGATGGAGGTGACGCCCGAAATTTATAACAAAAGGTAAAAAGCAAAGGTTTTGCAGCAGTGATCCCCACCTGTTGGGACATTGATCGAAAT
This sequence comes from Muscina levida, assembly GCA_964034835.1. Classification (NCBI taxonomy): domain Eukaryota; kingdom Metazoa; phylum Arthropoda; class Insecta; order Diptera; family Muscidae; genus Muscina; species Muscina levida. Next base: position 82,383,747 of record OZ035884.1, read on the forward strand.
CTGGGCACTGACACGCATTGTGTGCTGCAAATAAAGAGAAAACATTTCTGTACTTTGGTCGTTCCCTAAGGCAGAATAAGTGACGAAATCACACCAATCAACGACGATGGAGTATATCGCCCACCACTGAGCCAAAACGAGAGCAACGCGGCATATCCTGGAGAAGACCCAAGAAATGCGTACCGACATCTACCACCTATTTATCGATTACAAAGCTGCATTCGACAGTTCAATCGGACCGGCCGTGGCATGATGGTTAGAACACGCGACTGCCATGTAGGAGATCGCACGTTCAACTACTGGCTCCAGTCATCTAAAACAAAAAAAAAATCAAAATAAATTTTTCTTTCATTGCCGGCCCCCTCGATGTTGTGTCGTCAGCAACTTCGCAGTATAAGTGTCGTGTCAATCGGTATGTCTAGTAAAAGCTTCTCAAACAGTGACGTTCGAATCCGTCGATGAACAAGTAGGTGCCGTTAGTTGTGATTCTAAAAATAGAAAGCGTGTTAAGTCACAAAAACGCGAGAAGCTATCCCATACCTCATTCATGGGCTGTAAAAGGAAATTAAGTTTTTTGAGTTTTATTCGACAGTTCGATACGACAGAAATTGTTAGATGCTATGGCTGAGTTTGATATCCCCGCGAAGCTAATACGATTTTGCGGGATGTCACTAACTGACACGAAGTCTTTAGTGAAAATAGGCAAAAATCTGATCTTTAACAAAAGTCACATGCTTCCGTGATTGCGGGATGTTACTGCGACCTTCTCCAGCATTGAAAAGCAGTCGGCGGATGTGGGTCTGGTGATAAATGAGGTCAAAACCAAGTTATTTGTGTCAAAGAACAAAGAGCCTACTCGTTTGGGACGCTGCGTGAACGTTGAGAACTATAACTTTAATGTGGTAAATGCTTTGGTCTACCTTTGCACCGCCGCAAACCGCTGCTACAATGCGCTAAGCAAGCAATTTAATGACAAAGTCCTTTCTTGAAGAACAAAGTTTAAACTGTACCAGTCGCTGATCTTGCTCTACAGCCCAGAATCCTGGGCAATCACACAAGCGAATCAGTTTATTCTGGGAGTCTTCGAGAGAAAAATACTTCGTAAATTATTTGGAACCATAATCGTTAACGGCGAGTGCCGTCGTCGAATGAACCACGACATCGAAGTAGTCAAGCGAGTTTAAATAGACTGAACGTGCTGGCTTGGACACGTTGTACGAATGGATGAAAATGCTATAGCTTAAAAAGTCGTTGACAATAAACTCGGCACGATGTGGTGGCTGGAGGAGTCACCAAAACTTTGTTGGATGGATCAGGTGAAAGAGCTGTTATCTAAAATTGGAATAACGAACGAAGCGCAAAATATCGAAGCGCTTGGAATTCTACGTGTGGCTACTGAAAGTTGAATTTCTGTTGCTACTGCCAAATCAGAAGAAAACATTTCTCTTTTATGTTATCCTGACCATAAATTAACCGAATTTTTCTATTAATCCCCGATAATTCTATTAAGGGCTTTATGTAGCTTTTGGGCTCACAAATATGTATTGAAAGATGTATTTTCCTCACTCCATGTTCCTCACTACAATAATAACCTGGCCAAATTCTGAGTTCACGTCGTCGACATCCTGAGCTTCAGTATCAGCTGCCGAATAGTATTCCTTGATATTCCCGAATAATTGTCGTAAAATAAATTTATCGTGACTAAACCTCTAGCGTGTATTTAAGAAAGCGACTTTGGTGGCCCATTACAACTCACGAACGTGGTTCATAAATTTGAGGCCTAAAGTATTAAAGAATTCCATACGCTTCGGTCATCTGCGTGTGTTCTCCAGTTAGCCTACCAGATTATGGCACGTCGCCTACCACATGGTCCTTCTAACGAATTTTGGGTCTCCCTGCTCTGCGTCGTCCTTCAGGTTCGCCTTCAAACACCTTTCTCGCTGGAGCATTTACATCCCTCCTGGCACCATGTCCTAGCCATCGAGGTCGATCGATTTTGACTAGTTAAGCCACGTCGATGTCCTGGTTAAGCTCATACAGCTCATGGTTCATCCGATGGCGAACCTCGCTGTCGACACAGATAGGTCCATATATTTCTCGGAGTACTTTTCTCTCGAATACTTCCAGGTTTTGTATGTCCGTTATCGTAAGCACACACGATTCGGCAGCATACAACAAAACGGTTAAAATTAACACCTGGTACAGCTGTTTCTTTGTATCTCGAGATAATGTTGTGTTATTAAAGTGTTGCCGAGGTTAAAACAGATGTCTATATCATCGGCATGGGCTAGTGGCATCTGACTCTTTTTTTATACCATCACCCTTAGGGATGAGGGTATATATCATTTGATACGACCTAAAAGTGTAACACATAGAAGAAGTCACTTCAGACCCTAGGTTTCTTAGAACCAAATTCGATTCATGACTTTTTAAATCATTTGAGCCATGTCCGTCTGTCTGTCTGGTGGCTGTCCGGCTGGTTCGCACGGTAACTTTCGAAAGACGCTACCAAATGTATTGAAATTTTGTACGAGTTAATATTTCCCCTAAACTACTTACGGTATTGCAAATGGGCTACATGGCTCCGCCCCTTCTGGTACCTCCCATACAAATACATCATTCCGCCCACTTCAGAAATCGAGTTATAATATCAATACACCCAAGGGGATCGTACCCAAATTCTGTACTTAGTAAAGCTATTACAGGATAAAGTTTTGGAAAAAAAATTGGAAGTATAGCCACCCCCTTCTGGTACCTCCCATACAAATTCACCTTTCCGCCCACTTTAGCTTTGCAGGAATACCAAACTCAGACATGGCCTCAGAGGTGGTAGGTGTCGACCTGATTTTCATGAGTTTTTCTTACAGGATTTGTCGAAGTGTGAATATTTGATCCGTCGCACAGTGGCACCTCCCCATACATTTCTTGGAAAAAAATAGAAGGAGTGGTCGTGCAGCAATGAAATTTTGCAGAAACACTTCTCTGGGCTAAATTAAGAAATTTTGAAAAAATCTTGGAAAACCGTCTACTGCCACACCCACCTCCCATATAACTGCACTTGCCAAAATTTTTAGTTTTGGACCTAGGGACTCGAAATTTGGGACACTTCTTAATTGAGTTCTCCTTATGAAAAAAAAAATTAAACATATTGGGGATGCCACGCCTACTTTAGAATTTACACCCATTGAAAGTTGTAGATTTTAGGTGTTTTTCTTTCCTGTCTAAAATCATATGAAAATTTCATATAAGTTAAAAAATTTAATTTTTATTCAAAAGTTAAACATGTGTTGTCTCCATACAAAAGAAGAGAATATCCCCAACAACCCTCCGCGAAAGATGTAGCCTTCAAATACACCGAAAATATCCCACAAATGCATGCATTAAAATCGATGTTACTGATATGGTCGGTATTTGGCGGTAATTTTTTTTTCTTAATTGAAAGTACAGACTCGGAACTTTCATTTTTATATAGTTAGAGGGCTAAGCAAATGTGAAAAGTTGATATTTTTCAGTATAATTTTTGATAAATTATAATAATTAGTTTACTTTTCCAATTTTAATAATATTTTTTTAATAATAAAGTAAGTGCTATATTTTCATTAAAAAATAAAACAAAAGCCATAGCTATAAACTTACACACAAAAAAAGTTCTTTAATTGGACAATAATTGTTATCTAATTTCATTGAATAAATTTCGGTTGACTTCTGTTAGTTTTTTTAACTACAAAATTTCACTTTTCATAAAAAACGTTGGTGAATTATTCTTATCCAAATATTTCTTTACGAAACCACATCATTAAAATTTTGAAATTGCAAAGTTGAAAAACACTATTTTTTCCACAGAAATGCCACTGTGCGTCGTAGATTTACCATGTCTGAAGCCGCACTGATATGGTCCAATTAGTTTTTCTACAATTGGCTTTAGACGTTCACACAAAATGCTTGAAATTAATGTTCCACACATAATGCATTTGTTCACTTGTACTTCACTTAAATTTTTTTTACGTTTCAAAGGTCAAAGGGTTCTGTGATGTCTTCAATTTGTCTTCAGACAAACGACAAAATTGGGGAGGTGAAAACATAAAAACAATCTTTCGACCTATCTAATGCGACCCTATCTAATGTGCACCTCCTTATTCTGCCACTTTAAATAACAAAAATATAAAAATTATATAAACAATTGCTTTATTTACATCTCATAAGATAAAAAAAATAGTCAACAAATCTTTTAACGCAATCGGCTCATGTTCAGCACTTAAGAGGTTAAGGAAGTTATGCTATTCCGACCTGGAATCGAAGGTGACGTATTAATCATTATGGCATTATTTAAAATTGTTCTTTAGTAATTCTTTTAAGAGCAACAGTCAAAATTTTATTTTTTTAGACAAAAAATCACAAAAATAAGTTTACCTTGGCCCTAAATTGCCGTAGAGATAGAGATTCCAAACTAAAGCGGAAATCTCGCCGGTGAAGTGCTATGCAATCTTTGTTATTGAATTTGCTATTGAATTTGAAAATCAGTGCCCGGATTTTTCACAAGTATCGAATACCCGGTGCAAAATTACTTAACACTTTTACAGCTCCATTTTTGGGTACTAGTTTCAGCCCAATCATATGTTTGTTTTTAAAACCCATCTCTGATGTCACTGCTTTGTTTACAACAAACACGTGTTTGACAGAGCCAACCAACATTCGCATTGGATATCGCATTTAGCTGAGTTTATTTATTGGATTTCGGAATTTTTTCATTGATTTTCTGAATTAATTCTTGTCTAAAGTTGTACTTTTTCTGTGACAATAGTGGACTTTTGTGAATCTGTTGCAATGGGGACTATGAAAACGTTCGATATCGACATGTTTCCGTCCGATTTGGAATTCTCCGTATTCACGGGCGAAGAAGTCAGACGGCTCAGTGTCGTCAAGGTTATCACTGGTCTAACGTTTGATCCACTGGGACATCCATTGCCAGGTGGCCTGTACGACAGTCAAATGGGAACGTTTGGTAAGCGCATGGAGCCGTGTACGACCTGTTTGAATATTCAGGCCTGCCCGGGACACATGGGCCACATTGAGCTCAATGCGTTGGTCTACAATCCGTTTTTCGTCAAGTTGGTGCAAAAGATATGCAATGTGTTTTGCATACATTGCTTCAAGATGCAGATTAAAGGTAAATACTATTCTACATATATCCATAAATATGTTGGACATTTCAGTAACGTAACGATTTTGTGTGTGTGTTTCAGAACACGAGATGGAAATTTTAATCCTACAGCTTCGTTTGATTGAAGCTGGCTACATTGTCGAAGCCCAAGAATTGGAAATATATAAATCTGAAATTGTCTACAACTCTGACGACACCCGCGTCAAGTCGGAACTAGGCAGCGAGTATGTTCCTCCAAGAATAGCCGAGATGTATGAACTGTTAGGAAAAGGTCTGTCGAACCAAGTGAATGTGACAAAAACATCTTGTGCTGTACGCTCCGCTGTGGTTAATGCAGCCCTCCAGCGTCCTATGATAAAAAGGTGTCGCCACTGTGAAAAAAATTTGAGAAATGTGCGCTATTTGCATCGCAAACTTGTCTATTACATGAGTATGGCCGAAATTAAAAGCAAGTATGTTTGGTTGGTCTGTAGCCACGAAGAGAATTATACTAAAAAGAGAAAAATTTTACATTTCAGATTCCATGATAGAGAAGATATAATGGGACAACATAAAGTTATATTTGCTGACGAGTGCAGAAAGTTTTTGCGTCAAATTTACGAAAACTATCCAGAACTATTGAAATTGTTGTTCCCGGTGCTGAAGCTTGCGGGCGAGTCAACACAGCCAGATTTTTGTCCCGTTGATATATTTTTTATGGATACAGTTCCGGTAACTCCACCTAAAGCACGTCCTTCAAATATATTACACGACCAAATTGTGGAACATCCTCAAACGGGTCTATACCGTAACATAATTGAAAACAACTCAGTGATGCGCGTCGTAATGAAACATATTAAAGGTCAAACGGAGGAGTTATCGGATGAAGCACATGTAAGTGGGTTGAAAAAAAACTTAGACATCGACAGAGGAGAGTCAGACAAAATCGTTACCAAAAGTGCGGTATTATTGTATATCTGACGACAATAAATAGTGGTCTTTTACAATTATGTACCCAAAGCGAATATTTATACCTTGGCAAAGTCTGGTATGCCTGATATAAGTGGAAGTGTAGTAAATTGCTATTTAAAATGCTAAGATGCACATATGTCTTTATGATATTTAAACACTGAATCAGCTTCCTGTGAAACTTTGAAACTGGTACATATCAACTTTTGCCATAATGGTAAAGAAATAAAATTACAATATTTCTGTTCGTTTTTGTAGACGCTTAACTTCATTAAATCTTCTGAAAATAATAACTTTATTTCAATTGTAATTCGTAGAATGTGTTCAAAGGCGCCAAAGGTGACACCGCGTATGAAAAACTTTACAATGCTTGGCAATCTTTGCAAATGTCGGTGAATGTTTTGCTCGATGTGAGCATGTCTAGAGATGTTTCATCTTCAGCTGGCCTTAAACAGGTTCTAGAAAAGAAGGAGGGTCTTATACGTAAACACATGATGGGTAAACGTGTAAATTTTGCTGCACGTACTGTTATAACACCAGACCCTAACATTAATGTCGAAGAAATTGGTATTCCTGATATTTTCGCCAAAAAATTATCATATCCCGTACCAGTGACTCCTTGGAACGTAGCAGAATTGCGTAAAATGGTCATGAATGGGCCCGATGTTCATCCAGGGTAAGTATTTAAAATTTTTTTAATTCTTGTTTGTTCCTTACAAAATATAATTGTATTTCAGAGCTAATTATATTCAAGACGAAAGAGGCTATACCACACATATTCCATCAAATAATGCGGCAAAACGTGAGAGTATGGCAAAATTATTATTTAATTATCCAGAGAAAGGCGTAAAAATCGTCCATCGTCATGTTCTGAATGGTGATATATTACTTCTTAATCGCCAGCCTTCGTTGCATAGGCCCTCGATTATGGCTCACAAAGCTCGTATATTGCGCGGAGAAAAGACTTTCCGTCTGCACTATTCAAATTGCAAAGCGTACAACGCAGATTTCGATGGTGATGAAATGAATGCTCATTTTCCACAAAGCGAGGTGGCCCGTGCCGAGGCTTATAATTTGGGTAAGTTTGAAGAGTAAAGCTTTCTTTTATCCCCTAGTTCCACTAATGTATGCTTATTTGCAGTCAATGTTGCCAGCAATTATTTGGTACCAAAGGACGGTACTCCCCTGGGAGGTCTTATTCAGGATCACGTTATCTCTGGTGTAAAACTGTCTGTTCGCGGGCGCTTCTTCAATCGTGAGGACTATCAGCAGCTTGTTTTTCAGGGTTTGTCACATATAAAAGCAAACATTAAATTGTTGCCGCCCACTATTGTCAAGCCTATAAAGCTGTGGTCAGGAAAACAGGTAATTGCAATGATCATTAGAAAGTATTCCCCAAATTCCTTTAAACAAAAAAATCGCCCAAATATGTTAATAGAATCCGAAAATAATGTATGTTTTATGCAATTCATATTCTCCTTTAAGATTTTGTCTACGATAATATTGAATTTGATTCCTGAGGGATATCCTCCAATCACTTTAGATTCTGTGGCTAAGATCGGTTCCAAAGTATGTATTGAAATCATTTTACAATAATCAACTCTGACATCAATTCTCTACGATTAATTTAGCAATGGACAATTAATAGTAGTCGTCCCGCTGTAGCTGGAGGCTCAGAATTGCAAGGAAATCAAATGTCTGAAAGTCAGGTAATAATACGCAATGGTGAACTATTGGCCGGTGTTTTGGATAAGCAGCAGTATGGAGCAACCACCTACGGTCTTATACATTGCATGTATGAGGTAAGTACCACTTCGCATTGATTTTTACCTGGATTGTATTGAAATTGTATGACATTTCTTTACAGTTATATGGCGGCAACACATCCACTTGTTTGTTGACAGCTTTTACCAAAGTGTTCACAGTCTTTTTGCAACGAGAAGGCTTCACCTTGGGTGTTAAGGACATTTTGGTAACCAACGAAGCGGACAATGAGCGTCGTAAGATTATCGAAGAGAGCCGAGAGATTGGCAGTGCCACCTTAGCATCCGCTTTAGATATGGAAGATGTTCCATCTTTAGATGTACTGTCAGAGAAAATGGAAGAGGCATACATAAAGGATCCAAAATTCCGTGTTATTCTAGATCGCAAATACAAATCAATGCTGGATAACTACACTAATGACATTAACAAGTGTGTATTTATAAACAAGTTTAATATTTAGCAATATAACTTTTATGTGTCTTTGTTTGCAGGACCTGCTTGCCCAATGGCTTAATAACAAAATTCCCCGATAATAATTTACAACTTATGGTTTTGTCTGGCGCTAAAGGATCCATGGTCAATACGATGCAAATCTCTTGTTTGTTGGGGCAAATCGAATTGGAGGGCAAACGTCCTCCCTTGATGATTTCGGGTAAATCTTTACCCAGTTTCACCTCCTTCGAGACTTCTCCCAAATCTGGGGGTTATATTGATGGTCGATTCTTGACTGGCATCCAACCGCAGGACTTCTTTTTCCATTGCATGGCTGGTCGTGAAGTATGTTTTGTCTTTATTATGTCTTTGCTGTTATTAAACCTTATATTTCTCTCTAACAGGGTCTTATTGATACTGCTGTTAAGACCTCACGTTCGGGTTATCTGCAACGTTGTCTCATTAAACATTTGGAGGGTCTGACCGTGAACTACGATTTGACTGTGCGCGACAGTGACAATTCTGTCGTACAATACCTTTACGGAGAAGATGGTTTGGATATTCTCAAATCGAAATTCTTCAATAGCAAATTCAGTACAGACTTCCTCAGTCAAAATTCTCAAGTTGTTCTAAGACCCCAAGAACTGGCCAACATAAAGGTGGAGGAAGAGCTTAATAAGGTGCAACGTCACAATAAGAAAATAAGGTCGTGGCTAAAGAAACGCACAGATGTCGCGGACGCTCATACAAAACATATCTCAGCATTCACACATTTCTCCGCAGAACTCCGTAATGAAATCGAAGTAAACAATCCAACCAAGTTAAATAAAGAAACCGGACGACGACGAATCGACGAAGCCATCATAAAATTGTGGAGAAAGGCTGATGACGACAGTAAAGCCCTATACCAGAAAAAGTTCGCCCGTTGTCCAGACCCCACAAATGCTATCCATCGTCAAGACACTATCTACGGCTCAGTTTCAGAAAAAGTAGAGCAAATCATAGCAGATTATGTAGCAAAGCATCCTGAGCGCAAAGCTGCTGTCTCCGACGTAATGTACGTTAAAAACGCCAAAGCATTGGCGGCTCCCGGAGAACCAGTTGGCTTGTTGGCTGCTCAGTCCATCGGTGAACCCTCCACTCAGATGACACTGAACACCTTCCATTTCGCTGGTCGTGGTGAAATGAACGTTACTTTGGGTATTCCGCGTCTTCGAGAAATTCTTATGATGGCCTCTGCAAACATTAAAACGCCCTCCATGGACATACCCATTAAACCTGGACGCGAGAAAGTTGCTGAGAAGTTGCGGATATCATTGAACAAAGTTACCCTCGCCGATGTTTTGCAATGTAAGCCCTTGTGTAGTTATTTTAAGCTAGCCTAACTCTAATATTTCTTCTTTAGATGTCAACGTGAAAACGCAGTTGGTACACCAGCCGGTTAGAGCACAGAAATACGAACTAACTTTCCAGTTTTTGCCTCGTGAGGCATACTGTGAAGATTTCTGCGTGAAGCCCAAACAAATTTTGAAATTTATGAGCAATAAATTCTTTCAACTTTTGTTCCGATCCATTTTAAGGACAACCAAGACTAAAGCTGCTGTGTAAGTAAACCTAAATTGATTTTATAGAAATTTATTTAATATGACTGTTTTAGCATTGAAATGGGAGAAACAAACAAGGCAGACTCCAATGACGACAAACTTGACGGTGTTGACGATAAAGATGACAAAAAGTCAAAATCTTCGAAGCAAACTGCCGACAACGATGACGATTCATCAGACGAAGAGCAAGGCGATGATGACAACGATGCGACTGGCATCAAATTAAAATCACGTAAAATGGATGAAACCGAATACGATGATCCTGACGATGTTGAAGAGATCAAAGATGGTTAGTTGAGATGAGAAGAGATAATGAGAGTAGAAATAATGTGTGTTTATATTCATTTCAGCTGAAGTCGATGACGACGCCAATGATGATTGCATGATTGTTGACGAAGCTGTTGAGGATAAGGCCGCAGAAGAGGATGATGAAAAGGCTACTAAAGACAAGATGACTGAAAAGGTTTTGGATAATGCCATGGTCCAGAGTTATGTTTATGATAAGAAACATCATCTGTGGGCGAAGCTGACATTTAATGTAAGTCCCATGAAAAATAGGTTCGGGAATGACAAATAAGGGCCTTAAATATCGCAAACGATTGGTATCAATATGAAACATTATAACAACACTTTAGGCATCTATATATATATCCAGAAACAGCATGTCTGTTAGTGGACAATTTTGGCATAACATGTATATTTTTGCAGATTTAAAATCAAAATTTTCGAACTGTAGTATTCCATTTAAATTCAACAGAATGCTCAACTGACCTGTAGGAGTCACAAAATACTGGACGATTTTGTATGCATTTGTAAGAGGCAATTAGTTTATAGAACTACGGTGAATGTGGGAAGACATTCCTTTACTATTATTATAATATATTAAGCTAAATATTTATCGAGTGCTCCAGCAAATCTGTAACAATCAAAAATATATAGGCAATTTGTGGAGGTTCGACGTTTTTCGAAATTGTGTTGTTGTGCTAGTTAATCTTTGCAGAACTTTCTTACATGACTAAATTTAAATATACCTTTTCCTTTTCTTTTTTACAGTTGGAAATGAAATATAAACAACCTAATATATCTACAATCATCAAGGATTTGGCACAGAAAACGGTGGTGCACCAAGTCGACCACATAAAACGTGCCATCATCTACAAAGGCGTTCAAGATGAACCTACACTGAAGACCGATGGCATCAATATTGTAGAAATGTTTAAACACAATACCGTTCTCGACATTAATCGTCTGTATTCAAACGACATCCATGCTATCGCTCGCACATATGGCATAGAGGCAGCTGCTCGCGTTATTGTCCAAGAAGTAACAAATGTTTTCAAGGTTTACGGTATTACAGTGGATCGTCGCCATTTGTCGCTGATAGCCGACTACATGACATTTGATGGTACCTTCCAACCGCTGTCTCGCAAAGGCATGGAACACTCCTCATCACCACTGCAACAAATGTCCTTTGAATCTTGCTTACAGTTCCTGAAAAATGCAGCAGGTGCAGGCTGTGGAGACGAATTGAATTCGCCGTCCAGTCGTCTAATGGTTGGTCTTCCCGTACGGAATGGCACGGGTGCCTTTGAATTGCTTACAAAAATATGCTAACGCGTAAAATGTTTTCTTATTAAATGTTTTTTAATAAAAATTTGTACAAAAAATATTGTTTATTTATTGCGATAACGTCCAACTCATTATCTGATCATCGTCTTACTCTGAATCTTCAGAGCTGTCTGAGTAAGCTGCTAGCAGAGACAAACCACCTGTCACAGTGCTTCCTTTGTCAGATGAAGATGCATTATCTTTGGCGGGTTCGCTTTGTGTGACGGCAGTTGGCACTGTATTAGTTTTTGGCTTGACCAAAACCAGAGGCTGTTTACGTTTTACCAAATTATTTAAAGCTGATGGTTTTTTAAATGCTATGCTTGAATTGCTAGTTTTCGCTTGTTTGGCTGCCGTTGGGATCGAATCAGAGTCATCTTTAATTTCTTCTATTATCTCTTCGGTAATGATTTTTCTTCCCGGGCCCTGTGGAGCTTGTTTATTTTTGAACTGAATTGACCTGAAATTAAATTGGTTAGTTCCTGCATTAATTTGTGAATTCGACTCGTCTTACTTTACTAACTCCTCGTCTTCTCTCTCTTGCCTTTCCAGACGTTCCCTCTCAGTTTCTGTGCTGTTGTACTGCTGCAGCATTGTCGCATAATCCACTGTCTCTTGTCGTCGATTCAAATCTCGCAACTCCTCCAGAGACTCCAACATTTCAATTTCGTTTCTCGATTGTTGTGTGCGGTTCTCCAGCAGCTTCATTGGATTGTTGGCCTCCTCTTCACGAAGTTCCTCCTCTTCTCTGCGAGCCTGCTCTTCGGCCATCTTCAAAGCCATAAAGTTTCTAGTGGCCCCAGCCTCAATTTCGTAGTCCGTATTCTTGGGGTCCGTTTTGAAGGAGATTTCCTGCAGGCATCGTGTGCATTTTATGTAGAACCGGTAAATGCGAATTCCCAAATACGTCTCATGCTCAACATCCTCTTTGCGGGCATTAAATTTTTTACCCTTGTAAATGTATTCACCACAAGTCTTGCATCTCATGTTGAAAGGGGCCATCAAACGCACAGTGTATTGCCGATTTTTGGACAATTTCATGCGAGGAATTTTGGATGGATCGAAGTCCGGTGGATAGTATTTCTATGGATAGAAAATAACATGATAAACATTAAATGTGCAATAGGGACTCCATTGTTACTTACATTTAACACTTTACGTTCCGACATCTTGAGTTATTCTTAAATTAAAGGATGCAAAAAAAACAAACACGAATCAACAAAAACGTTTGCTCTAAAAAAATTACTGAAAATAAAAACAAGATGATTAAGAATCCAGTGTGGGGCAAATACTAATTTAACGGCGTCAAGCAGTTGTGATGGTAGTTGCCAGATCCATCCAAGGTGTATTATTTTGCATATGGGGTTCACACCGAGGTCGTAATGTTTTGAATGGAATGACATATGTAATTAAATATTAAAAAGTAAAATGATGTGCTGCAATTAGTGATGGCACGATTAATCTAAAAATTGATAATAATCGATTATTTTCTTTCAATTAACGATTTAATTGTATCGTGAATTCTCCTTCGATTAATTGCATTAATCGATTATACCTAATAATAATCGATAGACATCCAGGAACAAAAAAGATTCGTCGCCAGCCGCCATATGTATTCATTGAGCTTTGACGGCTGACGACGAAAGACCTAGAACTGCAACCCTAGCATTGTGAGCGGCAGTGAACCGTCTTCTGCTGGTGATGCTGAGTTTAATTTATTGGCGAATAAGGAAGGTCAATGACTCAACACTTCCTCAAGATGAACTAAGCTTCTTTGTCACCCTGTACTAGAATTAAAGCGCAATGTAATAGACGCATGGGAAGAAATGAAATCGGTCTACTCAAAGCTGTACTCTCTTGCACAAAAATATTGCTTTTTGATTGGTACATTTGTACCATCAGAGCGGCTTTTTTCCAAAGCCGATGCAAAAGTAACGGAAAAACGGAACAGACCAACCACGAAACGGCTATCAAAGCTTCTATTTTTAAATTCTGTACTAAGAAAAATAAATTCCTTTTTATTATATTGAATAAGCAGAAAATTTTGTAAATAATAATATTATTTTTTTTTGTATTTATGATAATTTTTAATTTTAGGTGAAAATACCGAATTATCGATTAATCGATTAATTGTTTCCAATTAATCGCGATTAATTATTTGTCGTTTAGATTAATCATATGATTAATTAATCGATTATTCTTTTTTAATTGCCATCACTAGCTGCAATGCAAACTACACTTTAAGTCCAAGTGTATATAGGCCATACAACGGTTACATTACTGTCGTTTTCTCAATTTAAGGGGTTTGCTGTCTAATTACACAGGACATTTCATATATTATCGCAGTTTCCCAACGCGCATTTATACTCCAAATCCACTACCTACAATCGTTACCTCTTTGAGTTTGTAACTAACTCAGAGTGGTTCCACTGAGCTCATTTGACTTCGTCAGCCAGTTTTTCTGTACACAAAAAACCAAACGTTTTTTTTGAAATTTGCAACTATGATAAATTAGAGAAAACTGTTAAGACAAATATGTACATAGTCAGAATTACCGATTGGAATTCCGACAAGGTTACAATGGTTTAATAAATCAATTTTCTTGGAAGTATCGCCTCCTTTAAAAAACTTATATTAAATTTGTTATTGTAGTTATTATATTTGCCGTCTGATGGCGCTTGTGTGCGTTCCGTGCAATTTATGAACAAAGACCGTTGTTGTTGTTGCAACAGCTGGATGAACTAGCTGGGTTTATACCGATTTTCAATTTTTCGGCACTCGATCTACATGCACGATCCGATTATCATACGATCGTTGTTGGCAACTTTGTTTCGTTCCTTTGTGGGTTACAATGTTCTTTGTCAGGGGAGTATTAGATGTTGTTGTGAGGCTATAATAGCATTTTTACACAAAAAAAGCATTCCACATTTTGAGCTGAAAATGTGAAATGCTAAAAAGTGGCTTTATAGCCTTTTTACACCGGAACGCATTTAACATATTTCCGCGTTAATCCGCATATTTGAAAAATGCGGCTCATTTGCTAAAATTTTTACATGTATTTTGTTGTTGGAAAGATGTTAACATATTTTCGCATCCACGAAAGATGCGGAAAAATACACTGAGTTGTACTCTGAAAATTTGAATTTAAGCGATTTTTCTCAGTAATGTTGATCCGGCAACCACCATTATCGTTGTTTGTTTACATTTATCGGAAAAATTGCCAAACAACGTGGACGGACAAAAAATTTACATTTTTGACTAATAGCCTTTTTACACCAAAAAAGCATTCCGCATCTTGAGCTGAAGATGCGGAATGCTAAAAAGTGGTTTTATAGCCTTTTTACACCAAAAAAGCATTCCGCATCTTGAGCTAAAGATGCGGAATGCTAAAAAGTGGTTTTACACCGCAGTTTCGCATATTGTCAGCTGTTGTCTACCTCACACATTTTTCCATTTGCCTTGTAAAACTGCTATATTTTCCTGCCACAAACCTATTAACATTGTTCCGGAGGCCGTATTCCACGAAGAGCAAATAGTTTTAACTAATTGGAATAACCATTTATTAATATTTTGGCAAAAATGTAAATTTTTTGTCCGTCCATGTTGTTTGGCATTTTTGTAAACAAACACCGAAAATAGTGGTTGCCGGATCAACATTACTGAGAAAAATCGCTTAAATTCCAATTTTCAGAGTACAACTCAGTGTATTTTTCCGCATCTTTCATGGATGCGAAAATATGTTAACATATTTCCAACAACAAAATACATGTAAAAATTTTAGCATTTTGGCCGCATCCATCAAAGATGCGGATTAACGCGGAAATATGTTAAATGCGTTCCGGTGTAAAAAGGCTATTACACCGCAGTTTCGCATATTGTCAGCTGTTGTCTAGCTCACACATTTTTCCATTTGCCTTGTAAAAC
Organism: Muscina levida; assembly: GCA_964034835.1. Taxonomy (NCBI): domain Eukaryota; kingdom Metazoa; phylum Arthropoda; class Insecta; order Diptera; family Muscidae; genus Muscina; species Muscina levida. Next base: position 82,399,188 of record OZ035884.1, read on the forward strand.
TGCAATATTTTCCTGCCACAAACCTATTAACATTGTTTCGGAGGCTGTATTCTACGAAGCGCGAATAGTTTTAACTTATTGGAATAACCATTTATTAATATTTTGGAAAATGTAAATTTTTTGTCCGTCCATGTTGTTTGGCATTTTTTCCGATAAATGTAAACAAACGACGAAAATGGTGGTTGCCGGATCAACATTCCTGAGAAAAATCGCTTAAATTCCAATTTTCAGAGTACAACTCAGTGTATTTTTCCGCATCTTTCATGGATGCGAAAATATGTTAACATCTTTCCAACAACAAAATACATGTAAAAATTTTAGCATTTTGGCCGCATCCATCAAAGATGCGGATTAACGCGGAGATATGTTAAATGCGTTCCGGTGTAAAAAGGCTATAAATATTAATAAATGATTTTTCCGCATCCTTCATATTTAAAATATTTCCAACAATAAAATACATGTAAAAATTTTAGATTTTTAGTCGCATCTTTCAAAGATGGGAATCGAACCCGGCACCTTCGGATTGCTAACCTACTTAGCTTCCACTGAGCTATCGAACGTCAAAAACCATAAATGGCAATGCTGCAAACGGTCAGTGAATGTGAGTGATACGCAGGAGAGAAAGGTCCAGACCAGCCAGAATGCGGTCTTAACAACACGTACGAGATGCCTCCCCATATCCTATGAAGGACATACTTTCTTCTTGCAAAAAAGTACTCGAACAACATCCAGTAAAAATTTGCTAGAAAACAGCTGATGTGTTTTATTTCTTTTTAATTTTTATTATTTTGCACAGGAGCCGGGAAATTGGGTGAATTTGATCAAATAATCTTCATCGCAAATGACCCCGATGAAACCCCTTTTGGGAGTTTGACAATTGAAATTTCTTAAAGCTTTGCAAACTCTTTTGTTTTGATCTGTCAAAATTGTACGCTCTCTCGGTTTGGACTTTTGGAGTAAACGAACACAATCCAGTAAAAATTTGCAACAATTGCACAAATTTGTAAAAATTTGCAAGTAAACAAACAAAGCTATTTTCTTCTTATTTTTTTAAAACAACTACAAAGAAAGTAAATTTTTATACTTTCACTAAATTTTCATTTATTTTTTCCTCTAAATTTTGACTACTTTTTAGCTTGTCACTCACATAGCGCTCTCGTTACTAGCGCCTGCGGCACCATTCGCGATACCGCTAAATGTTATAGGAACCGCAGCCCTAAATGCGTCATTGGATGATTGGTCTACAGAGTTTTGCCGGTGTTCGCTGAACGAACTCATGTCTGAGCCATTTCGTGGTCTCTGTCGGTTCTGTACATTATTTTCAGCATCTGCGTCGAAACTAACTTGTTTCTTGCCATTGCCAGGCTTTAGATCAGAACCCTTTAGTTTGTGTTTGACCAATTCAAAGGCACAGCTGTACAAAAAGGTATATTGAGCCGGAGTCTGCACCATTTTCATGCGTTGGAAACGTAGTTTTTTGACAGTTTCATAAATGTTTATTTTTGACTCGTTCTTCAAACGCTGCATGATAATATCCAGTCCGATGAATGTGCCTGTGCGACCAACCCCTGCGCTGCAATGCACCACAATGGGAGAGTAACTGGGAATCTTCTCAGCTTTTACTTTTCGTAGAAACGATATCACATGCATGGGATCCGAAGGACAACCATGATCGGGCCACTTTTTGAAATAGAAATGGACAACTTTTTGTTTGAGGCCAAACATTTCATGGACTACCGATAATTCGGTGCGATCATACAGATCGAACGATTCTTTCTTTTTCTGATTAACATTAATGCCCTTCGATTGGAATGGAAAATATTCGTGGCATTTAATCTGTAAAGCAGAAAGAAGATAATATGATTTCATACATATATATAAATGTAAGATATTAGAAAACCCACCACATCGCCTTCCCGGAATTGTGTCACCATGACTATGACACGAATATTGTGTTGCAATACCATGCGCCAAAAGTCCGTAGTACTTTCTGGTTTTGGTCCTTGTGTAGCAATATACTCCTTGCGCCTCCGATAACCCTATTGGGAAATAAAATCACACAGAGAATACAAATACACATCCTTTGATGAAGGTTAAAATACTTACGTCAATAAATGAGGCGTTAATGTAATCCGAGCCATCTGCATCGATGTCCAAAATAACGCGATTTTTATCATCTGGAAGAGAAACATTAACGTTTTTTAAGACGCACGATTTAAAATCATTGAATTGAAAAACATATGTATTTGTATGGCATTCAGTTATTAATAGTTCCTCATATGGAATGGATCAAATATGTATGAGCGACCTTAACAGGTACTGGTAACTTATGCTGGCATACAGTATGGACCACTAGTCCGTTATCATTTGAATCTTCAGCATGGGGCAGAGGGTTACAAATTGCTGGAGCAGCCAATGGGAATTCAGTGCTATGGCGTCTTTGACTATAGCTCAACGAACGTTTTGCGCTCATTACAACATACGGCATAGAAATGAAGCTCGAACTATTAAACTGATTAGAAAATGATTGTAGAAGTACGAGGAGATAGGTTCCACTATGAACCAACTACGACCCGACTGACCTAAAATTTCAAGGGATCCCGAAAACGAAGAGTTTATTGTAGGGTTTGTTTTCGAATAACGTAGGCTTTCTACTTGAAAGCGGTCTAGCTTCTTAAGCAAAGATTTGCATTTACATCCTTACATAAATCAAACGGTACAGGAATCAAAGCTCAAGATCATGCTAACAGACTCAAGTTTGCTACTGATATACTAGAGGGGTTCATCACAGTCAAAAGTAACAGGTATTGGAGTGACATTCTTTAATGGCATTTTCTTTACTATTGAAAATTATGATTATATGCCACATGTAGAAAAGTATTATAAGACCTTATTCTCCAATTCGTCGCACCAATTTCTGGGAGGTTCTCATTAACCTGGTCTTTTCAATAGAGTTTTGATTCACAACTCACAATCTTCGTCCAATTTAAGCTATATCACTAGCGTTCGCATGTAGCATGTGGCTCTTGTTGAATATCATGCCACTTGTGTTAACTGCAGCTTTCCTCATCATTTCCATAAGTATTTTAAAGAGTTTACATGGCTGTAGCCTACTCTTAGGTCTTGTCTGGTAAAAAATAGAACTAGAAATAGAAATGACATTGCCTATCTTTACTGAAGACTTCGTGTCGATCAGGGTGATTCCGCAAAGGCCTATCTGCTTCGCAAAATTACACACGCAACCATTGCTTTGAGTTATTTCGTATCTTGATGTCCATCTTTAAAGTCGACGAACATAAGTTATGTACCGATCGAATTTGTATTTGATCGAATATCTGGTCAGTTGTTGATTAACCAGGTCTAAAGCTGCACTGATAAGGTCCAATCCAGTGGGGTAAAACTGACTTTAGTCTTTCAGATAACAATCCGACAGGACCTTATGTGAGGCTAACTCCGTGGTAGTTGGCGCACCAACCATGCATAGGAGTTTGTGCATGATCGTTACAAACTCATCGCCACTGGACTTGAACAGCTATGCTGGAAGTTCGTCAAAGTTCAGTCGCGATATTGAGGTTCTAATCTTGGTTTGGCGTAGCGAGGAATCTAAGTCGTAGCCGACAATTGGTGTGATACCGTTAATTGTGTTGCCATCCGTAACCAGGTCACTGTACCTCCCTATATGCTTCGACTCATTCAGCTGGTTCACCTGTTTTACATTCTCCTTGTGCCGTTCCCTAACAGCCCGGCCTAAAATTGGCTGCAGCATCCTTTCCTCAGATGCCTTGAGACATTCTTCGTCGTACCAGAACATGCCTGAGCACTTTTTTTCATGTCCAAGTACGATTATTTCAATACGCACTATACTGTCACTGTGTATCAGTAACATCAGAAGTAATGGCGTTGGGAAAGCTGGATGGAGTAGGCAGTAGCTATCTCTAGGTAATGCAGCTTTGCGATGTTCATCTTTCTTTGTGATTTGTTACGTGCGTTTTTCGCTTTGCTCAAACTTGTGCGCGCATTTGTTGGAACCAGGTAATAATCCGAATCAATGTTAGCACCACCGATCACGGGCAGTAATATGACAGTAGATGCATGTTTTCCATCAAGTACCACATGATCAGTTTGGTTTTTAATGTTTTGATCAGGGGATAACCAAGTTGGCAGCTGCAGTAAATGTCGTATTTTGACGTCGTGAGCAACTCCGTCCTGTTCAACACATTTCCTGGATGGCGGTGATGTCAATCTTATTTTTTTCGAGGACAGTCGCCAGTCGGTTAGTAGCATCTTCTCTACAGAGTGCCAGATAAATTAGGGGCATAACCTTTGCTCATGGTCATCAATATTGGGGGGGTTCCGTTCTTTACGTTTTCCTTCTTCGTGTTTTCATACCTAGTATAAGATAAAAGGCGGGCGACAAGATCATCCATCAGGGCCCTTGATAGCTTAGTGAAAGCGACGCAGATTAGCAATCCGAAGGTGGTGAGTTCGATTCCGGCCGGGGCACTGACCAAATCAACATCGATGAAAAATTACTTTTTAAATACTTTCAAGTTATCCAGCCAACAAAACTAAATGCATTCGCTACAAAAATTGAGATTGCGCAAGGACGAAGTAAAGGGAAATGATTTATCAACATGGCAGAATAAATCAACAAAACCAGTTGAAGGCATCTTTAGAAGAATTTGGCGGTGAAAACTGACAACACAATCTAACAATCCCTTCCAAGCAAACCAAAAGTTCCGACATTGGCTGATATCCGACACATCTGCACACTGTCTAAACTCTTCTTATCGATACCGTAAGGATTTCGGTACGACTTGTTGAAGGAAAATTTTTTTTATTTTGCTCCGATATATCTGATCGAGTTCGCAGCGATTTCTGAACTCTGTGTCGGAGGAAACAATAAAATGTTATTGAAAAAACAACGAATTTTCCTACGATTTTCGTTCAGAAATCTTTCAGACATCGGTTCGACATATCGCATCAGATTTCCCTTAGCTGAGCAGATCAGACATCGTGTCAACCACTTCATACGTTTTTAGTAACGATGTCGGTCAGATTTGGGATCCGATATCGGAAGAAATTTTCCTAAAGACTTCGCACAGAAATCGGTACGACGCATTGGCAAGAACAGATATTTGGATATTTGGTAAGATGCGTTGAATTTTTCTCGATATACATTCAGAAATCGTTCAAACGTCGGTACGACATGTCGTATATACATCAGATTTTCCTCAGCTGGGTCGGTCAGACTTCGTGTCAACCACTCCATACGTCTGACTTCGGTCTGATTTTGGATCCGATGTCAGAAGATTTTGCCGACTGTCGTACCGATTTGTGGCCGATGTCTGAACATTTTGTTTGATGGGTTGACACAAACCTTGTTACCCACAAAGGAAGGAAACAGTGTTGCCAACAATGATTGTATGATAATCGGTCATACATCGATCTAGTTCTGATAAATTGAAAATCGGTATAAAGCAGTATCACCTCAGCTACTTCCTCCAACTGTTACAACAATTACATCAGGGTTTGTCGATATCCTATATAAAATGTTGGAAAGGTCTGAGATTCTTTAAAAAATTTGTGAAATCATACTTTGGTTATTTTTCGACCTGTTTTCTGTAATCCAGTATTTAATTATTCAAGCTCGAGGTCATTTGGTTTGGTTATGATGTTTTTATTTATTTAAATCCAATATTTCGCAATTTCCTTGAATTGCATCATCAGGGATCTACAAGTTTAATAAATATCTTTTAAGCATAAACAATAAACATACATACATCTCTGGACACTTACAAGTACAACATTATAACAACAATAGTTATTATGCTTAACCTAACGTAGCTACACTACGATCGTCGATGGTGTATATTGCACTGATAATGTGTATTCTCTTTCTCTTCTTTGTTACCGTCTTTCGTTTGTCTTCTTTTGTACTAAATGACTGTAACTCTGAGCGATGTTGTTCTCTGTGTCAACTTTGAAGTTGATTCTCTTTGTTGTTGGTGTGTTTATAATGTGTAATGTCTCTAGCGTAAACCGTTTGCTGTAATTACTCTCGCTTTGTAGTACTTGTGCTTTTTCAAAGTTGGGGAAGTGTTCTTTTTGTTTACAGTGGTTAGTGAGGGCGGTTTTTTGGGAGGAATTATTGTGACGTAGTTTTGAATCCGATTTATGACCAGAAATTCTGGTTTTTAGTTTATTTTTCGTAGTCCCTACATATATTTTGTCGCATTTTTCCATGGAATTGCCATCGCAAGGAATTTTGTAAATCACGTTCGTCTTTTCCATCATAGGTATAGGTGTTTTTGTTCTACTAAATAGTCTTTGTAAGTTATTACTGGTCTTGTGAGCCACTTTGTAATTTAATTTGTCGTATAATTTTGAATTTTCCATTCTCTGAGATAAATTCGGAATATATATAAGTGACTTAAAACTTTTCGGTGGTTCGCTTTCTTTTGTATCCTTATTATTTGTTATTTGTTCTGATATTAGTCGGTTTGTCAGTTTTTCGGGAAAACCATTATTGTAAAGGATGTTTTTAATCTTGATTTTGTTTGTAGAATGATATTGTTTTTCGCTGATCGATAAAACTCTATATATTAGGTTTTTGGCCGTGTTTATAATAACCCTTTTTGGATGATTAGAGTGATAATTGATTAATCTCCCCGAAGCCGTGGGTTTTTGATACCAATCTATTTTAACATTGCCTCGTTCCCGAATGACCATAGTATCTAAATAAGGTATTTTTCCATCCTCCTCTATTTCAGCTGTAAACTTAATACTATTGTGGAAGCTGTTTAGGGTTGTCAATGTTTCTTCTATAGCACTTTTCCGTATTATAGTAAAGATGTCGTCCACATATTTTGTCAATATTTTCGGGTTTGTTGTCAATTTATCCAAACAGGTGTCAAGTAGTTTCTCCATAACTATATCTGCTACTATCGGAGAAGCCGGCGAACCCATTGGTAGTCCTCTTTTTTGTTTGTAGGTTTTATCCTTATATTGAAAATACCTATTTTCTTTTATGCAAAATGAAAGAATACGCATAAATAGGCTCTTCGTCATATCAGTGTGCTCTTCTAGTTCATTCCATCTCTCGTCAATTATTTCCATAGCTAAATCCACAGGGATACTCGGAAACAGCGACACTACGTCAAATGATACCATGATTTCCTCATCTTGTAACGCCACTTTTTTAATCTTATCTCTAAATTGCACTGAATCTTTAACGTTGTATTTTGAATTATGTGTCAAGTTTTTCAATATGTTTACCATATATTTACATAATTCACTAGATGGTGCATTAATGGAAGAGCATATCGGTCTTAGTGGATAGTCTAGCTTGTGAATTTTTGGTAGTCCATATATTCTTGGAGCTATCGCCACGTCAGTCTTCAGTCTTCTCTTTACTGTTTCGGAAATTATATTTGTTTTGAATAGTTCTTCAACTAATTCATTATTTTTCTTTTGGAGGTTTGATGTTGGGTCTTTGTTTAGCCGTTGGTAAGTCATTATATCGCCAACAATATTCCGCATTCTTTCCTGATAATCTTTTTCCTCCATGGCAACTGTCACGTTACCTTTGTCAGCATTTACAATAAGAATGTTCCTATTTTTCCTTAGAAATTGTTCCGTTCGTTCCACTGTTCTATGTATAAACTTGTCGCGCGCATAATTTTGTTCGTGTGATTGTCTATCATAGTCGTAAACTTAGTTCTCGCCAATTCTTGCTCTTCTCTGTTTTCATTTGTTTGTATAAGGTCCTCTCCATCGGCAATATATTTAAAAAGTGGGAAGTCAGTTTTTGTAGTTGGTAATCCATATTTCGGTCCTAAAGAGAGTAAGTATTTGATATCTTCAGGAAACGTTTCGCTAGTTTTGTTGATAAACCAATTGTTGTTATTACGTATGTCTAATTCCTGTCTTTGTTGTTGTTTAAGTTTGTCAAACTTTTTTATTTGTGTTTCTTTTACCTTCTCTTTCATGTTTCTCATCAACTGGTGTTGATGTAACCACAGCTCGGTACTTTCTCCTTGCGTTAGATGCTCATTTATGAACTTTTCTAACTCAGCTGTTTGGGTGTTGTTTTGTTTTAACATTTCATGTTTATGTTTTATTAGAAGACACATAATTCAAAATACAACGTTAAAGATTCAGTGCAATTTAGAGATAAGATTAAAAAAGTGGCGTTACAAGATGAGGAAATCATGGTATCATTTGACGTAGTGTCGCTGTTTCCGAGTATCCCTGTGGATTTAGCTATGGAAATAATTGACGAGAGATGGAATGAACTAGAAGAGCACACTGATATGACGAAGAGCCTATTTATGCGTATTCTTTCATTTTGCATAAAAGAAAATAGGTATTTTCAATATAAGGATAAAACCTACAAACAAAAAAGAGGACTACCAATGGGTTCGCCGGCTTCTCCGATAGTAGCAGATATAGTTATGGAGAAACTACTTGACACCTGTTTGGATAAATTGACAACAAACCCGAAAATATTGACAAAATATGTGGACGACATCTTTACTATAATACGGAAAAGTGCTATAGAAGAAACATTGACAACCCTAAACAGCTTCCACAATAGTATTAAGTTTACAGCTGAAATAGAGGAGGATGGAAAAATACCTTATTTAGATACTATGGTCATTCGGGAACGAGGCAATGTTAAAATAGATTGGTATCAAAAACCCACGGCTTCGGGGAGATTAATCAATTATCACTCTAATCATCCAAAAAGGGTTATTATAAACACGGCCAAAAACCTAATATATAGAGTTTTATCGATCAGCGAAAAACAATATCATTCTACAAACAAAATCAAGATTAAAAACATCCTTTACAATAATGGTTTTCCCGAAAAACTGACAAACCGACTAATATCAGAACAAATAACAAATAATAAGGATACAAAAGAAAGCGAACCACCGAAAAGTTTTAAGTCACTTATATATATTCCGAATTTATCTCAGAGAATGGAAAATTCAAAATTATACGACAAATTAAATTACAAAGTGGCTCACAAGACCAGTAATAACTTACAAAGACTATTTAGTAGAACAAAAACACCTATACCTATGATGGAAAAGACGAACGTGATTTACAAAATTCCTTGCGATGGCAATTCCATGGAAAAATGCGACAAAATATATGTAGGGACTACGAAAAATAAACTAAAAACCAGAATTTCTGGTCATAAATCGGATTCAAAACTACGTCACAATAATTCCTCCCAAAAAACCGCCCTCACTAACCACTGTAAACAAAAAGAACACTTCCCCAACTTTGAAAAAGCACAAGTACTACAAAGCGAGAGTAATTACAGCAAACGGTTTACGCTAGAGACATTACACATTATAAACACACCAACAACAAAGAGAATCAACTTCAAAGTTGACACAGAGAACAACATCGCTCAGTTACAGTCATTTAGTACAAAAGAAGACAAACGAAAGACGGTAACAAAGAAGAGAAAGAGAATACACATTATCAGTGCAATATACACCATCGACGATCGTAGTGTAGCTACGTTAGGTTAAGCATAATAACTATTGTTGTTATAATGTTGTACTTGTAAGTGTCCAGAGATGTATGTATGTTTATTGTTTATGCTTAAAAGATATTTATTAAACTTGTAGATCCCTGATGATGCAATTCAAGGAAATTGCGAAATATTGGATTTAAATAAATAAAAACATCATAACCAAACCAAATGACCTCGAGCTTGAATAATTAAATACTGGATTTGTGAAATCGTTAAAAACCTTTGAATTTTCTGGGAATTTGTCTCTGATATTGTGAACAAATATTATGCTGGGAAATCACAAAATGTTACCAATTTTACTTACATGGAAAAATGTCAGCATAACGGTTTTTGTTGTAACCCATTTCTGATGCCGAATAACTTAAATCCAATGCCACTGCGGTGAGTTCCTTAAATTCGCGTGCAATCTTGTCCGGTTTTGATAGTTCTCTGTAATACATGGCAAACTTCTTGGACCCAATGTCACCGAATGAATCTTCAATGCCATGGAGCGACTCGCGTTGCCTGCAAAAATATACGATATTTATCAACTAAACTACAACATACATATTTTCTATCAAGCAAAGTTTAAATTTTAAACGAAATCCCGTTACACGCGATTTCAGCTTTTTTTATGTATTAGAAAAAATCGACAATAGGTCTCCAAGAGTCCTTTAAAAGAATTTCATTTATACCATTTGATACGCTTGGTGACCCATAAATAAACGAAGCCTGCAATAAATGCCAATAGTAAGCAGCTAGATACACCAGCCAAGATGATGGTCAGTTCGATTAAAGCATCAGTTTTAAATGTCAGGACCGCGGTGTCGTTGTATCCCGACTTTGTAAATAGGCGAATGACTAAAAAATATTCCGTATCTACAAAAATGAAATCGATGCAACCCATTGATTAGTTAAAAGAGAATGTAGCAATTGTTATGTTATCTTACCAGGCTTAAGCGGACCATTGCAATAACGTCCAGATGATCCGACACAATCATCCGTTCCAATTACAAATTCAATATTTTCAGGCGTTCTTGCTGACGATGTTACTGGTACCCAGCGTCGTGGGGTTGTTTGGTATTGTTGTATGCATTCGGTATTTCTGTCCTCATACACCTCATTCCAGGACTTAATGTCGGGCCATCGGTTTATGGTGTCCATAGCGCCGAATTTTGGTTGAGGATCTGGGTTGCAGTTCTAAAGCATCAAACAAGAAAGGAGCATTTAAAATCATATAAATTCATAGAAATGAGTTACAAATTTATACTTGTTCAAATAACAATTTGTAGAGAAAGGACAAAAAGGTAAATTTTTAATATATATTACTATAAACGGACGACGAGTGTTAAGCACATTAAGAGCGAGACGGTGCAGTGAAGAAATTAAAATGTTGAAAAATAAGTTTACATAAGTTGTTAATAAACAGGGAGCAATATACATTTTTTGTTCTTCAGCATCCTTTCGATTAATATCGAGGCGTTTTGATCCATTTGAAGGCATAGTTCGATTATAATTAAATTGTTAACATTTTTTAATGTGGCTGAATACAGCTATGTATATAAACCTTCAGATGTCGTAGTCAACTTATCCACTATATGATCTTACGAAGTAGAGCATGATGTATAGTAGATGATGTGTCGTTTCCCACAGATGCGGCAGTAATCCATTGACGTGATATCCCATATTCGGGTAAAAGCCCTAACTTAATAGTGCCCTGATAGGATGCTGACTAATAAAGGAACATAACTCTTTTCTAGTTTTTTGAACGTACGTTTGACATTTGATCGAGGCCAAATATTCCTAAGTATTTCTAATCCAGAACTGTTGTAGCCGATCCCCATTTCCTTATATTGTGATGCATCGAATATCTGAAGTCTTTCCTCGTCCGGCCGAGCCATCCGGCTTTTTATTTTCAGGCACATCAGTTTATCTGGGTACCCAGAGGAGGCTGACCTTTCGAAAAGGAAGTGTACACAGAGCATGCCATTCTGATAGCAAGTACCTCTGCTTAAAAAACACTACAGTTGTTATTAGAATACGTATTGGCGCTGAGAGTCAACAAACTTAACTTGCTGCTCCCGGCTTCATTGGAAATATTGCCAGCTCTCAAATGGGGAGCTTGGCGGAGCTCTTGGGTCCGAGATAAAACCCACATTTTGGTGAAAAATCCAGTTTTACTGTCAAATAGTCAGATCTTTCATCAAAAAACTATCTAACTACATTCTTAAATAAATTCTATTTTTATCACTAGATATTAAATACTCAACCACACTCAAATTTGGGTGCCTTTGGGGTTCCATCTCAAGCCGACTCACAACCACCGACTTTGACGAATGGAACCCTCCAAATATTGCCGTCGAACGCAAAAGTTAAAAGGCCCAGGATTTAAGGATATACAACTGGAATTTTCTGAACTCTCTACAGATCTTCCGATTGGCAGATGTGTCCGACTAAAACAGGACATCATAGGATAGGAAAAGTACAATTTCGGATTTCTAATTGGTCAAGGTTAGGTTAGGTTGTATAATCTGGTAAAAAATCAGGTCACACTACACACCGAGATTTGCTGATTCATTGCGATTGTCCGTAAGAACCAGTAAGAAAGCTTCAGTCGGGAAAACCGAAGTACATATACCCTCACCCTCGGTAAAACATTAAATATTTAAGTATATGATTATTATTATTACTTGATTTCTAAAGTGGGCGTAATGAATTGTTTGTATGAAAGGTACCAGAAGGGGCGTGGCTAGACTGCCAGTTTTTTCTTCAAAAGTTTAACCTGATATAGCTTTATTAAATACAGAATTTGGGCACGATAGCATTTCTTAAATAGACAGAATGATATATTTGTATGGGAGGTACCAGAAGAGGCGTGGCCATGTAGTCAATTTACAATACCGTAAGTTGTTTTAGGAAAATATTAACTCGTGCAAAGTTTCAAAACATTTGGTTGCGTCTTTCGAAAGTTATCGTGCGCACCAGCGACAGACAGACGGACATGACTCAAACGACTGAAAAATCATAAATCCTAGGGTCTTAAGTGACTCCTTCTATGTGTTACACTTTTGAGTCGTATCATATGATGTATACCCTTCTACCCGTAGAGTGAGGGTATAAATAGCAGAAAGGAGTAAGGGGTGGGATGGATCAAGAAGAGAAAATCTTGGGAACCCCAATCGTTATCTGGGTCCAGTTAGCCACCGAAGGCACTGCATAAAACATATTAATTCGCCTACTTGAACTAAGAAGAGAGTCTTTAGGTCTTCTCCAGGTGGGGCAGCTACGTGGAAGAAGTTTCTTCGTCTCGGACTCCTACTCGTCCTCACAAACACGGCAGTAGTCCGGTATGGTTCTATCCCATTTGCCTGTCAGGTGCCTGATATTCCAATGACCTGTTAGAAAACAACAGGTCAATATAATGTCACTCCAACTATATACGCTGATCGAGATATTTTGTATTCTAACCATAGCAATCTAGTAGTTATACAGTCGGTTCTGGGGATCCAACGTCTATTGGCTGTTTTTCACATTCAATCCTCAACTAAGCCAAAAAGGTAAGAAATGAGCGGATAAACATCTTCTAGAGAGTCATGATCAGACATAGTACAGCCTCCTTTGGCCAAAAGGTCTGGTGATTTTTTTACCAGGGATCTCGCAATGTCCTGACACCCAACAGAGGCTGACATCCAGAGGCTTTTGTCCATCCAACTTCTCCCTACAGTTCCTCACCAACTTTGATTTGCACAATGTAGAATTGGTCGCTTTTATTGGATCCAGTCTATCCACATAGATCCGTCTTTTAGTATCAATTCCACATTCCATAATAGTCCCCGCGGCTTTCTGAATATCCAATACCTCAGCCTTAAGAACACTGTATTCATTATGTAGCCTTTAAGTGAGGCTGCAGCAGACCAACAAACAAAATGCTTAAAAGTGATACGGCAGTCGGCAAAATCTTTCGATATCGGATCCGAAATCGGGCCGAAGTTATTACTAAAAACGGATGGAGTGGTTGACACGAAGTCTGGCCGACGCAGCTGAGGGAAATCTGATGTATGTACTGACGTCTGAACGATTTATGAATGTAAATCGAGGAAAATTCTAAAGGGAAATTCGACGCGTCGTTACGAATTCGGACCAATATCTTACCAACTATCTGAAGTATTTCGAATGTTCTTGCCCAAGCGTCTTACCGATTTCTGCCCGAAGTCTTTGGGAAAATATCTTCTGAAATCGGATCAAAAACCTGACCGAAGTCGTTACTCAAAACGTATGGAGTGGTTGACACGAAGTCTGACAGACGCAGCAATCTGGTCATCGTACCGATGTCTGAAAGATTTCTAAATGTAAATCGTAAGAAAATCTGATGGGAGATTCGTTGTCTCTTTAATAAAAATTAGATGTTTCCTCCGACACAGAGTTCCGAAATCGCTGCGAACTCGATCAGATGTATCAACGAGTCGTACAAAATTCTGAGCGTTATCGGTAAGAAGAGTTCAGACAATGTGCAGACGTGTCGGATATCAGCCAATGCCGTTTTTGATTTGGTGGGATGACTAGGCGATTTGTAGGGTTCAAAAGTATTTATAGCCCACTTATTCACAACATCCTTGACATCGGCGGGTACATACTACCGACCGCATTATGTTAATCTTAACAGCCCGGGAAGTGTGTTTCAGTAGTGGACTCGGTCCATGATCCATCTGTTCTATGAATAAACCCCTATCAATTCGTATCTTTAGACAGTTCCCTTATGAATCGGGCGGCATCATTGACACCGAGTACGGACTCGCAGTACTTACTCCACGTAGTTTTTTTTTACCTTTAATTCTATATTTTGTAACTTTTGAAAGTGGTTCTATTAACCCTCCAGTTCTCCTCTAATCCCATTCTCTTCGTTTTGTTGAAAAGCCTTCTTGTAGCTTTGAGCAGGGCTTTCAACTGCTTACTGCACCACACTGGCTGCGATCTCTTAATCTCGGATAAATGAGAGGCCAATATACAGCAAAGCTAAGAGTAAGAGTTTTAGTCGATACAAATAACCTTTTCGCCGACTTTAAAGCTGTCCGTTTAAAGCTGTTACTTGATACTGACCGACAGGACGATTTCAATTTAAGATTGCCATGAACCTTATGGGGTTATTCTTAACCTGTTCTGGCATTTTAAGCAAGGCGGCAGCCTATCGTGCGATCTCTTCAACGTACTAATGGAGATGGTAATAAGTAATACTGCAGTATACACGACTTGCACGATTTTAAATGGGAACCATATGATATACATAGATATCATCGGTTGAAAACTGCGTCGTGTGACTGCAGCCTTTTTATGTGTTTAGAAGGAATCCTAATTTTGTAGTTTTAACAAACAAATAACACTATGACACAATTTGAGGGTCATTGTCTCGGGGGTGAACCAAACCAATTTCAAACGATAGCACTTGACCTCAGTAACACAAATATTTTTTACAGTGGTTTGAAGTTTGAATTTTTTGGTCAAAAGTCGATTCAAAGAATATGAAAAATCATCTTTAAAAGTACATTTGGGGTATTTCATGTCTTCGGAGACCTATACTAAAGCATTCAGGGGAATATTTCCTCGAAACATTATAACCCCCTAGCTACCCGTGTGGGATATTTTTGGCTCAATTTTGAAGAACTGTTTATATGTCAACTTTGGAGGGAGGTCAAGGCTTAGAATCTTCGATAAAAATATTTTCCGGAAAATTTCACTAAGAGTCACCGAAGACAAATAGCCTGTATGAGTCAAAGGTACCAAAATAAAATCAAAATGAAATGTTAATGGAACGTTAAAAAATCTATTTTTGAACAAACAGTGTAACACACAAAATTCAAACTTCAAGCACTGTAAAAAAAATTGTGACGTAGTGGAGCAGAATGGAATTTAGGGTTTTGTTACTGAGGTCAAATGCTATCGTTTGATATTGGTTTGGTTCACCCCGAAAAAGTGTGTTGCACTGTGTAATCTACGCAACATCGAAGTGCTGCTCGATTTTATCTTCTGCTTGCTAATAGCCCTCTGTTAACGATGCCAGATACTAGTTCTTCCAGTCTTGATGTATTGCGCAGATTCCTGAGTGATAACAGAAGCGGACGAATGACTTTTGGCTAGTTCAAGTCTCTGACTATGAACTCGATGGACGGCGCAGAAGAGAACGACCAAAACTCACTTAAAAGGACTAGGTTCTTAAAAATCTTGCAGAACGTAAAGGATCGAGGCGCATATAATACATATATACGTGCGGCATGAAACCGGTGATATACGATTTTAAGGAAAAATGTCATCTTAGTAAGAATGTTAGTAAACGTTACAGGATTCTTACCTTCTGCGACAATAGCAAAGCTACGAAATTGATGGTTCCGTAGTCCGACTCCAAAATACTATAAGGAAATCGAACGATTGCCGTTTTCGAAGGATTACTGCCTTCGTAAGCCTCTACGCGAGCTCGATCTATCAGACTAGGGTCTACTATTTGGGGTACTGCAAAACATCAAGCGTATTAAGAGCATTCGTTGAGCATTCATTCTTAATACTTACTGCCGGCGGGAGCTTCAAAATGTTCCACCGCTTGGCGGCTGAGTGCTGCTACATTTCTCGTCTTCACCGATACACTCACGTTATAGTTGTATTCGGGCTTTAAAGCGGTCTCATTGTAGACTATGCTACCATCGTTGCTAAAATCAGGCTCGATTTCACGCAAAAACTGTATAGGATCTTTATCGGCGCGTACTCCTTGAAATTCCAACACAAAATACTCAATTTCACCATTAGATTTACACGGTGAATTCCAGGAGATAACTACGTATGCCTCGTATTCCAAGGAAGTTTCCGAAGGACCCTTTGCATCGGTGTTCAAATTTGTGACAGGTTCCGAAACTGTCGGATATGGTAAACAAGTGATGCTATGTACAAGAAAACAAAACAGTGATCTTACCCCAAGGCTGCGTAATTTCCATTGCGGGTGCAGTGGACTCACTTAAGCCGAATTCATTTTGAGCTGCCACCTGAACACTGTAACGCGTATATGGAAGTAAATCCTCGAATGGCTGTTCGAGACTGGATGTTTCCCTTAATTTCAGATCCGATGTGATGACGCTACATTTGCTAGGAACGAAATAAGCTGCTTCCACCCGCTGGAAATATGTGATGTACAATTTTATGACGCCGTTTGGATATTTGGGCGATTTCCAAGAGAAAGTCAACGAGTTGTTAGTTCTTGATTTTACATTAACATTTTCCGGTTTATTAGGATCTGTGGAGAAAAGGAGGGACTACTGAAGGACACTTAGAATTCAAGTGGGTATATACTCACAGTATGCCGTAGTTGACTTCGAAATCGTTCTGACAGGTGACCAGCCGCCAATATTGTATAGAGCAGTGTCGCACGCGTATTCCGTGAAAGGTGACAACGGTCCCACTTCTGTGTTGAATAAAATGCCCAGTTGACCCTTGACATACTTTTCAACAACCTAGAGGGAAATGTGTACAATCCTTTAGTATAGTTAGTATAAGTAGGCGGTGAATTCACCCTTACCTTATAAGGCGCATCGGTGCGTGCTGTACAGACAATACGAGCAAATATAGTCTCACACTTATTGTTCTTATCGGATTCCTGAGCACTGATGGCGAGGCGATCGGGATATGTGCCAACCAAAGTAGTCGTCGGTGCTGATGGAGCCTTAGGAGACGTTTCACTCTCAATCTGCAGCAACTCTCCATCATTCATTAAAGCCGTTATGGGCACTATTTGAACGGTATAGCCAACGCAGGCCTTCAGTCCGTTTACGGAAACACTTGTATTTGTTGTTGTGGTCTCGAAAGCTTGAGTACCTTCGTCGTCCCAGGCTATAACCCGATAGGAAGCCAAACATAATTCAGCTTTCGATGGTGGATCCCAAGATAAATTAAGGGCAAACGGTTCTGGTAGGACAGCGTAATTGCGAACGGCGGAAGGAACTGCAATGAAACCAACAAAATTACAATGCAAATGTGTAAGAAGGTGTTGAGGTGAAACCTACTTCCCTCCTGTGTCTTAATGTCGCTTGTAAAACCTTCTCCCCGCGTTCCATTAAGTGACTGCGGTACAATTGTGTAGTTGTACTTGCCGCATGGATCCAAATCGATAAATTCTGTTGTCGTCTCTTCGCACTCTGTATCATTGATGCTTTGTTGCTCGTTAGGTCTTTCTTCGGGTCCCGATATCTGCACAAAGTAATGGTGAACACATTTTCTATGCAATTGGGGTGTATTCCAATTCAGTGTAGCTGTCGTACTGCTAATATCTGTTGACTGAATAGTGACGGGTCCGGGAACTACATGAAAAGGAATGGTATTGGTATCAAGAGAACTTATAGTAAAATTATATAGAAATAATAGTAAAATTATACAAGGGACCACCAATTTGTATACCCAAATAGTGTCGATAGCTCTTATTACTTCGAAAGGACATAGATCGCATTTTACCTTGTTCTGGCGATTTAATAATTTGCTCTGCTTTAATAGTTTCCAAGTTGTTGACAAAAAACTGAACTTCGTAGTCGTCGCATCCTTGTAAATTGGTTATAATGTGCTCCTTGGTAACAGAGCCAGTCATATTTTTCGAGCCACCACATTCTTCTCCTTAAAAAGTAGAAAATATTAAAGAATTAAAATTTAATACACATTTGAAAAAAGTAACAACCATTGCTCTGCACTTCCGACGCATCGGTACTATTATGCTCAGCTGACGAGTCAACATTATCCGACTGACAATCGAGAAGAGTCCATTTCAGATAGAAGTACTTCACGCAAGTTGTATGTGATAAAAGTTCCCAGCTAACCTTCAGTTGCCCACGATCATGCTCGGTGATAGTCATTGTCACGTCACCAGGTTCTAAATGAAAAAAGAGCCAAAGTTCATGTACACATTACTGCGTTAAGCGTGTTCGGAAAATTACCCCATGCTCATTACCCTCATATTCAGTTTGACTCTTAGATGTACGGTTCGAAATAATATTGTTGTTGACATCGTACGTTTTTAGGGTGATGTTGTATTCCTGGCATGGACTTAAACCGTCCATGGTGAGGTTGGTTGCATCATTTGTCATTGTCCATTTGTAGGCTTTATCGGCTGAATTTGCCTCTATTTGAAATGTGGATATACAGGTTTGACTTGTGGTCTTCCAGGACATGTTTATAGATTCCGTTGAAGGCTCTATACCCACAATTAAAACTTCTGGTTCTAAAGTGTTAGAGGTATAAAATAAGGTTTGCTTTTCTCAAAAGATTAATTGAATTGCATTACCATGGTAATCCGTAGTATCATCTCTGATCACATCAACAACTGGCTGAGTTTCCTCCAGCAACTTTTTTACTGTCAGCACAATCAAATAATTCGAACATGGATCCAGATTTTCGCTAAAATTGTATCTTATTATTAATCGATTCGTATGTTGGTTGGAAACGCTCATACCAGGTATGATTGGCATTTCCGACAATCTCCAAATTTGTTTTACTTTTGCAAGTGACATTTTGAATTTCGAAAGATTCCTCATCAAGGACCGAATATGTCAAGCTAAATGGAGACTTATCCACTTGTATATTGATGTTATCTAAAAAAAAACAATAAAAAACCATGAGTTCTATACGGCCTCTGAGACTTATTCGAGTGTGTTAGTCATACCCGGATCTAATTCCGAACTGCCGTCCGCTTGAGTTCGGTGACACAGCAGCAGCAATATGACCGAAAAGATAACACCAAACGGGAGGCCAAGAAATGGTGGTTTCCAGCGCCTTTTTAAAACGAACTTGTTCGACATAGCACACGTCACATAATACTGCTGCTAAAAAAAACGGTAGGAAAGAGGATGTGAAAACTCTAATAAATTCTATAATTTCTATTGAAATTTAGGTAAGAATTAGATTTGGGCAATTGCACGTTAAACGGCCCTATACAGGAAGATACGGCCCATAAATCCACAATATTGAAACGAAGTGCGTATGATAAATATAAAATCTGAATAACATTAATATTACTCATACGTTGTACATACATTCATATATACATATTGCTGGCTTAACATGATAAGGCTCTAGTTGATATTACAACATTGGAAGAAGTGAGATATATCTTATATTACACAAAGATGCGATAAATTGGACTTAGCGCATTTGCTCGTCACTGCAAAATAACAAAAAATTAGATAACTGTATTTGTTTGTTTTGTAATAGATGTATCTTTAATTATTGTAAATATAGTATTCAAATACTTAAATTTTTCGGAAAACCGGTTTCGAGTTAACCCTCAAAATCCCTTTTTTCAACAATTTGGTTTTAGAATTCCAACTTACTTACTTAAGCGGCCAATTACAACTTACGAACGTGGTTCATAAATTTAAGGCCTGAAGTAATAAAGAATTCCACACGATTCGGTCTTCTGCGTGTGTTCTCCAGTTAGTCTTACCAGATGATGGCACGTCGCCTACCACTTGGTCCTTCCAACGGAGTTAGCGTCGTCCTGTTCTGCGCCGTCCTTCAGGTTCGCCTTCAAACACCTTTCTCGCTGGAGCATTTATATCCATCCTGGCAACATGTCCCAGCCATCGAAGTCGTTGGATTCTGACTCTTTTAGCTACATCGATGTCGTGCTAAAGCTCATACAGCTCATGGTTCATCCGATGGCGAAACTCGCCGTCGACACAGATAGTTCCATATATTTTTCGGAGTACTTTTCTCTCGACTACTCCCAGGTTTTGTATGTCCGTTGTAGTAAGCACCCATGATTCGGCATCATACAACAGAATGGGTAAGATTAGCACCTGGTATAGCTGTTTCTTAGTAATCCGAAATGAGGTGGTGTTACTAAAGTGCTGCCGAAGTCTGTAGAATCAACTATTGGCTAGCACTATTCTCCGCTTAACTTCATGGCTAACATTATTTTTGTTGTTGACGGAAGATCCAAGGTAGGTAAACTCATCGACTATCTCAAAACAATAATTGTTAACGTTCACGATGCGTCCCCATCGAGAGGACTCTTTGTTCGTCAAAATCATTATTTTTGTTTTGTCCTCGTTGATCGCTAAACCCATTGTTGCTGACTCCTTTTCTAGTGATGAGCAACATCCCGCAGATTTTGGCCAATGATGTCTATATCATCGGCATAGGCTAGTGGCATGAGGCTATTGTGGAATATGGTGCCAGACATGTTGGCACAAGCCTTTCTCATCACTTTCTCCATAAATATATTAAATAGTGTACATGACAGGCTATCGCCCTGCCTGAGACATCTTTCCGTGTTGAATAGTTCAGACTGATCCTTACCAATCTTAACCGATGATTTGGTGTTGTCTAAGGTACATTTGCAAAGTCGAATCAGCTTTGCAGGAATGCCAAACTCAGACATAAAGCCTATTCCTTATCGGAGAGTCGAAGGCAGCTTTATAGTCGACAAAGAGGTGGTAGGTGTCGATCTGCTTTTCATGGGTTTTTTCCAAGATTTGTCGTAAGGTGAATATTTGATCCGTCGTTGATATGCCAGGTCTAAAGCCGCACTGATATGGTCCAATTAGTTTTTCTACAATTGGCTTTAGACGTTCACACAATATGCTTGAAAGGACCTTGTACGCAATTGGTAATAGGCTTATTCCACGGTAGTTCTTACATTCACTACGATCTCCTTTCTTGTATATGGGACATAACAGACTGATACTCCAATCCCCGGGCATGCTCTCCTCTTGCCAGATGTTCTCCATGAGCTGATGCATGCTCCTAATCAGCTCCTCCCCGCCAGCCTTAAACAATTCAGCAGGGAGACCATCGGCTCCAGCAGCTTTGTTGTTATTAAGGCGGGAGATGGCCATACGTATCTCGCTCTGGCTCGGAGGTGGACAGTTAATACCATCGTCATGGATTGGAGCGGGGTCTCCTGGAGTGGTGTCAGTATCCAGTAAATTTCTAAAGTGATATCTCAAAATCTTCAGAACGTTATCCGGGTCCGGCACTAGCTGACCATCGCTGTCCTTGCAGGAGGGCAACCCTGTTCCACGCATTCTTGCTTTAACTCTCTTGTAGAATTTTCGGGCTTCCCCTCTACTTCGGAGCAACTCAGTGCACTCATCCTGCCTCTTCTTCAGCTCCTTCTTTTTTCTTCTAAAAAGACGAGTTGCCTGTCGTCTCAGTTAGCGTTGCCATTGGCTGCAGTTTCGCCCTGTATGCAGCAACCTCTCTCGTGGCATTGCGACATTTATCATCGTACCAGGCATCTTCTTGAGACGGCTTTGAGTACCCAAGTACGACTCTCGCAACCCGTTCCAAGGAGTCGGCTATATTTTGCCACTGCGAGGTTATATTGTCAGGGGTTGGAGCATTCCGCAGCAGTTGAGTTAGGTGGTTGGAGTAGGCGTTTGCTACCTTTGTGGTCCGCAGTTTACCGATGTCCAGTTTTCGTTGTGCCTGGTTACGTACGTTTTTCGCCATGCTTAGCCTTGTGCGTACCTTAACTACGGTAAGGAAGTGATCGGAGTCAATGTTCGCACCCCTAATCACTCGTACGTCCAGAACACTCGATGCGTGGCTTCCATCGACTACCACATGATCAATCTGATTCCTCGTCAATTGATCTGGAGATAACCATGTTGCCTTATGAATATTTTTATGGTCAAATCTAGTGCTGCTTACTACCATATTTCTTGCCGCAGAGAAATCAATCAGTCTGATGCCATTGTTCAACGTTTCGGTGTGCAGACTGAATTTTCCGATGGTAGGCTCAAATGCGGGTTCCCTGCCTATTTTAGCATTAAAATCGCCTAGTACAATTTTAATGTCATGGCTCGGGCTACGGTCATATACATTTTCTAGGCTCTCGTAGAACTCGTCTTTGTCCTCATCGCTTTTCTCTTCTGTCGGAGCATGGGCACATATAAGTGTTATGTGGAAAAACTTTGTTTTGACTCTTATGGTGGCTATACGTTCACACACCGGATTGAACCTTGAGACTAGGTGTCGCAGTCTCTTGCCAACTACAAATCAACATCCAAACTCGTGCGTGTCCGCATGGCCACTATAGTAGATGTCGCACGTCTTCATGCGCGAGCACCCGTGTCCCGTCCACCGGATTTCCTGTAAAGCGGTTATGTCGGCCTTGTATTCTTCGAGGACTTCCGCCAGTTGGATGGAGGCACCTGGTCTATACAGTGTTCTAACATTCCAGGTGCATATCCTTAAATCATGGTCCTTAATTCGTTTGCAGTGGTCGTCAACATTTTGGGGGGTCCATTTTATTCTTTTCTTACTTCTTTTCATTGCAATAGTTTATACGTCGGTGGCGGGCATAACACTAGCGCACCACATCGCAGTTTTCTCCTCCTGCCAGGATTTTATTACAGCCGCCCATTCTGGGTCAGACGCTGACCAGGGTACCGCTCACTCTGAGCAGACGTGCCTGGGTTTTAGGTGTCGCCTCTCTCAGTTAGTGCTCTGACGGGTGTCAAAGGCACGCTTCCAGGCGTCACCACGTGGAGGTACTCCGTCTGCAGTAGTACTACGAATACGGAGCTCTGTGAGTAGACTTGAAGTGCAATTGGCAAGGATCACTCTGGGTTTGCCAAGTTAAACCGATCAGAAGCTTTACCTTGCATCACACTCCCGACATTAAATTATATGCCTCATCTATATGCACTGTCTGCATGAAATTTAAGTCATACTGCATCAAACTTAACTTGGTATTCAGATTGACAGCACTGAGAGTATACTGTGCTTACAGAACCGTATCCGATGTAGCTACATTCGTCGTGGCAGGACTAATACCAGTGAACCTGTTAGTTGTGAGAACCATGGACACCTGGCAAAGAAGATGGTCTAGTACGACAAAAGGAAGTTCGACATACAAGCTAATACCTGAAATAAATAGCTGGTTGGATAGGAAACATGGGGATATTGAATACTACATAACTCAATTCTTGAGCGGACATGCCAGTGTATCTGATATCTACTTCGCATGTACATGTTTGACATAATTGTAGATATATATACAGCTGATCATGTACCATTGTGCATCAGTTCGTCACAAAGGGGTTTGAAGATGATCTCGTCATGGAGTTCGAAACGCGTCATCCTAGTGCGTGACACATTAAATTTGACCAAAAATATCAACCAATAAAAATACTTTAGCCGAATTTGATGTATTATTCGATACACTAACGTAAATTGAGATATATTATCAATACGATCGACTAAAACTAACAAACAATACAGTTTAAAATAAAAGTTAACGCTTTTTCTCAAATCTTTAATAGTCCATAGATTGTATGCTTAGGAGGGTTTTTAAAAATATAATGTTGGGAAACACGGGAAGACGACTACATAGCATAAGTCCCCAACTCAGTAACAATGCTGTTGTAATACCATTTCAACGACGTACAAATCATGAAAAATCGGTCTACAAACAACGATGTTATGGAAAAAACTGCGGAAGTAGCTTTTTTGCCACTCCCACATAACAAATTTTTTTGCACCACAAAATTTGTTTTTGCCATAACTGTTCATATGTTGCGCTAAGATTGACAACTTTTTTTTTAGATCTGGCTTAATGATCGATTCATCTAAACAGAAATTATTAGAAAATTTTAATATAAAAGTGTATAATATAATTTTCATGTGAAAGGTATCGATTTCATCACAAATTAAGTTCCATTTTACAATTACAATATATGTATTATTTTTTCGTTTGCTTGTTTCCGATACATAAATAGCAGCCCTCGTAGTTCTACTGATCTTCGAAATCTCTCTTAGGTTTACTTCTAGCTAGAAATTTTTAGTATTAAATAAAACGAATACGTAATGCTCTCCACTTAAGATAAGCTCTCTCTTGTAGTGGTTTTTAGACAAGCGATTGCAAGCTGTCGGTCCTAATTTTATCTGACACTACTATCTTGTGCTAGATATGGGCTTGAGAAGTCATTACAAGTGACCCACCGTGGCATGATAGTTAGCATACGAGACTACGCTAAACTTTATAAATAACTTTTTGGGTCAATCATCTCGCTGTCCCTGAAATCAATTTGAGTAGTACGGCATAGCAATGTATCTTGATGCTTATAAATTTAACGTTCAAAATCGAAACATTTAGAACTAGAGAATGCCATCAAATGGGCATAAATAATCGTGTTCGTGTGTATAGATTAACACCCTGAAGAAAATGTCGATAGTAAATTTGTACACATTTACTATTGACTTTGTCGTGGTGTACTACTGATCAATTATACCTCAGGTAATGTTTCCTGCTGTAGACATTTAACATGTGCTTTTCATTGAGAATACACTAGTATCCATAGAACTATTCACTATGTAGTTTTTATAGTCTTTACATTAAAACTTTCACTAGCACAGCTCGACAAAAGTATCAACATTGTCAGTGATGCAATGTTAAAATTGGAGTCAATTTGAAATCCAGGGACAGTGTCTCAGATAGAATCCCTGTTCATATGAAGATTTATTCTTCAAACTCACTGATTCCAGGATACACTGATCATACTAACAAGCGATCGGCTAAAGCGAAAAAACTTGTTCCAATAAGCCGAAATATTAAATATTTTGTTTCTCATATGCCAAAATCTAAAATATTTTAGAAGTATCACACATTATTGTCGGCTTCGCGATGATATGGGCTTCCTAGCACTAGTTTAGATAAAAATTGTTGGTTGTCAATAATTTTATATTTTGCATTTATGTACTTAGCAACTTTTTTATACAATTTTAAATTGTTTCGATTTGACTTTGAATATATCGTTCCTTTAATAAAACAATAGTGTATAATTTTTTTTAATGTTTTAAGAAAATCCAGTTTAAAGTTTTCGTCAAATAGGATGTCTATTAAAACCTCAATATCGCTGTTAATATAAAAATATTATATTGTAATATTAATAAATAATAACAAATTATTTTCCCGCGAAGTGATAAAACATAAGACACTTTAAAATTAATCAAATACTTTATTAATTCTCTTTATTCCAATATTTTAGGAACTTCAAATAATTTTGCTTTAGTCCGAATCGGATTTGGCCCCTCAATGTTGAACCACACATGTCCATGTTAAACTACTATGTGTTCTAATAGTCATGCATAACCGTGTCGTATATATACGAATAGAACGCACCTAGCAAATTGAAAGTTTGCGCTACCAAGTTCCACCTTACACTATCTATCTCCATTTGTGCTACTAGCGATAATTTTTCGCATTTGTATTTATATAGTACGCTAATTTTTATTAAACAATAGATCCAATTGTGTTTACTTTTTAGAATTTGAATATGGAGCCACATCATCATAAAATTAAATAAAAAATGTTCTTAAAATTGAAGCCAAATTAACAAGGAAAGTTTATAAATTAGAACAATTTATTATCTACTCTGCACGTGGCTCGTGGATCACTATTTAAGAACTACCATTCAGATCTATATAGATTTATGTAGTGCACATATCGGACAAGTAGCTGATACTGAATGAAGTGCCATTTAAAGAGTAGTCATTTGTTTTGCTTCGATGTTTATAATTCCTATCTTTTGTTTTTAATCAACTACTACTAACAACTTAATTTACAGCTACATATTATCTTATCAAAGCGGCAGTGAAATTTAGAATTCCAACAACAATTTGAAATTGAACGATTGGGAAAGTGAATTTTTTGAAAACAAAATAAAGACGCATCACTCATATTCATTCGAAGCGTATCGACGACGACAATGAAAGATTAAAGAAATTTAAGTAAATGACCTGAAAAAGACTCGACAAGATTGACTTAAATGGTACATAGTAATTTTAATTATGTTTTTTAATCATATGCAGAATAGGCTGGTGAAATGACAGATATAGGATCGTAATGAAGCATTTCAAAAATGAAGCATTGCCGGTAGCTTAAAAACTTAAAAAAAACTTAATTTCCCTTTGCATCCCATGAATGAGGTATGGGATAGCTTCTCGCGTTGTTGTAAATTTACACGCTTTCTATTTTTAGATTCACAACTAACGGCACCTACTTGTTTATCGACGAATGCGAACGTCACTGTTTTGAGAAGCTCTTACTAGACACGCCGATTGACTCGACGCTTATACTGCGAAGTTGCTTTCAACAATATTCGAGGGGAGCCGACAATGAAAGAATTTTTTTTTGTTTTTAAGATGACTGGAGCCAGGTTTGAACCTGCGATCTCCCGCATGGTAGTCGCGTGTTCTAACCACTTCTCACTGGATCTTAATCATAGACACGAAATTTTTAGGGGTTCATCATAAAACAATCCAAGGTACATTTTGGGGGGTGGACCGAAGATACTTCATTTGGTGAGTCGGTCTAATGTACATAGTAATTTTAAGTATGTTTTCAAATCATATGTAGAATAGGCTTCCACAAATTTAACCGTTTTTACATCTGGAAAAATAAAGGTATCATCAAATAAAATGCTTCATTAAAGTTTCATATCCTGAAGCATTTCAAAACTGTTTGCCGGTAGATAATTAGACTAAAACTTGTGATATTGAAATTAAATATGGTATTTATTATTTCCTTTATAAACAATTGCAAACAAAATTAAATTAGCTGTGTTAAGATAATTCCAGTAGATTAAACGATATGTAGTAATGCTTGTAAAATTATATTTCTAGACAAAAACAATCATTAGTAATATATGTAAACTTGTTAAATTCTTCTTTAGGTATCGATTTATTACTATTATCTTAAGAACTAATGTTTAGGAATTGTTTTCCCCCTATTTTTTTTTATATACATATTCGTCAATATTTATTTATTTATATATTTGGCCAAAGCTATGCAAAGAAAAATTTCTTATATAAAGCATAGCGGTTAAAAAGAAAAAACATATAATATCATTTCTAAACTAATTAAAATATGAATTAAGAAGGAATTAACAATTTATGATTTAGCGATTTAAACTTAAAATCTAATTATAAATAAAAAAAAAAAGAAATAAGAATAAAATAAAACTTTAAATTAATTTGACATGAGTTTTAGTTAACAGTTAATGAAAAGCGGATATTTTCAAATGAGTATTGAATTTTATAGTTTGGTTGAGAATTCTTGTTAATTGCAATTTACTGATATTATTTGTAAAGTTCCGATTTAAATTGCCTGTCGTTGGTAAGGGTTTGTATGTTTAAAGGGAGCTGGTTCCAAAGACGTATGGAGTTAATGAAAAAAAATTTATCAGATAGACTTTTATTATGACTTATTTGTATTATTTGATTTCCTCTGGTTGATCTTGCAAACCTTATAAACTGAAAAAGGTATTGTGGAGTTTTAGTGCAAATTATTCTGTGTAAACTCATTAATGTTCTTATTTTTAAAAGGTTTTGAAATGAAACATTATATATTGATTTTGCGTAATTGGAAACATGATCACGTCTTGTTAGCCCATAAACATATCTCGCAATGTTATTAAAAGTGATATTAAGTTTTGTTGACATTTCGCTGCTGCAACTGGAAAACAGTTTACATCCGTATATAAGCTTAGGAACCAAAAAGGATTTGGCCAAAAGCATTTGTATATGAAGGTGAGTATATTGTTGGTAAACGTAAAGATTGCGCAAAGCAGCGTTTGTTTTCCCTACGGTTGAAATTATGTGATCCCGCCAATTAAGTTTGTTGTTATAGACGACACCTACATTTTTAGCGTTTGTAACAATTTTAATGGGAACGCCCGACATATTTATATTGATGTTATCAGGTGTTCTAAAAGATCTGTTGGCAATTATTAAACATTTAGATTTTAGGGGTTCAAACGTAGCCCATTCGAAAACTCAACCGTTCTCACTTAATATTAACTGTGTGTAAGAAACACAGATGTTTCATTACTTCTTGGAATGATTTCAAGACTGCATGTCCGGATAATTTATCATTATTTTTGATAAGAAACTATGGGATAATTTTGATTTTATGTAATTTTTTTCAGATTGTTCAGTTACACCAGAGTAAATTGCAATTTACACCCTTTATAATTGAAATATACCTTGCACTTCACATACACCGTTTTCCTTTATTTATTCCCTACGGGAACATAGTGATTCTACAAGAATATTCCAATCTTTTTTTATTTACACAGTATTTTAATTTTTTCATTTCTAAATTACTCATAACACTGTTCGACAAGGTTTTTTTTCTTGTGTTTCATTATGCGTTTCAAAGAGTTTTTGACATGTCAAATTCAAATACGTACTCAGAATTTTGCTATCAGGCATAGTTTTTTGGTTATTTGTTTTGTTTTCCATTAAAAACTTTGGATGCAACATGTCATTGAATGTGCATTTTTTGCCCTCTTTTTTATATTTCTTTTATGAATGCTGCAGCGACGTGTCCGATTAATATGGTGAAAGGTTCCACAAAGACATTCTAACTTTAAAAAAGTGCTACGAAGGAAAAAAATATGCTTAGTATATTCACTGACTGCTCCTGGTATATTTACCTAGACTGCAAGGATATTCAGCATATGTTAATATAAATAAATAACTTTGTTAACTATTAGAAAATACATATTTGTTCTTCTTATTTTTATGTTTTAAGCTCTACTAGTATCGGTTATTGTATTAAAAAAAAAAATCTGTTGTTCTTCTGTTCTTTTTTAAATTCAACGTAAATTCGGGATGCAACATGTCCTTGAAAGTAAATTTTTTACCATCTCATTTGGATTTCTTTCATTAATGCTGCAGCGACGTGCCCGATTAATATGGTTAAAGGTTCCACAAAGACATTTTAAATTAAGAAAAGCGTTACGAATAAAAATAGATACCTACTATGCTCGCTGACTGCTGCTTTAATATTTTAGGAGACCGCAAGGACATTCAGCATAAAATAAAGAAATAGCATTATTAACTACAACAAGAAAATACATATATGTTCTTCTTATTTTTTTATCGGTTACTGTATTTAAAAAGGAATTTGTTGGATCAAATAAAGTGTTAAATACATTTATGCAAAATGTATTTTAATGCAACATAAAGAAGGTGAAAAACTGTAAATCCAAATTACTAATAAACTGTGCCTGATGGAAAAAATCTGAAAACATATGAGTAGTCCACTTGCAAACTCCGCTAAGTTTAAAAAAATATCAATTCTTTAAAAACCCGCCATTTTATTTGTTTTTTAAAAGCCTCCTTAAGCCCTTATCAATCTCGTTCGGTTTAAATATTCAATACTCCTGCAAAACTCACTATATTGTCCGGCAGTTCACTTTCAAATAACTCTAAGTAATTGATATTAATGATATTATTTTTGGACATATCGAGCGAGCAACACGGTCTCTAGCAGTTATTACAGAACAAGACACCTATTATGATATTATACTTGGCAGAGACTTAAATTTTTATGATTGGAAATCAATTACGAGAACCGTACTTAAATTGCCTGGATCCTTGCATTTCCAATTTAATGCCTCGAAGAGATTCTTTCTGCGGAAAGATAAAAATGGTAAAATTGGCGTGAAAGGGGAATCTCATTACATCGTATCAACATATTGAACCAGCTTTGTTCAATGTAGGCGTTTCTGTAAAGCTGCAAAATTAAATGATGTGAGAAGCCTACTCGTGAAACATTATGAAGAGGATTGGCCTACTATTAATAGTCTAAAATATTATAGATTTCTCCAAGAAGACCAGGATGATGCTGTATTGGAAGAAAAAACTGATACCGAAGAAACTTTAATGGATGATGAAGACCAATCAAGAGTATAATATCTTTCTAAAGTCATTTATTTAGAATTAACATTTATATGTAGTAACGATACCGAACTCCACTTTAAGACTAGAAGTTTTAATCGGTTTTCTAAAAATTTCGTTATTTTAACATAGCGGCAAGTGGACTACTCATATTTGAAATCATGATATTAATAGCCATAGGAATCACAACTGAGATACTCAGATTAATAAAAAATATTTTATTTTGTAGAACAGTGTAATGCATCCCAGGTCACTCCATTCCAGAGCCATTTTTGCGATACTCTCATCAGATTTTAAATAGCGTGGCTGATTCACTTCCATTTCCGTCTTGATATTTAAAATTAACCGCTGCAAACCCCACTCTCACTACCCCACGCCACTCTCGCCCTCCCTTTGAAATGTTCGAATCTTATGAAAAACTCCAGATGGCCAGCATCAGCTCCCCGATTCTCTCCGAAGCACCTTCATCGGTCTCAACGACCTCGACTTCTAATACTATCCTCTCTAGGCACAAAACACCTTCCACAAGGGCCCTCATTATCAGGCGTTACGCCTATAAAATAATTAGTCGGTTCGGTGACAAACCGGTCGACGGAGTAGGAAAGGAGTTCTCTACCGTGGGGGCACAATCCTACATCGAGGAGTTAAAAGGTAGCGTACTTCCTGCGAATGATGTCAATACTTAACGGAAGTCATCTGATGTAGCGCCTAAACGGCAGCGGTCTGACGACATCTTTTCATGTATAATAAATATTATGTATACGCCTTCACCATAATTTTTCTCATATATGTATTCATATCGGATATATTGAAATCAGGATCAATATTCCGTTTATGAATATAGGTATGTGATTTTTAGAAGCTGTTTTGTGGAAGAAAGGGTAAAACTTGCTTAGTGTTTAATACGTGAAAAACGAGACGTTTTTAAAATTAATATGGTTTCTGAGGGAGATCGCATGCGGGAGATCGCAGGTTCAAACCTGGCTCCAGTCATCTTAAAAAGAAAAAAAAAGAAAAAAAATTTTCTTTCATTGTCAACCCTCCTCGAATGTTGTTGACAGCAACTTCGCAGTATTAAGCGTCGATTCAATCGTCGTGTCTAGTAAGAGCTTCTCAAACAGTGACGTTCGCATTCGTCGATAAACAAGTATGTGCCGTTAGTTGTGAATCTAAAAATAGAAAGCGTGTTAATTCACAACAACGCGAGAAGCTATCCCATACCTCATTCATGGGGTGCAAAGGGAAATTAAGTAGTTTTTTTTTTTTAAGTTCTGAGGGAGTTAGAAAGTCCAAGTAGTATTATGTTTGCTGACTTTAAAAGTCCCACCGCCCATTGTTTCAACATAAAGTTCTCTGATCGTGTAGCCAAAGTATGAAATGATACACTAACGCAACTTGCTCTCTCATAAAAAGTTTCGCAATGCTATCTGCTTTGTCATATTTGAAAAGTTAAACGCTTATTGACTATATCTCTTTATAAGTACGCATTGCTTCAGCCTCCTCACTTTTACACTAATCCACATCTTTCCTTACATACTTTGATAGTTCTGCAAACTAAACCAACTGGTGGCAACGAAACGCTAGGTAGAACTCATTAAAATTCTTCACTACAGAATCCTTAACATAAACACAAAAATAATAATTCGTTTAGTTAGTACCAGAAACACATACTTTAAAAAATACAGCCTTTGTAGAAGATAATTAAAAAAAAAAATTATTTCCCTTTACACCCCATGAATGAGGTATAGGATAGCTTCTCGCGTTGATGTGAATAAACACACTTTCTATTTTAGATTTACAATAAACGGCACCTACTGTTTACCGACGAATGCGATCGTCACTGTTTGAGAAGCTTTTACTAGACATGCCAGCCTGGCGAGCGAATAGATGAGGACGACCTCTTGGAATCTGACGACGAACCAGAGGAAAGGATATTACTTTTAAGCTAAAGTAAACATTACAACATATGTATATTAGTTATAAAAATTTATGAGACTTCCATAATAATGACTTATTTTGTCTTTTAAAAATTGTGAACAAAATCTTGACAACGAATATTTTGGTTATGCAATGCGGTCAAAATAATTTGCACACTGTAATTGTACGTTGCCTGGAATTTATGATATTTATAAAATTAAACATTTTACCGTTCTTTTCTTTTTATCATACTTTAGGTCTACCCTTGGTCGCACCTATTGTTTTCTTTAAATTATGAAATCAGCTCTTAATGCGGCAGTGGGCTTGTCTTATTCTTAATTTCATATTAGGAAACACAAAAATATGTTTTGATAATCACCCAACAAAATTTCGCACAATTCAATGAAGACAACGTGACGTATGAGTAACGTAATCTTAAGTCAATATGGAATATGAGTGAGTACAAATCATACATGAGAATATGTCTGTTGTAATCAGTAGGAGGAGTGTGTGTTTGCCAACTTCTCCCAACTCGCTCGCTCGCTCGACAGCTCGTACAATGGAAATTTATCAATGATATTTGCCAACTACTAATGACTAATAAATGTATACTTACTAGTGTATTTACGTATATATATATGTACTATGTATGTTTGTATTGCTATAGTTGTACTTTTATAGAGATAATTAAAAGTTTCATTATGTGTAATTTTTTTATCAAAAACAAAAAAAAACAAAAGAAGAAAAACAAATTTGACTGACTGTCTGTTGCATTTTACGAGTAATCATATAGTTCAATTGCCTGTCCATTAACTAAGAGTACTTACATACATATCGTATGTAGACTTGTTGATTTAAACACACACACAAATATACGTACATGAATACTAACTAGTTGCTGATTAATTCCCCCAATCCTCATCGGCATTGGGAATATCAAATCTGTAATACTATTTGCCCCCTTATCAATAGACTTGTATTGAAATGCAACTGTGTGTTTGTGTGTGTCTTCACCAATATGAAATAAATTGTAGTATCAGCTACAAATATATCATACGTATCACACAACGTATACGCATATTTATTGGAGTAAATATCCCCAACCCAATAGGGCATTGATCAAATGACATTAATTGTGATTCGATTTAATTCCTATTGACTTATAATAATAATATTAATAATAATTATTTTTATAGCCGAGAAGACCAACGTGTCAATATGGGTAAATCAAAACAAATATATTCATACAAGGCACAGTGGTTTGTCATTGTATATTATTGTAATATTACAATGTACAACATTTTTCATCTAATTAATTTGGGACGCAATTCTGAGAATTAAACGTGAAAGTAGTCCCATAAGTAAGAACTTCTGCATCATTCGTTTAGTCAAGTTGGCTGCATTGATTTTGGGACTCAATTCTGAGAACTGCACGTGAAAGTATACCCAAAAAGAAGAAGTTCTACATCATTAGTTTTGTCAAGTTACATGCCATAATAATTTAATATCGATTTGAAGTTAGTAAGTATCGTATAGGGAAATTTTTCACTTTTTAGGCTCTTTTGTTCGGATTACGATTTAAAGATATGCACCTGGAACGTCCGGACTCCCTCTCCATGACATTAACATTATCCTAAGAGATTTAAATGCGAAAATAGAAAGGGAGAATGTTTCTGGTCCATTGATCTGTAAATTTAGCCTGCACACCATGAAACATGGTAGTGTGTGGAATAAAGATATCCTCAAGGCAACTCGGCTATCCCCGTATTGAAAGTCCAAAAATCAAATTTATCATGTGGTAATCAATGGAAGGGGTGCCGTTGGGGATGTAAAGTGAATCTTGCATCTCAAGCCGACTCATAACCTCCTTCGTAGTGGCACCTGGGCAACGTTGTTTGTAATATTTTTTAATCATGAAATGCGGCTGATAGTGAGCGACGAACCCTGATAGTTGGGCTAGACACCCGCCTTCAGGTCCTTTACTGGCTACGAAAACAAAAACTTAATTTCCCTTTGCACCCCATGAATTAGGTATGGGTAGCTTCTCGCGTTGTTGTGAATTAACATGCTTTCTATTTTTAGATTCACAACTAACGGCGATCTCCCGCATGGTAGTCGCGTGTTCTAACCACTATTCCACGGCCGGTCCCGTGAAACACGAGAAAGAAAAAGTAACAATCGTAACCCCCCAAATGTTGACGACCCCCGCAAACGAAATAAGGACCATGATTTAAGGATATGCACCTGGAACGTCCGGACTCTCTATAGAGAAGATGCCACTATCCGACTGGCGGATGTCCTCAAAAAATATAAGGCTGACATCACTGCCATCCAGGAGATGAGATGGACAAGACAAGGATGCTCGCGACGTAATAATTTCAAAATCTATCACAGCTGCCATGCCGAAAAGCACTAATTGGAGTGGATTTGTAGTTGGCGAGAGACTCAGACATGTCTGACTTGTCTCGTTATTCAATCCTGTTAGTGATCGAATAGCCGCAATCCGCATCAAGGCGAAATATTTCTACATCACGCTGAATTGTGCTCATGCCCCGACGGAAGATAAAGATGATGAGATTAAAGATGCATTTTACGAGCGCCTAAAGGAAACATATGACCGCTGCCCTGTCCACGACATTAAAATTGTTCTGGAAGACTTAAATGCAAAAATAGGAGGGGAAGATGTTCTTGGTCAATCGATCGGCAAATTCAGCCTGCATACCGACACGTCAGACAACGGGATTAGACAAGTTAGCTTCGCAGTGGAAAGGAACATGGTAGTGAGTGGAACCGAATTTCAGCATAAAGATACCCACAAGATATCTTGGATATACGACGATCAAAACACCAAAAATCAAATTTATTACGTGGAATTCGATCCGCGCGTGATCCGTGGTGCTAACATTGGCTCGGAACATTACCTGGTTGTAGCCAAGGTACACAGAAGATTGAGCGAGCGAAAAACGCACGTAGCCAATCACAAAGAGAGCTGTACATCGCGAAGTTGCAAAGCCCAGAGATAGCCACTGCCTACTACTACCAGCTCTTTCAACTACTACGAAACAACGCCTCTACTTCTGAAGTCCTCGATACATAATGGCAGCAAATTGCGCATTTCATGGCAACTACCGTGCTAGGATATGAAAAGCGGCGTTCAGACGAATCCTGGTACGATGAAGCATGTCGCATAGCATCTAAGGAACAGGATGCCCCTTATAAGGCAACGCTGCAGCCAATTGCAACCCGGGCTGTTAGGGAACGGCACAAGGAGACAGTAAAAAAGGCGAGACAGCTATTTAAGCGAAAAAAACCTCAAATGAGCGATACAGGAATAGAGGTAAGGCCCGAAAATTTTACCAGAAGGTAAAAGCAAAAGGCTACGGTAATGGGCTCCTCTCCTGTACGGACAAGGACGGAAATCTGGTTACAGATACGCGGAGTGTGCTGCATATATGAAGAGAACACTTCCAGCATCTGCTGGTTTCAGAAGACAGCGCACGTGAAGGTATCACGTCAATTATAGACGACGGCTTAGATTGCTCACCACCAAGTCAAGCCGAGGTAAGAAGAGCAATATCGGGGCTGACAAATAATAAAGCAGCCAATGCCGACAGACTTCCGGCAGAGCTCTTCAAGTCCGGTGACGAGGAGCTGATAACGAGCATGCACCACCTCCTGCGCTCGGTTTGGCTTTAAGAGTGTTTTAGCGTATTATGTCCTGTGCTAAAAAAAAGTTGATCCAGTGTGTGCACCAACTACCGCGGGATTAGCTTTGTACCCATCGCTTATAAGGTACTGTCGAGTATGCTATGTGAAAGACGAAAGCCAGTGATATCCAACCTGATTGGGCCTTATCAGTGTGGCCTCAGACCTGGAAAATCAACAACTGACCAGTTATCACACTTCGGTAAATCCTGGAAAAGACCCAAGAGAAATGGATCGACACTTACCATCTTTTCGTCGACTGTAAAGCTGCCTTCGACATCCCGATGCGGCAGAAATTACTCGAAACCATGGCTGAGTTTGGTATTCCAGCGAAGCTGATACGCCTTTGCTGAATAACCCAGACAGACACTAAGTCTTCAGTGAAAATTGGCATGGACCTTACGGAGCCATTCTATACCAGACGAGGCCTAAAACAAGGCTAAGGCCTATCGTGCGATCTCTTCAACATTGTGATGGAGATGATAATGAGAAAAGCTGCAGTAAACACGAGTGGCACTATATTCAACAAAAGCCACATGCTACTTACGTACGCTGAAGACGAAGACATCATCGGACGAAAGCTGCGGGATGTGACTGCAGCCTTCTCAGGTATACAGAAGGAATCAGCGAAAATGGGCCTAACGGTGAACGAGGACAAAACGAAGTTATTAGTTTCAACGAACAAAGAATCTACTCGTTTGGGAAACTATGCTCCGCCATCAACAAAGCAAATAATGTCAGCCTAGAAATCCGGAGAAGAATCTTGCTTGCTAATAAATGCTACTACGGACTAAGCAAGCGATTCAATGACAGAGCCCTCACTCGACGAACAAAACTCCAGCTATACCAGATACTGGTTCTACCTGTCTTAATGTATGGCTCAGAATCCTGGGTTATGACTATAGTGTTCAAATACTTGAATTTTTCAGGAATCCAGTTTCCGGATTAATCGAAACATACCTCTTCCCAACAATTCGGTTTTCAAATACCTCATTTAGTAAAAAACCGAGTTAACCGGTTTTGTTCGGTTTGTTGATATTGTTAAATAAAACCCAATATGAAATTAATTAAATATGGGACCGGCCGTGGCATAGTGGTTAGAACACGCGACTGCCATGCGGGAGATCGCAGGTTCAAACCTGGCTCAAGTCATCTTAAAAGAAAAAAATAAATAAAATTTTCTTTCATTGTCGGCTCCCCTCGAATGTTGTTTGACAGCAACTTCGCAGTATTAAGCGTCGATTCAATCGTCGTGTCTAGTAAGAGCTTCTCAAAACAGTGTCGTTCGCATTCGTCGATAAATAAGTAGGTGCCGTTAGTTGTGAATCTAAAAATAGAAAGCGTGTTAATTCACAACAACGCGAGAAGCTATCCCATACCTCATCCATGGGGTGCCAAGGGAAATTAAGTAAGTAAGTAAGTATATGAAATTAAATATGAATAATATATGATAACATAAAATATCGGTACCTTAATTCTAAGTACGCTAAGTCAACTTAGCATGTTTTCAATTAATAAGAGATTTTGAATTCAGTCTGCTTCAAACAGAAGTTTTTAGGAAATTTAAATTAAACACATAAGTGGCATCTAAATTTCTCACAAACTTTGGAAGAGTTTCCTGAATATATTAAGTTAGATACTTTGCATGGATTAGAATTAAGGTTCGATTTCATAAATTAAACTCCTTTTTACAATTGAATGCTTAGTAGGCAGTTAATTTTTTTATATGAATATCGACGGATTCTCACCCAATTTAATGAGATTCCAATCTATTTTAAAATAAGAACCCAACTGTATCCCAACTGTGATTTCCTAACCATTGTATGATGATCTTAAAAAAGCACCTTCTTACAATCAGACACTGCCCCTGCCTGTCCCACAATCTCGAACGCTAACGTTCGCTTGGGTTTTTTTGCGTTAAACAGCTGAAATGTGTATAGCAAATCAACGTTCGACATAGTGAGACTGGCAGTTAGTTTCGTAAATAACAGCACTTAAAGTTTTTCATATGAATATTGAAGGATTTTCAGGCATTGCAAGTTTAAATCTTAACTATGTACATATCAGTGATTTCACAACTATTGTAAGGGGATCACAATTAAGCTGTTTGAAATTGGATGCTTAGTTTAGAAGACAAAGACAATAATCACCCTTTTCAAGATGAGAGGAACAAGTCCTCTAGCAGCATTTTTCAAACAAATTTTCGTAATCATGCTTTGAGATTGCTCAAAGAATATCAAGAATTGGCACCTTCTGTGCCAATTCGCAAAAAATAATGTTCTGTGGAAATGCTCCTTTTTGAAAACCGGTTAACCGACATCCAAAAACCGGTTAACCGGTATTCGAAATTGGCATTTTTGAAGAAACCGGCATACGGTTTCGGAGAAATAAACCGGTTAGACGGTTTTCGGTTTCGGTTTTGAACACTCTAGTTATGACACAAGCGGATGAATCGGTTCTGGCGGTATTCGAGAGAAAAATACTCCGTAAAATATATGGGCCCATCATCGTTAACGGAGAGTATCGGCGTCGTATGAATCATGAGCTGTACGAGCTGAACACTGACATTGACGTGGTCAAACGCATTAAGGTGCAACGGTTGCGTTGGCTAGGTCATGTTGTACGCATTGACGAAAATGCTCCAGCTCGAAAAGTCTTCGACAATGAACTCGATGAACGGCGCAGAAGAGGGCGACCAAAACTCCGGGGGAAATACCAGGTTACTGAGAACCTTGCAGAACTCGGTGTGACTAACTGGAGAAGAAGCGCAGAAGATCGAGGCGCTTATAATATTTTTCTACGTGCGGTATATAATCCACTGGGATTGCATAGAAGTACCAGCTAAGTAAGTTAGTAAGTAATAATCTCTCGATAGCGCAATCCATTCACCGTATTCACATTTATCCAACCTTATTTTCCAAAAAGTAAGGTCCCTCTTGGGTTTTCCGATCCCCAGATGCGACAATTCTGATTGTTGACGTAGCCACCGAGGTGGAAATGGGCCTCATCAGTCAAGATGATTTTTCGATGGAATTCCGGATCATTTTCATGCATTTCAAGGTCCCAATTAGCAAAGACACGACGTTGTTGATGATCCGCCGGACAAACCTGGGTTTTCTTCAACATTTTGAGCTACAGCAGCAATATTCTCAGTTGTTTTTGGGCGACGTGCACGGTCTTTATTCTTCACATCACTAACTTGTCCCAACAGCTCGAATTTTTCCACCAATTTCTATATTGCGGTCTGACATTGTGCTTCACGACGACCAAAAAATGCTTTAGTTTTGCGAACTGTGACTGCAAGATTTTCACCATTTTTGTAATGAATTTAAATAATTTCCATGCGTTGCTGAAGAGTGTATTGTTCCATTTTTAGTAATGGCGCACTTTCTACTTGTCAAATGTCAAAGAATAAAAGCTTCAAAAGTGACAGCTACCGAAATAGCGGGCCATTCACAATAACACCTCTCATTGGAAGCGCAGACGATTAAAGCGCATATAATACTTGTCTAACTGCCTCATATACTATTGCTAGCTAAGTAAGTAAGGAAAACTATCTTAATATCACATAACTGCAGGTCAATTTAGCACTTTTGTTGTAAAGTTACATCTGTCTAAAGTAAACAAAGTCCTATCCTAATAAAATCGATGGAGAATATTTGATATTATTCACAATTAAGTAAAGATATCTGAGTTTGAAAGTTGAAATGTTACGATCTATGCTATCAAATATTATTAATTTGTAGACTAGTTTCTGAGTACTTTTGCGTAGTTCTTCTCAAAAGAGCATTCCTTCTTTTGAGTAAAACTAGTAAAAGTTGTACATCTATTAAACAAATAGTGCGAACTGGAGCACAAATAATAAACCCACATTTTTTCCATTGTTTACAAAATTGTTGGTCGTTTTCAAATGCTTTTCGTATACGAATGAGACGATTATCTGATTTACGGCTTCAACAAACGGCAATACGTAAAATGTTCTCAAATTGCACTTGCTAAACTATTATGATTACTTACATGAGCTTTTGTGTACCAGCCTTTAGAATCCTTTACTTCTGTGTAAATGTGCGACGACATACTTACATACATATATATTAGTATTTACTGATTCTCGAGAATTTGGATATTTTTAACTTAAAAGAATTAAAAATTCACATACATTTTATTTATCTGTATGTATGTGTTTGTTATACGTATTATCTTTTGTTTTGTACCACTGTACTCGTTCCACAATTTTGACAGCTCGATCGATTTTCATTTATTGCCAACAATTATCAGCTTTACACCTGATTTTACGCCACTTGACTTGGTCTTATCGAAGCGACAAACAATAAATAAAATTGCACCAAATTGCGATAAACCCAAAAAAAATTTACTCAACACTTGTGCGAGCGACTTCATCGCACTCATCGCATTTAATGAATTTTGAATACTTTTGGCTTATTTGCTATATCCTTCAGAATTGGCCGTTGTTTCATTCACGATTTAGTAAACTCAATTTCTGTGTTGGCCGTTAATTGTATTGTAAGTAAATAAGTGCACTTTGTTTTTACTAAATTGCTGATAACGGTTCGTGAAACACTGTTAAATATACATACATACATACATATGTGTAGTATATCATCATCATCTTCACATCACTACACATATTCTAGATTGACCCTTATCTTTGGAAATGGCATTTCGCTATAAAGGTTTCTTTTTTGTTTGCAATTGACAACCACCAATTGATCACGATCACAACTTGTCTTACTTCGTCGGCCACATGTCAATAGGACTGAACCACTTAAGTTAGAATTTTAAAAAGTTAAGTTATTGGCGACGGTTTTTTTTAATTGGCATGTTTTCAACAATTTCTTTTATTTTAACCTATGGCAGTCACGGATAGGCAAATAATTCTGTTGATTTCGACTTATGTATCACAAACGGATGCAAGCGATGTCATCCTGTATGTAGCTGACTTTCGTTATGAAGATTAAACTTAACGTCAACATTTCAATGCTTTCCTCGTACTACATTCAAAATGTTACACTTTGCATCTATTTTACATATGTATACAACCGTCCGTCCTTCCACTCGCACTTACATTACACTTTTTATCCAAATTATAAATTTTCGTTTTACAGCTGATTTCACCGATTTCGAATGCTGTTTGTTATTTTCCGTTTTCGTAGGGCGTGTTCTCACTTATCGTTTTACCCGCTTGTAGAAATGAGGACTGTATCCACCGAGCTATGTGCGTTAACTGAAGAGGAGTTTCAGAAAAATTCACATTTGTTTTGAACTGATTGCGAGTAACTAACTAAATATTATCGAAATCAACGCTCATACTTACGAGTATTGATGCACTTACTCATATTGAAAGGAGCAATTATGATAAGAAATTAAATTTATTTGTGTCTGAGATAAATTCACACATAGCACTTAGTAGTGTCGAAAACCGTTTACTATGTAGTTCCACTCGTACCATAGAGTAGCGTGACTTAAGAGAGTGCGGAAGCACAAGAGAAAGAGAGAGAGAGAGCAAATAAAATTAAAAGATATTATTACTGTAAAATAATAAAATTTCTCATATTTTTAGTGATAGAGCAAATATTATTTGAATTGGCAATACATATTACCAATAAAATTGAATTGAATCTTCGAAAATATCGGACTTATGTATATTAGCATAGTTTACAAAAGTTACAGGTTATGAGTGATTTTCCCTTAAGACCAGTCAACGGCTTAAGGTAGCCCATGAGCGAGAGAGTCACACATGTAATATCACACACATTGAACAAAAATAAACAAATGCATTTAGTCTCGCTTGAGCATTCGACCGAGGAGGTTGTGTCGATGCTTGTTGTTAGCACAACAATAACAGAAATGCATTTTTTGGTAAAAAAAAAATAATTCTAATATGTTGATGAACGTAGCCACGCGCACGGCAGTAATATTTTTCAATTATTTTCTGGATTTTTATATTGTTTATAGTTATAAAAAAAACTATATAACAATTTTCTTCACTACGTTCAGGGAGAGAAGAGAGCAACTTACCAACACAAACTCATTATGTGGTTGTATTGAGCTGCTCGGCCTTGCGGACAGGGTGCACACTTAATTTTTTTTA
This sequence comes from Muscina levida, assembly GCA_964034835.1. Lineage (NCBI taxonomy): Eukaryota > Metazoa > Arthropoda > Insecta > Diptera > Muscidae > Muscina > Muscina levida. The sequence continues at coordinate 82,441,172 of OZ035884.1, forward strand.
AATTCGGTAGAAACGACAAAAAATATAGGTAGATTTGAATAAAAATCGGTAGAAAGTGTATTTTATTTAAAGAATTTTATTAAAGAAGAAGTATACGCAACATAAATTTTAATTGACTATCAAACATTTGTAATTAATAAGATTACAAGTATGATCCATTTGTAAAGTTAAACTTTTGAGGAAAGTTATCAAGTCATTGGGGGTAATATATAATTCATATTCAACGCATATGTCTTTGGCATATATAGTATGAATAACATATATGAATCTATAGTTTTTAACTCTGCGGCTGCACTGCTATGTGGCAAAATAGCACACATATCGACTTAAGTTACTAAATAACAATTCGTTAAACATATTCTTTTCTCTGCGCAAGGGTTTCCGAACTCGGACTAAATTTCCTTCAAATATTTCTCTAACCTTTACTGTTTTAAACAAACAAACGACCGCCACTCAATATTCTATGTTTCTTTACAATCTTCAGGGGATGGAAATGCTTTTAGCAATGGGAAAATTCTTGGCATATCAAAGGACTGAATTTTTTCTGGGTTTTCATATTCTAACAGCTTTAATTTATGGTAACTGAAGTCGAATCTTTTTTTTTAGTTCATCACACCGACTTATATAATAATTATGTACATCTTTTTTAATAATATCATTTAAGAGATCATGCGTTTCTAAAAAATATATACATTTTAATCCAAAATATATCGATGAAAATTACAAGAAATGAGAGTGATGCCAGACATCATTTGAAAAATATGCAAGTATTAAGAAAGTGTTGCTACAAAGAATACTCACTGCAAATAAAAGTTGGCACAGAAAAAAAATCGGTAGATTTTAGACCCTGTGCGGTAGAATCGGTAGATTGTAAAATTTACCAAAATAATCGGTAGAATCTACCGAATATCGGTAGAAGTGTGCACACTGCTTGCGGAACCCGCTTGTTCGGCAAAACTACAATAGACACCTTTTCTGTAATGATTTCGTCGATTATAATACTCAGTACTTACTAATTTATACTTTTCATAGTATACATCATTAACGATTTCGTTTAACTGCGTATATACTTATTTCATTAATCCGAAGTAAGCGAGCGTTGCGTCAATTGACTCCCATGCGCATTACTAGGGGATAGTAAAATAAACAGACATATTCATTTTCATATTTTTTTTACTCTTCTCTTCTCTTTTTTAAGTGCCGTTATTCTCTGAAGTGTTTGTAGCAAATAAAAAAATATAATTTAATGATCGGTATGTTAAACGGTGGTTGAAAACTTCCATTCAGTGTTTGATCTGGAAATGTAAAGTCAACAACTGTGTTTGAAGTTTTTCGTGTTTGTATGCAAAGTTCGTAAAAACACTCTTTCTAAATAACAAAACCAACATTAGGGTATTCTAATAAAATTGTGGCTAAAAACATCTTCAAACTTAAAAATAGTGAAAAAAGTATGAATTATTGACGCTTAACAAGACAGTTATAGGAAGATATCTATATGTAAATATATTTCGTTGGAAATTTCTAAGATTCTTCTTCCTAAAACCGTCAACAAATCAAACAAAAAAACCTGAAAACCCGGTTTTTTAACCGTAAGTCAAGATTTTGGAAGTGTTAGGGAAATTTTGTATACATATTCATATTGTACTCGAACAGACCCACACCATACACTATGTCACTTCCCAAGTTCCTTCAAATTTTTCCATTCTGTAGTAGTATATTACACAATGCAACAAATTTTTGATTCCGGCTTCTAAATAGTTGATCCTTATGTTCACGCTGAATTTAAATCTGCTCTCAGATATGTGGAAAGTAGAACAGATTTTGAGATATAATCAAATTTCCATTTTTAGTATTTTGAAAAATGGTAGGTCTACTAAAATGCTATTTTCTCTGGCTTTTATTCACCGATTTTACTGAACTGTGAAAAAAAAAAGATAATAAAAATATTCCTTAAAAAAACCATAGTTGATTAAAATCCAATCATTTATGACGAAGTTACGGCACTTCAAAGTTGGATTTTTGTAAAAATTTTAATGATTTTTCAAGTTTTCGCTGTCTTTAATTAAGTTTTTTTTCGTGTTTCCGTAAAAATTGCTCCGGTTTCAGACTATGACATGATAGAATAATATGTTACAAAAATTTTTTGCCCTTGGTCATCAAAATCGGATATGTTCTACTTTCTGTTCTACTTTCCACATATCTAAGAGCAGATTTGAATTCAGCGTGAAATTTTACATTTAAATGTATTATTAAATGTCCCGGATACAGAAACTTTTGAAATTTTGTGACATAGTGTTATTAACGAACTAGTTCACTCCACTTCATTATCTATTTCATCATATAATTGGTATCGACGAAAGTTATTACGAATTACCATTAGTGTTTTCGTCAATGGATGGTAAGCGAGAGGGTGGCGATTGTATACCTCCTATGGCATCCCCATGTTAAATTCGTCAAACGTTATGGCGGGTATATTGACGAGGAAGTACTGTGTCATTCCTGGTCATCGATGGTATCATTACATACGTAATGCATACCCGAACAAGCGGGAATTTTAGAGGAGGTTTCGCAAGGAGCCGATCTGAAGGCGACCGGACGGGTCACAGGTTGCGAATAGTGAACGGCCTTTAGATATTAAGGCCCCCTGCGAATAAAACCCAAGGACAAATAAACAGCCCCGGACAAACAGCGAGTGTGGCACTCTGTGCTTTACTGTCAAAGCGAGTCGATGCCATCCTTTAAGAAAAGCATTCAACCTAACTCCTTAAATCCACTGCAGCGACAGTTCACCAGGTTAGGTGAGACAGCGAGCGGACGTCTGACTTGGAACAAGCGGCTCGCTATATAAACTATTACTCAAATAGTTTGGATGGTGACTATAAACTAGCAGCCCCAGTACCACCCTAGGATACAGTGGTACTTATTTGAATTCGAATCGGTTAATAAAACTGATACAAGAGAAATTAACAAAACTCCCCAAAATACGATGACGACTTTTGGCATACGTACCCGGATAAGAATAGGACAATGTATTGTGAGGAATCTCAAAGAAACATCAAGACTAGCTCAATTAGAAACACAGATGAAAATGTTTAAGTTCTCAATCCTTGGAATAAGTAAAATGGGATGATGCGGAAATGGTGAAATTACTACGGCAAACGGAAATGTTGCCTTGCATAGCGGACAAAAATATTAAATGTGAACGTGGTGTAGACTTTGTAATAAGCAAGGAAATGCAGCGAAGCCTCAACTCATAGAACCTTGTATCTGATAGGATTATTACTGCAAGATTCAACAGCAAAGCTGGACGTTTTGTAACAATCGTACAATATAATGCACCGATGGAAGATTCTGATGACAGCGATAAGGATGAATTTTACAGTCAACTTACTGTCACAATTCATAAAATAGCTAATAGGGGCGTACTAATCATGACTAGAGACTTTAACCGTAAAATAGGCAACGACAACTTAGGTCTAACTTAAATAATGCGCAAAGAAGGAATAGGAAGCAGGAACAACAACGGAGAGCGATTTATTAAATGTTGTCAAACCTTTCAACTTGTTATAGCCGGCTCAATCTTCCCATACAAGAATATTTACAAATATACGAGGACATCACCAAACGGACAACCCCGGAATAAATAGACCACATTTGCATAAGCCGTAAATGGAAATAATCATAAACGGATGCACGCTCTAAAAGATGTGCGGATATTCACAGCGACCACGATAGTGATCGCAATAATAACGATCAAGTTGAGTAACATGTATACACAGAATAGCCGTGTTACTATTTACAAACGCTTCGACGTAAACAAACTACGGAATTATACAACAAAGGAATAAGTTGGACATTTATTAAGATAAGCAAGCCGTCCAGAAATGGGAGACCTGTAACCAACTTAGAAGCATCGCAGAGGAAAGGAGGAGATAGGATATGATCGCGAATCAGAAAGAAAAATATAGATATCACAGCACATGGGAAATTATAAAGGAAAGAAAGTAGTCTCACACAAAAGAAAAATGAAAATCCTAGCTAAAAACGTAAAAAGGCTGCTCGTAGAGACAAAAGTAAATACTTTGAGAATATGGCAACAGAAGCCATTCACAACGCGAACTGAAGCCGAGGACGCGGCGGGCGAATAACAGAGCACAACGCGAACTGAAATCACGCAATAAAGTATTCATATGACAATCTTCTGACCAATTCTATGAACCAGACCAGGAGGTGGAAAGAGCATTTCTCAGAAGTAAGTAACTTGAGCACTGTAACACATGACGACACCTCGGACACACTTCCCTAGGTTTTGCTCACTACCGATTTATTTTATGGGTTTTTCCCACTATAGAAGTAATCGCATCTGCAATTTCAAGGATACAGCACAATAAAGCACCAGGTGAAGATGGTATACCCCCACTGGTGGGTCCCCCAGAGCTGCTCCAAACAGCACTAAAATCTTGAACCAATGATACCCCAAAATCTGAAAGCTTATGATGCACAAAACTATGGCCATGTTCGCTGTTGTAGAAGATGAGATAATGACAAAACTAAGTCAGAAAAAAAGAGATAGTGTGGGATTTTCATCGCCACATTGAAGACTTGGAATTCGCTGACGATATTTGCCTCTTGTGTTATAAAAAATCTGACATGCAGGACAAATTGAACGAATTAGTACAACCGGCAAAGGAATTGGGACTGGAAATAAATGTGGGAAAAACAATGAATGTATCGAATAGACTAAACAAAACAAAATATGAAGATCTTCCCAAATAACGCAGAATGCCAAGATTAGGTTGTTCAACGAATGCGTGAAATCATCTTTATTATATGGCAGCGTAACATGGCAAATGACAAACGTAATAGTCCAGAAAATATAACCATTTATTAACAAATGTCTATGCATAATATGCCGTGTGTTCTGGCCAAAGACTTTCAACGAGGAAAGCATAAGTTGCCAAATAACAAGAAGAAAGTGGAGATGTATAGGTCATACGAAAACCAGTGGACAGCATCACCAGAACGGCACTGGAATGGAACCCTGGGCGACCAAAAAACATTTGGCGCGGAACTTAAATATACGAATTAAGACAACAACAACTCACATTCGATTAAATTTGAACTATGTATAACAGTTGAAGTAATTGCAATAATCTTGTAGACGCCCTATGTTCCCAAGCGGAATAAATAAAGGAGAACAAAAATTGAGCTGCCGTTCACTGCCTTTGATGATTTTTAACATAACCCTGCAGTTTGCAAAGTATTTTTCTCTCGAAGAGAGATCCGCTTGTGCCATTATCTAGGATTCGGCGCTATATAGCAAGACTGGTAACATCAGTGTCTGGTAGAGTTGAATCTTTGATCGAATTACGATTAATGCTATTCTCTTGATTTTCAGGCTGTCATTATTGATTTATATTAAAGTTGGTGTCAGTACTGTTTAAGGCAGCCTTCCACACGATCATCTCCTTCATGATGTTAAAGAGATCACTTATCTCTTATACAACTTATCGCTTTGTTCAAAGCCTCGTTCTATTAGATTTTAGCCTACTTTCACTGAAGACTTCAAGTCAGTCAGTGTCATTCTGTCAAATCATCTTTGCGGGAATACCAAACTCAGCCATATCATCTTATAATTTCTGTTGTATCGGACTATCAAATACAGCTTAGTAATCGATAAACAGATGGTAAGTGTCGATCTGCATTTCTTGGATCTTCTCCAGGTTATGTCTTCATTCATCTGATCGGTCGTGGATATACTAGGTCTAAAGCCACACTGATAAGGTTGAATTAGGTTTGCTTAGATGGCCTTTAGTCTTTAACATAAAACACTAGACCTTGTATGCGATGGGTAAAAGGCTGATCCCGCATTATTTGGTATAATCACTTGGATTGCATTTCTTAAGCACAGGACACAGAGCGCTCAGATTCAAATCTTCGGGCATGCATTCATTGAGACAAATCTTGCTTATCAGCTGCTGCATGCACGTTGCCAGGTCATCGCCGCCGGCCTTTACCAGCTCTGCCGGCAGTCCATCAGCTCTCGCAGCTTTTTTATGTTTAAGCCGTACAATTGCCGTGCTAATCTCGTTTTGGCTCGGTGGTGGACAGTCTACTCAGGCGTCGATGATTGGAGTGATTTCGTCACTTATGCTGCCTTCGGGAACGAGCAGAGTTCGAAAGTGTTCCCTCCATATTTGCAGCACACTCTAAGTGTTTCTAGACCAGATTTCTATCTCTATCATTGCAGGAGGGGATCCCCGATCCAAAACCTTTGCCTTTTACCTTTGGGTCGCGGTACCGACGGAGGCTCTTCAAGTTTTGAAAGGTGCGGCGGATTTCAAGGCCAGATTAGGGTTTAAACCATAGTGCAATATTATAGATAAAGGCACCAATTCGCTCATTAAAATTAGGTTCCATAGGTCGGTGAAAACTTTTCAGTTTTGAGATGGCAAAATTAGCAAATATGAGGAGAAATGTGGGAGAAGTAAAAGCATTTGGCGTGTACTTTGTTATTGTAATTTGTGGATGAAGGAAGGTTAAAAACAAAACGCATAGTAAGCATACATTCCACTTTTAGGCAAGAGCGAGTTAATGGGGCACTGATTTAAACTCATGTGTTTTGGACTGGCCTGTTAAGCGCGTAGAGAGCATTAGTATGGGATCGACGGATCTGTCTTGTTGAGCTCGCAAACACGTTGGAATGAGAGCATGTAAATGGAAAACAGTCGTTCAACGTATAATTTTTTGGGTATTATCTGGAGAACCCCAATCTTTGTCTAGGGTTTCTATTAACAGGGCAGGCGTCATTCCTTTCTGTATATGAGAGAACTGTTCAATTGCGTTGCGTGGGAGTGTTCAAAACCGAAAACCGTTTAACCGTATTTATTTCTCCGAAACCATATGCCGGTTTCTTCAAAAATTCCAATTTCGAATATCCGGTTTTTTGATTTCGATTATCGGTTTTTCAAAAAGAAGCATTTTCAGAAAACATTGCCATGTTTGTTCTAGTCAAATCAGCATAGAAGGTTGTTTATGGTTACTTGATATTCTTTGGGCAAAGTGTTTCGATTCTCGTTATATCCTGAATTCAGCATCCAATCAAAAAAAAAGCTTTCTTTGTGATCACACACAGTTGTATCTCATTTTGCAATAGCTAGGAAGTCGTGCAGTTATCTCCTTAACTAAGTGCCCGATCGCAGGAAGGTGCTTAGTTTATAATCACAAATCAATTGTGGGGATATCACAAAGATACAGTTGGGATACCATTTTGAAATAGATTCGGATATCATCGTGAAATGGGTGGGAAACCGTCGATATTCATATGAATACTTTTAAGTTCAAATTTCTTAACAACTTCTGTTCGGATAAGCTGATCATCCTGGGGATATAAATTGAACGAAACTGAGTTCAAAAGCTTTTATGGAAAACAAATAATAAGTTGGCTTAGAATTAAGGTATCGACAGTTTTTGGTTTTATTTTACAATTTCCGCAATACCGAACTAAACCGGTTAATCCGGTTTTTAACTAAATCAGGAATTCAAAAATCGAATCCTTGGAAAAAGTAATTTTTCTAATAAATCCGAAACCGGTTTTCTGAAAAATGTAAGTATTTGAACACTATAGTAGCGTGTACCTGAGGAGCACTTTGCGAATACTGATTGTTCGTGCAGTGTAATTGTCCATTATATGGCAGAATTAGCGATCGCTAGGGATTAGCGATATATAGAGCAGGCAATGAAAGGAATGTGAGTGATATTCTATTTACTCCAGGAGTGTTGGCTAGAGCAACGGAGTTTGCTTCTGGATGCTTGCCGTAGAGCTATTGTAAGATATTTGTTAATAGATCTGTCAGCGACTTTTTTATACAAGGGATTCACACTGGGAGTAGTTCGACTAGAAGTTCTTACCAGAGGCTCTCTTCTGGTCCCTGGGGGATGCTCATGAGAAGGTCCTATTTCATGTCTTAGCCTAAAATACATGGTTGTCGTACACTGTCATTGAGTGGAAGAGGTTTAGAATTCCCCCGCCTCTCACCGGTAACGGAACTGTAGGGGCGATCATTCCACCGGCCTGAGGCATTGACGTGATAGAAGCGGTACTTGCGGGTGTGTTAAAGTTCCAGTATGTTCTAATTTTTATAAAAACACACTGGCATTTCGACTTATATTTGATTTTGTCGTAATGTGTATTTTTGTAGGAATTATTATTATTTTTTGGGCAGGTGTGGCAGTTATTTTAATTCATAACTTTGTTATTGGTAGACCAATTTTTATGATTTTGGGCATTTTGGATAGGTTATAATCCACAGAATTTTAAAATGTAAATCGGGCAAAGTAGACTGATACTTTTGTGAGTGTTAGTTAAAACTCAATGTCATGTCATACAATAATTTTTGTGATTGCACTCAAAGCATAAACTAAGACACAAAAACCGTTCTCTGATCCATTTCTGTTAAATGTTATTTAATATTTATTACCATCCCATATTTACCGTCCTACCCATTCCATTGTGGAACAGCAAATCCATTAGTTAGTAGGTACACAGTTATTGGTTTTTTTTTCAAATAATTTTATTTTGTTCTTTTTTTATAATGTATATATATGTGTATGTGTATTTGTATATATGAATTCAACTCAACAATTTCTTATTTAAAAAAAGTTTACATTTTAATTTTCTTTTTTTCATTCTCAACAAATATTATTGAACACACTTGTTGCCCCATGTCGTTTCCAATAGTTTTGCAATCATATTGAAAATATGATGGGAATTACAAATAATAATAATAATAAAAAAAGGATATCGATTGCCTTCCTTATCTATAACTATGTAAGATTTTCCGTTAAGATATTCTATGCCTAATGTGTTTGTTGTTTCGTGTTTAAAATTCCAATGTATAAAAATTGTTATTCAGATACATTTGAGAATATAACATTGACAGTGCGTTCGTTATAGAAAAGTGTTTTGAATCATAGTTTAACAAAGAGCGACGATGTTTGTTACGAGTTAAATCTAAAAAAGCTAAAATTATCTGTAATAAAAAACAAATACATATGTATGTTCTTTGTGTGGTTGAGGATGAGCTTCATTGTGATCAAAGCCAAAAAAAATATTAATCAAAGAGCAATAAGCTCCTGTTTACGGAGAAATCATGAAATACAAAAACTATTCCAATGGCGTTTAAAAAATGTGTGATTAGGAAGGGGGATAGATGATGTAGGCTACTCACATCTCCAGTACGAAATATTCTACATGTCGTAACTTTAAACTAGACTAACAATATATGCGCATGACTATTATGCTTGTTTTTATTTCCTCTTTTGGCATTAACGGTTGTGTATGCGAATAGATTATAGTGAAAAATATTCTCCTGCAGCACAAGACCACATACACACACACGCCAACACTAAGCTGCATTCTGTGGTAACAGTCCATTGGTAAAGGGGTGTTGTTTTATCATATATTATAAGTTGTAGTAGTTGTAGGTTTTTTTTTATATTTAAGTAGAATCGATTAAAATTCAACTTGTGGCAGATGAAGCTTTTACTGCAGGTTCTTCTCCTCCTCCGTTACAACTAGCGGTAGAGTTGTTTTCGTTGCCATTTGCAATTGGTTGTGGTGGCTTGGCGCTGCCATCATCAGTCTCTTCAGAAGAAACAGCCAACTTTTTTAGGGTCTCAGTTGTCTCATTTACTTCGTTGGTAGTTTTCAAATGCTTTTCAATTTCATTTTTGACCTGGGCGATATCCTTTTGGCTGTAATGCATTAGTAATTAGTATGAAGTCCTCATATTTTGCCAACTACTATATAACTTACCTGATTTGAACAAACAAAATTCCATTGATTGTATTGAGCATATCCAGCACGGATCCCATTGTTGGCGGTTGAATGTGTATGGGAGGCAGTCCAGTGGTAAGTTTGCCATTCGTGTATATATCGTTCATTTTACGTTGCAAAAGTACAGCTTGTTGCGTCAGTAGACGAAGGCACTCGGCAGATTCACGAGTTTTTTCGTGCGTCTCACCCAACTAAAAAACGAAAAAAAGCGATCAGTTACATTTCAAATATCTATTAGACGATCGAACATACTTGTGATTTGTAAATGGCATATGTCTCCTTTTCGTTGTTCAAGGCTGAACGGAACTCTCCCATGCACGATTGTGTTCTGGCCACCAGGTGATAGCTAACAGCCACATGCATAGATTTGTTGCCGAAATATTTCAAATTGAGTTGCAAAGCGTGTTCAATGAAACGCAATGATAATTCATATTGACCCACAGCGTGCAGTATTAAACTTATGTTACTCTGCAATTGAGATGACAAAACAAAATTGAATATAATATAGTGTTCAGGCTAACGTATCGTATTTACAAACTTACATCAATAAGAGCAACTTCGGGATGATCTTCTCCACATATAAGAACCAACAGATACCTAGCACGATACAACAATTTCAAAGAGGTGCTAATTTGTCCATTGGCGAAACAATAGAGAGATAGGTGCGTCTGAAACCCAATAAACAATTATGTTATTCTCTGTGTCTAGTCTTCCGTACTATCAACTTACATATTCTAAAATGGTGCATGGATGATCTATGCCATTAACACGTTCACTCATAATTACAGCTCTTTGCTGAATTGCTAGCGCTTCCTGGGCATCACCCAACAGATAGCTAAGACGGGCCAACATACGTAGACATGACCCATTCTCTGAGTGCATCGCACCAAAGACATTGTTAAGCAAATTTAAGGCTTCACTTATCAGTTCGTAGCCCTCCTTGAACAGACCCTGTTGTATCTTAGACTGGCCCGATGTGTAGAAATTGTAGGCGTCTGATGCTCGTGGGCTGATGTGCTTAACAATTGGGAACACATTGAGCACATCTTCGTCGGCAAAGGTGGGCTTATTGCGCGATTCGAAATTGTATTCCCGCAGCAACACCTGAATGCCAACCTTTAGGCAGAAGGCACGTAGGATGCTGACGCGCTGCAAAGCGTACTTCTCAACGGCTGTTTCGATTGTTTCACAGCCCAGCTCATAGTCCCAATAGGATTTGCATTCTTTTTTGATCTGTTGCCACAAAGATTTGGGTGTCATCAAGGCCCAGTCGTTGTTGTCATTGTTAGGTTGACTACCATTTTTCTGATTATTTTTGGCCGAGTTCTTGCTTTTGTTTTTTCCGCGTTTGTTGTTATTGCTGTTACTATTTGTCTTCTGCAGTTCATCGGCGGCTGTGTGGGCATTTGATGGACCAGACGACAGGAAGCAATTCAAAAAGTGACTGATGGCAGCTGACAGATGCATAGCATCAGTATTCTGCATGTAAGTATAGTAAACATGTTTAGTGGCGCGAATAATCAATTCCATAACGGAAATGCGATAGAGGTATTCCATGCGGGGAACCTGAGCCAGCATTGTGATGACTTTGCCTAAGTAGCGGATGTTAATGCCATGGCTGTGCAAAGCTTCGGTCACACTAGTACCATCCATAGGAGGCGATGTGTGAGTCATTTGTTCTTTAATAAAGGCGGGAATCTGCTTGAGAACAAGAAATTCTGCGGCCTCCTGTACAAGTTTCTTTTGTTTAGCCAAAGAGTTGGTTCCATTCAGATCGTCAACGTGGCGTATTCCTGGCGAGAAAACGTCTGGGTTGAAGCGGAAGTCAAATTCTTTCTCTTTCAGTGAACCTACGGCAGCACAAGCACGCTTGACAACCTCGGACGCCTGTGTTTCATCGGCAGTGGCTACACTAGATTGAGCTTCTTTGATAGCATCAAAAGCATTTTCAATGGCATCCGATGACTTTTTGTCACTACTAGAGTTGCTCTTCTCATCGCCATCCTTTGCTGCGATTTCTTGGTTTGCTGTATCTGTTTTGGCTTTATCCTCAGACTCAGCTTCCTCCGCTTCGCCCTTTTCGGTCAAAGCCGCCGTGGCATTCTCATCAGCTTTTTTATTGGCATTTAATTGCTGCAAATGCTGTGCTGCATTCCTTATGAAGCTTACATAGCGATCCTCAATGAAGGCTTCCAAAAGTTCTTGGCGCAAACAGGAAAGTTTGTGCTTATGCTCGATTGGGAATCCCATCGCCTTTAGTTCCGAGCACAGTTCAATGTCCAACTTCAAAAAGTTGACATCTGGAGGGAAGGTCCGCAGCAAGTCAAGAATATAATGACGGCCATCGTTGCCAATGATACCCTTGCATTCCACAGAGGAACACAATTCCACAGGTTCATCCCGCTCATTCAGTACTGAATGAGGTAGAATTTTCAGATGTTTTCCCGCTTTACGTAGAAGCTCCAAATACTTGGGATGTGACAAAACGGTCTTTCCAAAATCAATGCTGCCATAAACGACGGATTGTTCTTGATCACGCTCTAAAATGCCAGGAATAATAGACTGAGCTGTAACGCGGTAGCCGCGATAATCAACAACGACAGTTCCCAGAGTATACAAGCCCTCCACATCAACTGCACTGTAGACACGGACTCCGTGCAGGTCATTGCGAGGCGCAACAAATGCTGCCACATCACCTCCCAGTTCTTTGTAGTGATCGCGAACATCAAAGCCAAGCGAGAAAAATATGTTATTCCAAATGAACATTTGCATTTTGGGATCTTCTCCGGGATTAATTGCTAGAACATTGCCGTCAATAACGGCCATTGCGCCCCTTGTGGCGGCAATTACAAAGTCGCCATGTACCTTGAAAATGGCACGTTCTCGTAGCAAACGCTCTGGCAAAGTTTTTCTTGGCAATTCTCTAGTGGTTTGCAACTCCTCATTCCAATCACGAGTTTGGCCTGGAATATGTTCCTCATAGCTGAGGGACAACAACAAACAACAATAATAAGTGCCCTTTGTATTAGTTAATATAAAACGTCATTTTCTTACCCAAGTTTCGAGGAGAAAGCATCTTCGGCACGAATTGCATCGATAGTGTGTTCTAGCTGCGGTGCTGTCCACTGATACACCTGATAGGGGGTGGCGACACGTTCGAATGCATGGCGCAAGGTGCGCTTTTTCTGCATCTGTTGGAAGGCACGCTTAAAGGAGGGCGATATCTGCGAGAGCAGGTCAATTAGAGAGTGGCTCAAATGGCTGGGATTGTCTGGTTTCGGATTGAACACATCATCTGTCGACTGGTTAATGTAGAAACCTTTGGGACAGGCTGAGATATGGAAGCGCTTGTCTTCCATTGTAACAACATATAAATACATAAGATCTCCGTGCAATTTGCGTGGACCGGGTGGAGGATTCCATGCCGATGTAGTTAAAACCTTAAGAGCTTGGGGGCCTTTCGAGTTCTTGTGGACTCCGGGTTCCAATGGCTGCAACGGAGCCTCTTTAACTCCGGGCATTATGTATTCAGGTGGCGTGCAATCTACTGAGTCTGGGCGCGATTTCTTCTTTTCCAGCAAATCGCCTTGCGTTATTGTGTGTAAGAATGTCAGCGAATTGCACTCTACCCCATTAAAGGCATCAGCCAAATCCATGCTCTTCAGCAAATCCCTTACGTGGCGCACATGAATACGGGCTTCCCTCATGGTGTATGGCTCTTCGACTACTTTAATTGTGGAACCGTGCTTTAAACCGTCAATGGTCTTCAATTCAGCGAAATTATCTAGAGTTGCCCCGTCCAATTGCAGTGTAAAACAAGTACGGTGACATGTATCTTCTCGGTCCATTAATAATTGATGAATTTCTTGCACAAGTTCCATGCTGGATAATTGAACTGACCACATATCAGCACCGGGACTTTGTATATTCACGGTAATTCCACTATCATGTAGAGCATCCAAATCAAAATCCTCTTCGTAGTTCTCCTCACCGCCCTGGACACCTTCAGCGGCAGCATCGTTCTTCTTGGCAACGGCACTGTCAGTCTTTTTATCGGATTCGGAAGCCACATCTACTGCAACATCTGTGGCATTGGAGTCATTGGCCCCATTAACCTTTGTCGCCGCCGTTTTATTGTCTACATCATGACCATTGGCGATTTGTTCAGGTTTATTATCATTTTTTGAATTTTTACCTAAAAAAACAAGAGAAAATTTTTATTATTATCATTTGAACTGGAAATCAAACTTTGCCACACATAAACAGCCCAGCAAATCATTATAGGAACGCTCCGCTTATAAACGCTTTTTTTAAATATTTAGGCATATTAGGTACGTCCATTGAAATATTTATTCAAAATAGGTATTTGTTGAGAATAGGAGATATATTGTGTTAGAAAAAAATGAAAAAGATAGAAAGGTGTGGGTGAAAGCTCTCCTGCGTATGGTATTGCCTACTCATAGTCTTACTCTGATTTGGGCCATTCGACTGAGGAGATTGAGCTAACCTCTGTCCTGTTGCCAGTGGGAAATGCTCTTTCAGAAAGGATAATAGTAGGGCTTGTATGATGGATGCGGAAACCAGGTATCTTTCGATGTTCTTGGTCTCTGTTGCCTATTGCAGAATTATGTAGTTAAAATTATACAATAGAATATTGTTTTTTTTCACGCAGTTATTAATTTTACAATCTTCCCTTAAGAATTTGTTTTCCAATATTTTCCAATTTTTTAAAACTTGAAACTCGAACTGTGCTGCAAATTAAGACAAAAGTGCTCATACTTAATGGTCCGGAGTATGAATAGTTTTTATAAATGATAGTATTATCTTGACAGTAATTAAATCTTCTACATCTATGATTTTTTCACACATTTCTGGAAAATAGCTAAATTGAAATAGAAATCTCGCCTAAAATTCAACTTTCTTCTTAATATCAACTTCGCTTTATAATAAAATTGAACATATGTAGTAAATGTACTTCTTTGTTGGTGGTACGGTTATTACCAGTCAATATGGCATCATCGTTTTAAATATAAGATCAGGAAATAATGCGGATTTTCTTTGAAAGAATTTGCCATTGAAAGAAGTTCCAAATAGCCGAACTTAGCGCAACATAAGTGGATTGATACGTAATCTTCCATTTCTTTGTCAAATTCTGATTTGCTTTGTATACCTCTTGCCGGCATATTATCGCGTATCTCCCAGAGAGATGATTGTGTCTTCATATTATTTATCCTTTCTTTTAGTATGGAACTGGAACTATTGTTATTGCTGTCATCATCATCTAAAGTTAAACAACTTTTCAATTTAGCAATATATATATAAATCTTATATACTAAACATTTCACACAATAGAAACTGGAGGCGAACAATGTCCAATTATAATTTTGCTTCGTGGCTGGAATGAAAAATATTCGGCTTCGGTGAATCGGCCTATTTCATTCATAGGCCGAATGCAGGCCGTTTATCAACTTTTGGCCGAAGCCGGTTATTCGATCGAGCTCTATTAAACGGTGACAGATAGGACTTCTGTCGCAATTATAATTTTGTTTCGTGGCTGGAATGAAAAATATTCGTCTTCGGTACATCGGCCTATTTATGTCATAGGCCGAATGCAGGCCGATTATCAACTTTTCTCCGAAGCCGGTAAATCGATCGAGCTCTATTAAACGGTGACATATAGGACTTCTGTCGCATGACCAAACTTTTACAGACATGTATTAAAATAGTAAAAAAGTTTTAAAAAAAATTGACAAATAAATGTAAAAAATTAATATCAATATCTCTGGGTGTATTCTCATTTTGTATGTGGGTACCGCAAGGGACTTTTACGAAACCAACTTAATTCTAAGGAACAAGTCGAAAACTGAGATTAAACTACTGTCATTTTCAGTTATCTTACAAAAAAAAACATAAAAACCTCCTGGTTTCTTATATTTTATCAATAAATTTGGAACTTGGCTAATTTGTATTGGAGGTACCAGTTGGAGGTAGCAGCATATCGCGCGCCTTTTTTATTCATTATGCAGCGTTCAGAATTACAAGTATCAGAAAAAGTTTACATATGTATATAAATTTTTATATATACAAATAAATGTATTTATTTCGGTTATATGTATTGTAGGTACCAGAAGGAGTGTGATTTTCTGAGGTTTTGCTTATTATTACTTTAACTTGGGAATGTTAAAATATCCGTTTGGGTTATGGTAGTAATATTATCCAAAATAGTCACAAACATAATGTGATCTGTGGGATAATAGACCTATTGTGGCTGCCTTAAGATAATTTCAATTTCAGAAATTTTGCAAATTACTAATCGCCTGGATATGTTTTGTAAATACAGCCGAAACTCCCTATAACGAACTTCTATATAACGAAGTTTTCTTTATTGCGAAGCAATTATAAGAACACTGTGTTTTGGGTCGACTTTGAGTGTATTATAATCTCCATATAACGAATTTCCCTATAGCGAATATTTCCCTATAATGAAGCAGTTTTGCGACCGTAACTTCAAGATCGAAGCGATTTCAATCTCCATATAACGAATTTATTCAAATAATTATTCGTTGTTATTTATATACATCTCTTAACAGACTCAGATGAATAAGAAGAAGAATCTGCCGATATTGTGAAACCGTTAGCCACATATATACAACTTTCTTCATCGGTTGAAGGTTTCCGTACGTATTTGGAAATGAAAACCAACGTACAAAATACTGTATTTACTTCTCTCAATGTATTAGAAAATTATATTGAAGAAGAACAGTGGAAAAATGTACTTGAAACCAAAATAACTGACTACTACAAATAAATGTTAAAAGGAACTAAATTGTTTTTCTTTTCTATATAGCGAATTTTCTTTATAGCAAAGTAAATATCCAGTCCCTTGTAATTCGTTATAGAGAGTTTCGACTGTACATTATGATATTCGAATATTTTCCTAGCCACACAAAGACAATTTGTATTGTGATATGGACGTCAAAGGCGTTTTAC
Organism: Muscina levida; assembly: GCA_964034835.1. NCBI lineage: Eukaryota > Metazoa > Arthropoda > Insecta > Diptera > Muscidae > Muscina > Muscina levida. Next base: position 82,458,000 of record OZ035884.1, read on the forward strand.
ACTTACATTCTATTCATGCTTCAAAGATTCTATACTACTCCAGGTTATCACATGAATAGAATAAATCTTCAAAGCAATTAGAAAATATCAGCATAATAATAACAATGTATGTGCATGTGTGTGTGTGTGTGTTTGAATGTGTGTGCCCTCAAATCGCACGTACATTTGTATGGCAAAAAGTTTCTAATCATACTGGAACAACTAATCAAATAAGATTTCATGAAGATAAACATTGCACCTACATATGTAAATTGTTTCCAAGCTAAACATTCTCAAACATTTTAACTCACCCTCATTTTGTGACTAAGTTATAAATAAAATGTGCCGTGATCATAATAAATAAAATATTAATAAGAATTTCTCACTATGAATTTCGATAAATTATGTTTTTCTGATTTTTCCATACGTTAAAAAAAATCCAAAAGGAAATGACAGAAAATTCATATAGGATTTGTTTTTGGGTGCCATAAACAAAAATACACTTTTCATAGGTGCCTTTACAATAATAACAACAAATTTTAGAGTACTTCTTAACAGCAAATTCAAAATCTATGTAGTACATACATCAGTATATTGTGGGCTAATGGTTGAACAGAGATAGTAAGTTGTACGACATGAGCAGCAGCAGTGAGCACGTGCTAGGTAGGTTACATTCAACAATATTGTCAAGCGCCGCTGCATAGAATGCATTTGCCGGTCACAACGCACAATTATCGTAATAGATCACAGTTCGTGAAACATAGAGACCGCCCCCCTGGACAACAGTCAAATAACTCAGTTTACAGTACACGAGGTAGCAATCTGCCGAAATTACGTAATTGATGTTATGTGATTGTGTTCCATATTCTTAGCATGCATAGGTGCCTGTAGGAGTATTACTGCTGCTCCATTGAAAATGTTTTAGTGGACGCTCGGAATAGGTTGACACCTTTTTCCTTGGGTACATTATTGTAGTTTTCCGTTGTTAAGGTTCTATGACATGGGGTATAGACGACGCTCAGGCATCGTCACAGTGTGTGAGTGTCTATGTATGTGACTGATGGTGGCATACGAACCTTTTTTCTTTGAGACATTGGACGAAGAGTCTCCCTTTGAAGATTCGACTGAGACTTTGCCGGTCATTGATTTTTTCTCCGTTTCGGAAGCTCCATTGGAATCGGATTTTCCTTTGTTCTTTTTATCATTTTCCAACGCCATTCTATGTGTGTTCCTCAAAATATAATAGTGCTAATTGTATTTTTCTTTGCTTGAGAAAAAAAAAACTGATGTTACACAACTTCTCTCGTTGGTTGATTGGCTTTGTATAATTTTTAATGTCAAAGCGAATAATCAATGATACACCGGGAATTTCTTCCTTTACCAAACGAATCACTTATATTCACAAATATTTGCAGCAAATCTTTTTCATTGACTGATTTAATTGATATTATGTATTTAGCACGTTTTTATTCCAGAAATTCACTTAAATTATAATTCCTTCGTGCGTCCCTCTTTGGCTGAACATAAAAACCGACTCCGACTTTAGTCAATTGGACCCGAAGGTTGGAAAACGACTGAAGAAGGAACATGAAACAAATTGGAATAATGAACTGACGTTGCCAGACTTTACTCAACTCTATACTCCGTAGCAACAAATCGGCCACAAGTACGAGTGCAAGTTGGAAATATTCTACTCATTTGAAAAGTTGATAAAATTGTAGCGGGATTTGGTTGGGAAAAGTGAAAACATAGGTCAATGTTGACGCCAGTGTGCAGTGGGTCGTAGGGAGCCCGAAATAGAGTCTCTTCGGATCATATTATAACGCCCAATAAGTGGGTACTTAAATTATACATATTTTCTTTCCCGTATTATGAACAAAGTTAAACCTATTTTTGTGAAAAATTATTTTTATAAATTATTTCGTATTATGTGAAAATTTTTTTTTAAAAATTTTTTATTTAATATCAATAAATATAAATAAATAAAATTTAATGAGTGATGAAAAAATATTAAATGTTTAACTACATAAAGTATAGTTTACACGCTATCTACTCATATCCCCTCAACAACATGAGCGAGATAGCCTAATTAGAAAAAAAAACAATTCGGTTTGAAAACAGAGCAAAATCGGTAAAAATGTGTTCTGCACAATAAAAACGAAAACAGTTTCGCTTTAGGGATATTCTGCAAAAAAAAAATCAGCAATTTTGTTGACTGATTGAAATAACAATTGGAAAGACTGTCTGAAGTAAAATGATTTAGCTTTATTGATTACAAATAATGAAACATTTAAAAGAAAAAAAAAACTATCAGCACAAAAAGCGGAAAAAATATAAGAATTTCTGGGAAATTTTATTATTATTAATAAAATATAGATATAATAAAATATATAGATATATATGCTTAAGAAAAACTAGCAGGAAGGAATTTTTTTAAAATTTATGAATCAACACCTCGATATTTTAACTTGTTTTTTATTCTTTTTTCATTTGTTTGCAGTTAACTGTTTGCAGACAAAACTGATTTCGAAAGCAATATCAATAAAACCAAATCTACAAAAATCAATATTTTATTTCCCCCAGCTTTTAAATTAATGACAATTTTTGTCATTGTTTTTTTTCTTTGTACCAAAAAAATCGTTCCATACAACTAAAAATAATTGAATGGAATTGATTCGAAAGAACTGTGAATTTTATTCACTATGCGAATTCGTTCTTTTTCGGTGTAAGCTCACAATGTATTCATAAATTAATTTTCTTAGAAGTATAAAAAATTTTTTATACCTTAAATTAGTTTTTGTAGTTTTTCTTCTCACAGTTTGGGGGATTTTGCATGCATTTACATTATACTAGATACATTTTTTGTGCATAAATAGTAATTAATGTACAATAATCATAATTGGTACTACTGTAAATAAGTTGCGTTTAAATTTGTGAGCGGTTAAAGTATGATTTACACGCTATCTACATATATTCCCTTTAATACAAAAGCGAGACAGTCTAATTAGAAAATATGTAGGAGTAAGCAAAGACACACACTACAAAATTATAGCAAAATAGATATTGATTTATAGGAAATCAAAATGTACTGATTTGACAGTAAATAGCGGATATGGGTGGATAGCTTGTAAATCAGCCTATAGTAGGTTTTGCACGCTATATATCCATATCTACTCATATCCTCTCAACAACATAAAGGCTGATTTACACGCTATCCACCCATATCCCCTATCTCCTGTCAAATCAGTACATTTTGATTTCCTATCCACCTTCCTATAATTCAATATTATTTTGCTATAATTTTGTAGTGTTTGTCTTTGCTTTCTCCTACATGTTTTCTAATTAGGCTATCTCGCTCTTGTTGTTGATTGGATATAAGTAGATATGGGTAGATAGCGTGTAAACCATACTTAAGGCTGATTTACATGCTATCCACCCATATCCCCTATCTCCTGTCAAATCAGTACATTTTGATTTCCTATCCACCTTCCTATAATTCAGTATTACTTTGCTATAATTTTGTAGTGTTTGTCTTTGCTTACTCCTACATGTTTTCTAATTTGGCTATCTCTCTCATGTTGTTGAGGGGATATGAGTAGATATGGGTAGATAGCGTGTAAACCTAAAGGCTGATTTTCACGCTATCCACCCATATCCCCTATCTTCTGTCAAATCAGTACAATTTTGATTTTCTATCCACCTTCCTATAATTCCATATTACTTTGCTATAATTTTGTAGTGTTTGTCTTTGCTTACTCCTACATGTTTTCTAATTAGGCTATCTCGCTTATGTTGTTGAGGGGATATGAGTAGATATGGGTAGATAGCGTGTAAACCATACTTAACATATGTTACGTTCATTTTTTGTAATTTATGTATATTAATCATAGTCCGGCAACGCTATTTGTTTTACTTCCACTTGTTCCATTTCACATGCCTCCTTATTTTTCATTCCATTACATTCTCAGTTTACTGCTAGGTTGAAATTGTAAACAAAGAATTTTACAGCTGCAATGTCGCTGATCAAGAATCTTTGCAAAGAATCGGAGAAAAAGGAGTACAAATCCAAAACGGACAATGTCGACGATGGAGATCAAAAGCCAAGGCCTATTATCAAATCAGCCATTGATTTGCAGCGCCTGAAGTTGGAAAAACTCATGAAAAATCCGGTAAGCAACATGATCATTTGTAACGATGTTACGTTAACTAACAATTGTCTTTCCTCCACATATTACAGGACAAACCTGCCGTAATCCCTGAACCGCGCAAAGATAAGGACTATATGCAGAGTGTTCCTTCTTTCGTTCGAAATGTAATGGGTTCGAGTGCTGGAGCAGGTTCAGGGGAATTTCATGTTTACCGCCACTTGCGGCGTAAAGAATATGCAAGACAAAAAATGATACAAAACAAAAGTGAGAAGGAACTGTTAGATGATGAATACCAGCACAAACTGGAAGAAAATCGCCGAATGGCGGAAGAAAAAACTGCGAAGAAAAGAGCTAAGCGTCTGAAGAAAAAGCAAAGGACAAAGATGACTAAACGTTCAAAGCCTGCTAACGAAGCACACAAAAGTAGCGAAGACGAATGCTCTAGTGATGATGACAAGGAGGACCATTCTGATGCCGATGTTCCGACAAATAATGAAAATACTGTTGAAGAAACAGCGATAAAAAATTTAGACGAGATTACAGAAACAAAAAATGTAGAAGAGGCTGCTGAAATAAAAAATGTAGAAGAGGCCACAGAAATAAAAAATGAAAAAGAGACCACAGAAATAAAAAATGTCGAAGAGGCCACAGAAATAAAAGAATTGGAAGCGGCTATAGAAATACCTGAAGAACCTAAAGTTGATGAGTGCGCAGAATAAAAAAAAAACTAATACAACATATTTACTTTCTTTGCGACTTTTATCATTTGAACAAGTTATATGTAAGCATAGAAAAAAATCATGGGCGGAATTTGCAATTTGGAAAATCCAGGGAGAATAAGGGAATCAGACCCTATGACACGTTTCGCTAGGCGCGACAGAAATGGTATCGTATATGTAGCCATACATGTTTCATCTAAGGCTATAATTCGCCTATTGGACATTTTATTTTATAACACAAGATATTAAAATTAATTTTTTGTATTGACTGAAAGTTTGTAGCAATTTTTTACCAATTTGAGGTCGCTGTTTTTAATTCTAATACCCATTTGTCTCCATCAGCTTGCATTTTTTAGTTCCGGCAGACAACAGCAAACACACAAACATGTTACAAATTAAAAAATGTTAATTTTTGTATGGAAATCGCAATTTTTACCAATTAAGTTTTCTCATTAAATTGTGAATAAAATCAAAAGTTGTGCACCGATTTCAATGAAATAAAGCGCAATTCATTCAAAATAAATTGATCTACATAATTGCTTTTAGACCGAAACTGTGTCGCATTTTTAATTTTTAAAGCATTCTTTTAATAAAATTATTGTTGATTTTTCTAAACTCCAACGATATCTATGAAACTACTGGGCAAATTTAAAACCAATGTGAGCACGGCTTAAAGATAATTTTGTTGACGAGTTTTCGATGTTGAACCGTTTTCTAGTTATTCCAATATATCATGAAAAAGTCGTATTTTGTGTTTTTTTTTACGAAATCGATTTTTTTGCATATTATGATAGGGGACGGTCAAATATACGTTTAGTACAAAAAATATTTTTTTATATGTTAACAAATAAATAATAATATATAATTTAATGACTCCGATTTTTTTAAATTTTTTTTCCACCTCCTGTAAACTATGTAAAAATTGTGATACGACCTCTTTATTTTAAGCCATCGATATGTAGTAGAAGTGTCGAGCTGATAGATAAAAATCAAGTAAAGTTTTGGATTCAGTGTCCCAAATAAACATAAAAACAAACACCGTCTAATTCTTAATCAAATGATTGACGTAACAACAAACCACGAAAAGTTGAGCTGTTAGATAAAAACCAAGTGCAGTTTTGGATTCAACGCCCAAAAGTTCTTAATCAACAACCTCGTACCTAGTGTTATTTTTTCTTACTCTGAGCGAAGACTCTAGGCATATCTGCAGGATATAGATATATACAATAATGACACCAAATTATTATCAGCAAATGTACATATATTTGCCACCAGCATAGTAAGACCTATTACATAGAAATAAAACTATTCACGCAAGATGTATCTTGTAAGTATCCTTTTATTATTAATACAAACTTTATTACACACTCGTAAACGCAATGTATATGAATTTTGTTCGACTTTAATTTTATTCGGAATAAATAATGTATTTTGTTGGTTTTTTTTTATTATTTCTGAGTGATAGTGGGAAAATATATATATATATATGTGTGTGGGTGTGTATGTAAGTTTACTATGTTGTCCCAAATTTTGAGATTTTATTTGTTTGCAAAACTACCACCGAATCACTTTATTTTCTCTTTTATAATTTAATGGTATTATTCAATTTCAGCGATCCGTAGTAGTAAGAGTTAAATATGCGTTCTATTATTACAATAGGGGGCGGTATATTTAAGCTTCTCTAAATGTGCATGATTTTCGATATTCATATTAAATATAAGTATTGTTGTTGTAATATTTTAACAGTAACAAATATAAGCAACTAAAAATAGCAACATCGGTAGGGCTTCTTAAAGTCTCTTTTTTCGAAGGTGGTGGAAATACACAATTCTCATATACTTTGGATTTTAACATGCATTTGCTGTGTATGTATTAAAATAGCGGCAATATTTCCAATGCATGCAACTAAGCTATGCTGGGTATATCATTTCATTTAAATCCCACCCATTTGCCGCCTCAGGCATTGATAAATTTGTAATTCAATGAGCATTACTACTCACTCACGGTCCATTAAAAATTATAAATAAAAAATAACACAATTTGTTTGTTCAGTAATTGTATTGAAACCATTAAATAAAAACAAAGTATAAAAAAAATACAGATCTCTTCTGCGCGTGTAAAAAAAAAGTCAACTGAAATAATGAAAATCATAGATTAAACAAATTGAATGAAAGTTGCTAGTTTAATACATATACAAAAATGTTTTATCTGTGTTCATTTTTTCTTTCACATGGTTTTTGAGCAGTTTTTTGTTTTTGGGTTCCAAAACCTACGTACATTTTTTTAATACATAGTTTGATTGTAGTTCTTGAAGGTGGCGGGCGGTTGACTTATAAATGAATATTTGAAATGGGCAACAAAATGATCGATGTTGATGTCTGGCCAATTATGTATCATCCATACTTTAGATCCTTGCTGTTGTTCAATTAATACATACATGTATATATCTATATATATTGTATATATAAATCCTCTTAATCGAAAGCCCTACATTGTAGTATACGAACTAAGATTAAACTTAAATTTACTACTTGAACTTGAATTTAAAGAGACACATTTTCATTAAGTTTTATTTTTTTTCTTTTTTGTTTTGTATAAAATCATAATTCTAATAATGATTGTATATATAGATAGATATTATAATAAAAATAATCCAGCAAGCGAATAAACTTAAAAAAGGTGTGTTTACAATTACTTATCAAGGCGTACATATAACATTCGATTTGAGTTCTACTCAATGCTTAAAATAAGAGAAAATAGAATGAAAAGCTGGCCGACATCTCGTTACATGTAGAGCGACAAAAGTTCGACCACTAAGAATAACTTATTGTGATGGATTTTACTTATCTTCGATCTATTTGAGAGTCGGCAAACTTTTTGGACTCACGAATATAATTACGCCTAAAGAAAAAAATGTGTGAGAATTTTGCACTTTTCTAGCAATTGGTCTTGCCATTTGTTGTTTTTGTTTAAACGTAATTTTTATATGTAATCTATAATTATAGAGACGAATCACAAGATTCTTTAAATTGTTATTTTCTCTTTCGAAATTAAATTATAATCAATAAATATATATATATTATGTATAGGTTGTGTGTGTGTGTGTATTTTATCTGCATTAATTGAAGTAAATTGTAGCTCTTAAACAGTATATTATTTTAAATTTCTTCTCCTGATGAGGGAATACGAAACGGACGATGCACAAATCGTATGCTCTCCCTCAAAAATTAATTACTATTGGCTTAACGACATTCCCAGACCTTAACCGTTGTATCTACGCTACCCGAAATGACATATGGATGTGTTTTGTGGAAATCTATAAAAGAAATGAAACAAAGAATATATTTTAGTCTCATTCTCATAAGCTTAGCTTAATGTGAATGTGTGCTTACCAATTGAAGTGCAGAAATGTTGATGTGCATAAAGAGTTTTCATGCACCGCTTATTACGTAAATCCCAAACTCGTATGGTTTTGTCGTCACTGGCAGATATTAAATATTTACCACCAGGATGGAAAGCCAACTCGCGCACCCAGTTGTCGTGGCCAGATAGCACGAACAAACATAAACCAACACTTACGTCCCAGACCTTAAATTTAGAGAAGAAAAAATAAATATAAAGTTATAGTTTTTTTAAGGGTTCATTTAATTGTGTAAACAATTACGTATCTTTAAAAAGGTATTACGACATGACATATCAATTTTAAATATCTCGAAAACAAGAGCTAGCCCATCTGGTTTTGAAGTTCCACAGTAGTTTTCATACTACAGCGATATGGATCATTTCATAATTTTGTTAGTTTTGATGTTATTTTTTTATATCTACAGTTACTCTTGTCTTAAATAATTTATTTCCTGTTGTAATTCTTATATAATCTTCAATACCAAAGTTTGATAAAATGGCGATATTTTAACTAGAAAAGTAGCTTCTTTAACTTGTTTTAATTTTTTTCTAAGATCTTATCCGGTCCGAAAACCTTTTTAACAAAATCAACCTTAAATCCGGTTTTTATTATCACAATAATTCCACACATGGAACAGGAGAGATTTTTCACTTAAAAAAAGATATCCCTACTGTACACTTGTTACATATACTGTCGATGCCATCGAAACAGCACCCTATTCCTATTTCGGGGGGTTGAAGAGTGCACGGATAACAAACATGTTACCGTCTTTACATTCTCTTTGGATAAACTACAAAACTGGAGGTTGGACCACATCAACCTAATTCGTCCTACCGAGTGACCCTGTGTATAGATATGGTATTTCCTATGTATACACAAAACAACTGCCGGAAGTACGTTTATCAAAACATAAAAGATACGTATTTTCCCTTTGCATCCCATGAATAAGAAATGGAAGAGCTTCTCACATTCAAAATTATCGATCGAATAAGTTTCGAATTTCAATTGATAGAATTCTATTACAATTGACGAATTTTGAATTTCAATTGATATTTTTCTAATTTAAATGGAAAATTTGAATTTAAATTGATGTTTTGAATTTCAATGGAATTTCTGATTTTCAATTGACGAGTTTGAATTTCAAATGAAATGTTTGAAAATCAAATATATTTTTGATTTTCAATTGATTTTGTTTTTTTTTAATTTCAATTGGAAATGGTGTGGTGTTAGCATAATCTCGTTTTGTCACCTAACTCTTTTTTATTTAAAATACAGCAAGTGTTAATCTGGTTTAGTGTAGTTTTAGCATAATCCCGTTATGTCACCTAACTCTTTTTTATTTCAAAGACAGCAAGTGTTACTCTTTTTTATAGCAATGAATTCGAAATTAATTTGAAATCTTCCACGAAGATCGAACGAAAGCCCAGTGGTATAAACGGAAAAACAGGATCATGTGGCCCTAACATATATAAAACACGAAACTATCTTTGAAGCGCTTAATTTATACATTGTACTCCCCATAACAGCAGTACCACATAAATGTCGTTAAATTCTTTCTTGTACAATGACGTCTTCTAAAGTATAATAATGACGTCACATTTAAATGACGATTGTAATGTTATTGCACAGTACGTATTTACGCCGTCTTTGTTAAAAATCAATCTACTGTGACAAATTCTAACTTCGCCTTAACAGTTACATGTACAAATCCCACAAATTCCTTCCATACTTTCTTTTAAACAAACGCTATAAAAATAAACTCAACTTACGCGTATGGTTTTATCTCTTGATCCGGATGCCAAGAATGGTCCTTGATGATGACCCTTTTTGTTATCAGCTCCAGCAGCTTCATTAATAGCCGAAGAAGCAGCCTCAGGTGCCCAAGCAATGCATTCAACTGTATGATCATGATCGCGCAATTCAACCTGGAATAAAATATTTAGATAATAAAAACATTAGGTCATTTTAAACTTTTCCATAAGACCACACGAACTTACTTTACAGTCTTTTCCATTTATCGACCAGACGCGTACTGAGTGATCAATTGAGCATGATGCAAAAATGCTACCATCCATGTGTACACGTACCATACGTACCCATTCTCGGTGTCCAGTAAATGTTTTGACACAATAACTTTAATATAAATTTAAGAAAGGTTTGAATAGATCTAAGGTAATGTTTTACTCGTTTAAGCTTACCCGGTGGCAACTTCCCACATTTTTATAGATTTATCGCGTGATGCTGAAAGCACATAATCTCCAGCTGGCACAAAAGCAACGGATGAAACATTGTGGTCATGTCCATGCATTGTCTTAACACATTCATAGCTTTGCTGAAAATCCCACAATTTTATAGAGAGATCAGCACTACATGATGCTAAAAAGATAATACTTGAAATATGTTAGAGAAAAAAAATTCTTAAAAATGCTTTTGAGGCGCAAATATCATACCTAGTAACTTTCCTTGAGCATCAAAGGCAATATCTTGCACAGAATTTGTGTGACCCTTAAGACTGCGTTCGTATTCTCCAGTTTCAAAGTCCCAGATTTTGATAACAGCATCCTCAGAAGCAGAGACCATTAGACTGAATATGGGATGAAATATAACCTAAAAGGAAAATGGCATAAAACAGGATATAATTTTACATTGTGATTTTGCGCTTGGAAAATAATAATTACTCGTGTTATGCTGGCACGATGACCCGACAATGAAAACTTTTCGGGTGGCCTTGGTATCCATTCACCGGGACTGCGTTTAGCTTTCGATGGAGCACCCTCAATTACTTCCTTTTCAGCTTCCGATAGTTTAGCCTCAAGTTCCATTACTTTCTTTTGTAGACGTATGACCGATGTCCATTTCTTCTCTAGTAAACCCCCGAACTTCTTTTCTGTTTCTCCGCTGAGATCGGCTTCCTTGCGAAAAGCTTCCAAAGTGTCTGAGTATCCATTGCTGCCTAAATAGTCGGCAATCGCTTGGTTACTAAAAAAAAATATATATATATATAGACTGATAAGATATGGAAAAGTTGTGATTAAACAAAAAAAACTTACAGCTCCTCGCGCTGCCGTTGCGACAACACCATTTTCATGCTGTTCTCAATTGAAGATGGCTTTGTATTATTCCTCAATGGGATAATGTCGCCTTAGTGGGGGAAGAGTCGATATTGAATACAATATAACTATTATATCCTCTAATAATATCTATATTCCTTCAGTGCGCCGCACTCTTAAGAAATCTGCAAAAGATAAAATTGATTATAAAAATTAGAGCAAAACATAAAAATATTTAATTTCTTATTTGAACACAAGTTTTCAAATTGACAATTATTGGCATTTGTGCAATGTATTCGGTTTATTATATGTAATGTAATACAGCCATATATTTGTGGTTATAAACCATAGCATAAAGGAGTGTGTTTTCTAAGAAAATTAAACCAAAAAAACACTGATTAAATCCTGATTTTCAATAAGGAGGGGGCCGCCGATGGAAGAAATGTAGATGCCTGAGACATGAATTGAACCCTGATTTGTCGTATTATCATGCCACAATCACAAAAATTGGGAAAAACCTTTGAAGTAATAGTGTGATAAGACGAAATTTTAATATATTCGCACTTCAAGAGATACAATATGGAGTTAACAAAACTGGCCCTACACTGTCAGATTATAAGGACATACAGTAGAACTTCTCTATAGCGAATTTCTCTCTGTAACGATTTTCCTTATGGTTTTCACATTTTTTTACCTCTCTATAACGTAGTTTTCTCTGCAACGAAACTTTTTAACAAGATACGTGCTGCTTTTGTACTAAAAAAATTTTCCATAGCGAATTTTTTACCATTCGCAAAATTTCAGCGAATTTATGGACACACACACATGACATTTTTTTCCTGCTCAATAGATGTGAAGATTATCTTATTAAAAATAAAATGATTCGTAGTTTATAAAATTAACTACGAATCATTTTTTAATGTTCTTAACATTTTTTCGGACATTTTTGTGTTGGCTCAGGTAATAGCATCTAAATGAAATTAAAAGCTGATGTTTACATATACAACCAATTAATCAGTAGTTTCTCTATAACGATTTTTCACTATAACGTGGAAGTCGGCGATCTCCTGTGACTACGTTATAGAGAAGTTCGTCAGTATATGTAATTTGTCGCTATGCCAATTTTGTGTGTGCTTGACTATAGATATCCATACATTGAACATATAGAGACATGCCGGTTAATGAACTAAGTTTGTTTCTTTTAAATAATTTTTTTTATGTAAATTTCCTTTTTTTTTGATAAATAAGATATTGATATGATTACTATTTTCCACTATGTGAGTTCTCTTTTGAGTCGGTCAGAAAATCAGACAATATATCGGTATCAAATTCGATAGAAATGATTTTGTTGTTGATATTGATACACATTCATGGTAACATTGAACAAAGTTGTCTAAAGACGTTAATCGTCTTCAAATTATTAAAAATTCTCTGTGTTATCATTTCTCAAAATATGTAGGTTTTACTAATGCTTCGACATGTCCTATATCACAAACCAAATAAAGCCGTCAATATTAGCTCTCTGTTAACTAATATTTTTGTTTGAGCAGTACACATTTGACAGACGTGCTGAGCAGCATTGCTTTACATGTTTGCTTTTCAAAATATGTGCGTTCTTCTCTTCTAGTCTTTTCTTTTGTAATAAATTATACATAAACTTTTGTGTGTCGGCAAACAATCGGATCTGACACAATATACAATTGTCGCACTCATTAAAATCGTTATAATAACGGCAGCCCGTAACACAGCACACGTCCGTTAGTTACGAAAGGTTTTTTGTTTGTTTTTCTTATTGGTCAAATTCTTTTGTTTATTTTGAATTAAAAATTCCAATAGATTTAAAAAACGCGTTAAATTCGATGAATCAAACACTAACTATAGAGAGGTGATGTCAGATAAATGTTTACACACATTCGAAAAAGATTTAAATGACATATTAAACGCGGCTTCTTCTATGACACATCGCGGCTTAACGGATTGTATTCATATTTTGTGTTAGCGTACTTGTCGATATGAAACATATTGTCTTGTATCATTTTAAATATGATTGCATAAATTTAGTGGATGTTCACTTTTTTGACTCAATGATTTACTGTTTAATTAATCTTGAAACTCAGCTGACAAACGACGACGACGGCTAAAGCATGAGTCATAATTGAAAGCACCAAAGTGGAATGTAAGTGTACAACATTGTCCGCTTCCTCATCGCTTCTTATATTTATCCACCAAAGTTAAAACATGTCTACAAAGGAAACATTGTAATCCAAAAAGAATATAAAGTTTATCTTTATGCAGACATGTCCAGCAAGATAAGATTATTTATTAACACACTCGTTTTCAAAACCGAAGAGGAAATACAATGTTCTTAAAATGTCGATAACAACATTTAAAGCACTCACATAAGCAATATGCAGACATTACAAATGTATTTCCACCAAGATAAGCTGTGTAGTTTTGATGGGTGGGTGTTTAAAAGTTGCTACTACGTTTTTACCTCTACCATATGCACTGCACTTGAGTCCTCATTGTGTAGGTTATTTTAATCACTTATAAGTTGATAATCGATATGCAAACGATTCATGAACTTATAGAAAACTGACAGAAGCAATATAATGACGTCGAACTACGATGGCCAAAGAAGGCTAATATAACAAACTGTAGCAATATTATTGTTAATGGACATGCGCACTTTGGATATTAAAGAGATGCATTATTTATAAGTCTTCCCGATGTTTTAAAATATGTATTAAGTTGTCAACATATGCCAGCAATTTCCGAACTACATAGATTATTTACAGACCGAATTAGGTAGCATATTCAGAACTGTACCAGAGACCATAAACTTAGTTTATATTAAGAGTAAGCTAAAACCAGTAATCTTATATTAATAAAATGGATGATTTAGATATCAAATTCACTGAAGATTATGTAAATTATGCAATGGCACTCTGTGCTCTGACAGTAAAACTTCCGACGCCGCTCTTCTATTTTATACCGAATGGTTGGTATCATTAATAATGTTTCTTCTTAATTTTTACATTGTTTACCCGTACATTATATTCATAAATTTTATCTTTAACTTATTTGACAACAATTATATATTATTTTCTTCAAATTAATTTAGATTTATCTGGGTGAAGTGCTAGATAGGTCTTGATCAAGCTAGAACATGTCCTCAAGCAGAATGCATATGTTAACAATTATTTCAGTCCTAAAAAAGTTTAGAGAGTTAGAAGAATGTCTATTTCTCCATATCGGTATTCAGGGGTGCCATACTTTAAAATGTTTTTCTAAAACATGTAATTTTGAAATCGTTGTGCGCTTGTAATCAATATCTAATTTACTTATTTCCGCAGAATGTTGCATAAAGACCTCAGTATGACGGCCTGTACTGCAGAAAATATTGTTGCTGTTCGCGATAGTGTCGCTGAAGAGCCGTCAACCTCAACTCGTCATCGTGCCCAACAATTGCACCTCTCACGCTCGTCGTTGATGAACATTATGCATAAAGACTTGCATTGACACGCTTACAAGGTGCAATTGACTCAAGAACTAAAGCCTCTTGACCATTTCAAACGTCGTCAATGTTTAGAATGGTGGCAAGAAATGGCAACAGTGGGTGATCAATTTTCGAAGAAAATCATCTTCAGTCACCCCAGAATTGCCGCATTTGGGCGAATGATAATCCAAGAGTGATTGTCGAAAAACCAATGCACCCACAAAGAGTGACTGCTTGGTGCGTTTTATGGGCTGGCGGCATCATCGGGCCGTATTTTTTCCAAAAAGAAGCCGGTCAGGCAGTTACTGTGAATGGAGTTCGCTATCGTGAGATGATAACGAACTTTTTATGGCCCGAATTGGAAGATATGGATGTGGACAATATGTGGTTTCAACAGGACGGTGCCACTTGCTACTCAGCTAACGAAACAATGGCTCTTTTGGGCGACACATTTAATGGCCGTGTTATCTCACGTGGTGGCGATGTCTTTGGCCGCCAAGATTATGTGATTTGACACCGTTGGGCATCTTTCTTTGGGTTATGTGAAAGAAAATGTGTACGTCGATAAGCCAAGCAATAATTCAAGAGCTAAAGGATGAGATAATTCGGCACATTAACGGCATAGAACCTCAATTACGCCTCAGCGTCATCAAAAATTTGGACCATCGGATGGAGGTGTGTCGCCGAAGTCGCGTTATTTTGTTCCATACATAATTGAACCATACCAATATCATGATAATAAAAGACGACAATAATTTCCTAAATAATTTGTGTTATCAAATTGTTGTAATAGTTTATTAGCCCAGGGAGTAAGGGCGTTATTTCTATTTATTGTTTTATAATATAAATTCACTGTAATATTGATAAGTGTAATACCGTATTCCCAAATTCTCTGCTTGAGGTAAAACTTTATAGTCTTAAGTACACTTACACATCACACTTGTTTCTAAATGTCTTTTACTATTTTATATGAAGGCTCAATAAATTTATTTGATTCTGTAATAGTTTATCTAAGGATTGGCTGTAGTAATTTTTAAGTTTTTTTTTTATAATTTTGCGAAATAAATTAGATAATGCACTGTATTTATTTCATCTGCATTATTCATTTACACGGAACTTCTTATATTTTACATATAACCTGACCTCACCTAACACGACTCTCTGCATTATGCTAGTATTACCTGTAGTTCACACTTACAGGGGTCAAAGAGAGCAAAACAAAGAGCCAAGAGAGAGTCACTGAGAAACAGCAATGTACTTTCTAACGTCGAGAGGCCATCATCTCAGGCAACGACAAATGGATTTGTAGCCTACACAAAAATTATAATAACATTCCTTAGTATGCTCCTAAGATGACAGAGGATGTTTAACATTGGCATCGTGTTTGCGTTCTATTTTATTCTTTCTTTTCAGCAAAATGTTTTTCATTACATATATCCTTATAGAACATATGCAGCATTGTCGCATGTTCAAGTTATTTTTACCCATATCAGCTAAAAATAAACAAGTTGCTTGACGATAAATAATGAGTGGGCGTATTATTAAATTATACAACTTATTCGTTGATTTAAACAAAACAAAAAGATAGAGCCACAATAAGACAAACCGAACTCTATTGGATTAAGAGAAACAATACATATTGTGTTTATTAGAAACCTAATCGTCGAAGGTTTGTAGCGGGTGACTTTTCTTTGGTCTCACACAATATGTGTATATATAAACGTGAGCCAGAATACACACAAATAAAGAGAATTAAAGAGAATGAGTATGTACGTCATGACATGAAAATTGCTGTTTTCATGATAGTACTCGTCGTATTGGTCCAAAAATAATATTGCATTTCGCAGACCTTGCACTTGAGTATGAGTCTGTAATGTTCGCGTGATGAATGACAGACAGCTGCACTTCTCGGTGGTAATAGAACTCCACATGACATTCGAAGCAGATGATTGGAAACTTCTGCATCGAAGGTGGTGTGAAGGAATTTTCCACAAAATGTTGACTGTGTGCTTTTGAAAGTTGAAAACAATTGCAAGCGTAATGCCACCATTTGTTGCCTTAAAGAAATCCATACCTAACAACCATTTCTAGGTGCACACCAACACATGTATACGGACGGGGGAATGTTCATTTCACTCTTCGTACTTGTTTATTGTTTTGTCATGACTGGTATTGTGTTGTTCGACTTGTATGAAACTACATACATACACATAACAGCACTGTTTTCATCTGAATTTCATTGTAATAGCACAAGAGTATTTTCTTTTTGACAGTTTTCGTAATTTACTAAAGTTTCCAAAACTCAAAATTCAGATAAATTGATTTTTCTTGTTATGGCCAATTTGGGTAAACAAATGGGCGCATTGGATATATTTCCGTGGTAACACACGCGCTGTGCAGAACTACCGACAACAAAGACGATTAAACGGCGACTAAAGCTGAACTGCAGAGAAATGAAGAGAGTATGCAACAACAGTGCTTTTTAATGTTCTACATTAGCTGGTGACAGAGACAGACAGAGTGGAGGAACGTGTTATTAAGATACCAAGTATAGAGATAGTAACAAAATAAAACAAATGCTTTACATTTGTTTCCTTTGGTCGGTGTTAGCTTGATCATACAGTGGTCTAATTTGTTAGTCTGCGAAAAGCGGAGCCGTATGAAAAAAAAACTCACACACACACAAATATCGATCGAAACCTTGATATCTAAAAAGGAACACATAAAAAAATTAGAGCCTCGAATTTGAAATATATATCGTTAAATTGCAAAGGGTCTTAAGTATACTTTTATTGATTTTTAATAGAAAAAAAAAACAAACATCGCTTTTATATCCGTAATATTTAACAAAGTGTTCTTAGCAATTTTTTTCAAATTTAACTTAGTATGGAGAGTTTATTTTCAGTAAAATTTTAAAAAAAATCAAAGAATACTTCATAACTACGAATATTACAAAGTTTTATGTTTCTCCTATAAAAAATTTTTGCATTTAAGTTTAAGATATGATTTTGAACCTAAAGCATAGAATTCGCTTAATCCAAGATGATACCACTAAAAAATCCAAAAGACAAAGATACTATTCAAATATCTAGATGAATTGAAAAATATATAAAAGAGTTTAATCCATGATACTGCAACTAAATCATCCCAAAGCCACTATTTAAAATATATAGATAATCACTAGTTCAAAGATTAAACCCACCTATAAAAAAAAGAGCTTTTTGAGTTGATTTTACTAGACATGCTGATTGACTCAACTACTCAGACACACTAGTACAGATACAATAGTAGATGGCATCATAGATTAGAGCTAAATACACAGAACAATATGAATAAATTTAAAGCCTTTACAGTGCTATACCATCTTATAAGATATTCAACAAATCTTGTAGTTTCGAAAAAAATTGGGAATGGTTTACATTTATCAACAAAATTATGAAACTAACGATAGTGAATTTCTATATTAATGCAAAACGAACCTAAGAAAATGTGCTAAATTAAACATTCTTTGGCCGGTTTAATATTTTATAAATGTTGCCAACTATGGTTACAAAATAAAACAAGTTTTGCAATACAAACCCTGCCGCAGACACAAGAATTTCTCTGACACAGCTTAGATCGGGATGGCACAGCAACGACAGAGACCGTGCGTCCCTAAAATAGACCCAGCATGTGGTCATTGTCCTTATGATACGATGGGCTGGACAGCAACCCTACTAAACATCATCCTACTTCACTTCGCCCAATCGATTCATGGAGTAATCCAGTAAAAGAAAATTGGATTTCAACGTAGAACGCCCGGATTAAAAACAGTACGAGCTCGATTTTCGCAACCGATAGCAGCCCAAGCCGGTTGCAGTTACCGAGATTGTTGCGCTTACCGAACCTCTATTGAAAATTGTTATTTTATACTTTGTGCAAAATGACTCACGTCACTAAAAAAACTGTACTATAACAGTCATTTGCTCACTCACATTGAACAATGGCGGAACATTGCTTGCAAATAAAAAAAAACATATAATTTCTGCGAATACATTGAAAAGTTGCGCTCATCGAGACTGCTCTTTTGAACGTGTTGCACTTATCAAGACTCATTTGTAAAAAAAGCGGTTGCGCAAATCGGGGTGTTGCTAAAATCGGTAGTTGCGAAAATCGAGCTCGTACTGTATCAGGTTTTTTTTCAAAAATAGGTCTTTTACTTGATATGGCTTTATAAAAAGCTAATATGCCTTTATATCTACACGATTATTTAAAACTTTGAATCGGCTCTCTGTAAAATTATGAAAATTCGATGTTTTAACTATTGCCAAAACGGTATAGAAATATGTAAGGGAAACCAGTCTTCAGAAAAGATTTGGAACAATGTTACTAAAAAACGACTTAAAACGTTATATAACGAACACTATTACAACTAAAACCAGAAAGATCCCAACTACCCACCATCATTACGCCGCAATTAATCCACCAATGACTCCACCAGTGTACCATATCAATATTGAGAATAAACCGAGCTCCCCAACTTGCCTGCCAAAAATTTAATAATTGCATCACACTCGACCACATCTTTCACGACTGCCCGGCCATCGATAGAATTAGAAGACAATACTTTGGAACACACCATCAGTTAATACATTTACAATATATACAACTTTCTAAAACAATTTCGCCTAAGAATTTAGCACATACTAATACAGTGAAACTTCGATATAACGAATCTAGAGGGGACCGAAAAATACTTCGTTATAGCTATTGATTCGTTATACATATGCATTGTGAAACCTTGGTATAACGAAATTTAAAGAAATACGAAAGAAATTCGTTATAACTATAGTTTTTTTTTGTCTGAATTCTATTTTACACGAAAATACTAGTATAATAATAAAAATTAACTATTTAAGAGGTAAATAAAAAATTAAGTTTTTATTATTTTTTTATTTTATTACATTTTAGTAAAATATTGTGTAATTTTTGTTTGTTTTTTCTCGTATAGAAATTGATTTACGCTTTAATACACTCATTTTGACAAAGAACCAAAACAGAACTGACTATGTAATTTGTGGCGCTTTACATATTAACCTGCAAAGACATTTACCTTTCGTTGGTTTTAAAAGGGAATTCCCCGTTTTGCTTAAAATTTAATTTAGCTTTATGCTTTATTCTGACTTCGTTGTATGGAGACTATAGTTCAAGACTTCGTTATGAAGAGGCTTTTGATAATGACTTACACACTTAAAATGTTATATGTATGTATTACTCAATTATAATTTCGTTGTATAGAGGCTTTTGAAAAAATACTTCGCTATATAGAGGCTTTATAGATCAGAATTTTTTCGTTATAGCTATAGAGCATTTTTGTATGAAAAACTTTGCAATAAAAAGGTTTTTTCAAGGGTCTCAGCTAAAAATTCGTTATATTGAGTTTTTCGTAATAACGAAGTTCGTAATATCGAAGTTTCACTGTATAACACAAATGTCAAAATAATATATCACAATTTACATCTAGAGCCGATAGCCATAGCAGCTGGTGCTTAAACATAAATTCTATTTTAGGATTAATTCTTAAAATTAGATACATAATAAATAAATAAATAATTGTGGGGAGAAATTATATGAAAGGGTTGATCTTGTCGAACCTTTTGTAAGAGCTGAAAATACCTAGTCTGAGGAAGCACTACAATGAAGATAGGACTTGGTTATTTTGAAATATGCTTATGCGGCTTGTTACAAAACCCAACGAAAAAAGAAAAAAAAAGAACGCACTTTACAGTAGTGCGTTACAAACAGTCATCATTCGGAATCGTCGCTAAGCTGTAGCTCCCGTTGTTTGATTCTAAAAACGGAATCGTGTGAGAAGATCTACCATATCTCATCCATGGGATGAAAAGAGATTATAGTCAAATATAAAGCTTCCTTAATTCAGATCATCCAGCCCCGAGGTACTCCTTACCGCGGTGTAATACGTTAGGTAGTACAACAATTAAGGTAACAAAGCGTTTTTAATAATTTGGAGTTGATCGAAACGCAGTACAAAAGAAATATACGCGCAATATGATCAAATCGATGACAGTCAAGATGTTTAACAGCAACAAAACAAACAAAAAACAATCAACGCTACGTTGATGACAGCCACTTTGAACGGGGGGGAGTTGCTGATCGATGTATAGCACAAATAACAATCATGAAAAATAGATGGTGGCTAAATGGTCGCGCATAGTTTTGTTGGCTGGTTGCTGTGTTAACTTGGTGGGTACATGGTAGGTACCCTTGTTCACTCATACACAGAAATTCTCTCGCGCACAAATACTCACTCTCTTAAATGTACATGCATACATACCAGATTTGACGTTAGCGATGTGTCATCATTACGACAGAAAAAAGACACAATGAAGAAAAAATAAACTTAATCAAATCTTGTCTGTGAATGAGAAACTCATATAAACAAAAACAAGAAGGCTTTGCAATCGATATGCGATATAACAACAAATTTCAGAAGCACAGGCAATCTGCGTCCGAAGGTCGTACAGAGATCTCGTCCATCCTAGACAATTTTCTAGATACTCTTGTATCCCATAACAGGAGCGCTATGCAGGCAGAGTCTCCACCGCTAGATGGCAAATTTTTAATTGCAAACAAAACACAACATAACGTCATATAGAGGAGTACACTCTGTGGAAGGCAGCAGAGACACCACAAATACTGTTACGAACGGCCATCTTAAAAAACGACAAGAAACGTAATGCTATAAAAAAAAAAAACTAAGTAAAATAGCCAAATGATGGTCAAAAACTTGCATCATTGTCAGGGTTAAATGCATCGCAAAAGTACTAGAAATGCAAGCAAAGCATTTTTAAATAGTTTTCGCATGGAAAGCCTAATCCATACGACAAAAATTATAAAATTGTAAATCCACTTCTTTTTCTGGCAGGTCTTATACACACACACAAACACGCCAAGAACATTTTTCAGCATTTATTTGGTTATTTGGCGTTGGACGATTAACTTTTCATGTGATTGCATGAGAACTGGCTTTGCTACATCATGTCACATTTACTTACATGCTTATTAAAGTGATTTTACAGTTAAATCAAATTGTTAGCAAACACAAACTACGCAAATTTTTTTCACAAGAAGTCAACTAAAAATTGATTTTTTCACAGTAGTGATGGGAAAGCCGATTTCGATGGAAACCAATTTCGACTACAATTGCACATCTGCTTTGGTGTTTGAAAGTCGATTAATTTGCTATCAATTATAAAGGTTGACGAATAATATCCCGTTCACACATGTAAATTCCTTAATCACAGAGATAAATCATATCGCTTATTTTGGATGCGATTTTGGGGTAGTGATACAGAAATATGGACCACAAGAAAATCTAAAATACATAAAAAATAGTATTGAAATCTATTTCTCCCACTAAGTGTCGTCCGAAATTATTTTGCACTTTTCTCAGCAGTTATCCTCAATTGAAAATTTTAAGTGCATTTAACTTAGAATATCTTTTTTAACTAAGGTTGATTTACACGCTTTGCAACCATATCTGCTATCTATCCGTGTTATTCCACATCTTTGAAAGATGCGGCCAAAATGCTAAAATTTTAACATCAATAAAGTTGATCCGGCAACCACCATTATCGTTGTTTGTTTACATTTATCGGAAAAAATGCCAAACGTGGACGGACACAAATATTACATTTTTGCCAAAATATTAATAAATGATTATTCCAATTATTTAAAACCATTCGCGCTTCGTGGAATACTGCCTCCAAAATAATGTTAATAGATTTGTGACAGGAAAATATTGCAGGTTTACAAGGCAAAAGGAAAAATTTGTTAGCTAGACAACAGCTGAAAATATGCAAACTGCAGTGTAAAACCACTTTTAAGCATTTCACATTTTCAGCTTAAAATGCGAAATGCTTTTTTGGTGTAAAAGGCTATTAGTCTGTCTATTTTTTTTCGTTTTATTGTTTTTATTGTAATTTGTTAAACGAGAAATAACAGGGAACTGTTAAAGAAAAGCAGTCAATCACTGATCATCCTATAACCTTAATAATAAATTTATGTTCGTCACAATTTTGTTTAAAATATCAAATTTGTTTTTGTAGCTTTTCTATTATTATTTATGGGCAGTGCTGTAATAGTGTTGGATATCAGTTTTTTTGCGTTATAGCTGTTGTTTGTTTTGTGGCATATAGCCGAACTGTAGTTACGTTACTGAGTTTGGTAACTATCTAAAAGTGTTTCCAATATGCTGATTTTATTAAGTTTTCAAGTTTTTTGTGTATACTTAAAAACAAGTATTGTGTTGTAATTTGTAAATATGAGAATTAAAAAGAAACTGTAGAGGAAAATTTGTTAGAACTACTCACGAACTTCCTGGTAGACCAAAATTGCATTCATAGTTAAATTTCTTGCAAAGAGGGTGTTCATGTCCTCAATTTGTTATTGTAGTTTTTCTATTCACCGCCCAGTGGCGCTTGTGGACTTAATGCAATTTATGACTAAATATAGATGGCGTTACAGTAAAAGAGTTGCATTTTACTTTCTTAGGGTTTCAGGTATCGTTTTGTGGCTTACTACGTGTTTAAGTAATGTATGAAAAACCTTGAGTAATTTGGCGGCAAACAGAGCTAATGGACGTAACGACGATAGTGGAGTTGGGGTATGACTACCCATTTTGCCAAAGAATATAGATTTCACAAGAAGTCAAATAACACCGTCACGAAATGTAGTGTACTTACAGCGTTAAATAACACAGTTGTAGATCGATACTGAACTAAAATTACGGTATAAAAAACGATGGAAATAAATTTTCTGATTCGACAGCCACAAAGATAAATGCAACATTTAATCTGCACTAAATATTCACAATTTATTTTCTTAATTTTTTCTACCAACCTAAGCTCTTCTTCTTACAACCAAAGATCTTCTTCTCGCAACCTACCGCGGTGTTATTTACTACAATGAATGGAAAACTCAGCAAACCCTGCTAATGGATGTAACGACAGTAATGGTGTGGGGTTATTACGGGTTCAATTTAGTGGTATTTTTATTAATTAATATTTTTATTAGCAACAATTCTTAGGTAGTAACCAAATTGAATGTATTATGATAATTTTAAGCGAATAATTTTGCTTGCAACTAATACAAAAACATTTTGATCAATATTTATGTTTGGCACTAAAGTTACAACATGCCAAACCACTTTAGAACCACCAGAGATATTTATAAAACTCAGCTAGATAACGACAACAGATAACGAGTGGAAAAGGGGGTGATACTTGCAAAAAATCGATTTATTTATGCATTGTGAACTTTGTGGAAATTCAATGTTTGTTTCTGGCTAATTTCTTTTAACAATTTAACTAATTACACGTTTTTACAAATTACTAAAACAACGCATGTTTTAGGTGTACAAAACAACCGGCAAACAAAATTAAATAGGCATAGTGGAACATCTTTGAGATTGTTGCGTAACTCTGTGAGGTAACGACTGTACCGGAATTGGAGTACCACCTATGGAAAATTCTAAAATTTGTGCACAAAACACCGCTAATAGAGGTAACGACAGTAGTGGAGATTGAGAACACGGCTATTGCGTTGTTGTCTTGAGTGATCTGTATACAGCACTCGGTATCAACGTTGTTTTGTTTTATCTAATGCAAATTCGAATGTACTTGATTTCGACCTTCATATAAATTAGAATTCCTTTTTTGTTTTTAAGGTGCGTTTAGACACAGAGATATGTCCGACCATAATGTAGTAGTAATTCCTTATCGATAACAATCCCAACAGACAAACTCATCGACAGATGTCTGAGCACGCCTTAAGGTGTACTTTTCCTATAAATCGTCAAAATAGTCGAAAACCGTTCGATTGGCAACCCTGCTTACCTTTATACAAAACAGCTGTTCGCATTGAGTTTCTTATAATTTGTTGTGTTATAACATCGGCGTATTGGATTCACATTTATTTTAATTAAAAATGTCCAATAGCCATTTGTTCCTGAAGTCCGGTTTCCCACGCGCACCTTTGCAAAATGGCTTAGGGCGTTACGTGTGTCAACTGCAGCGTGTTACATTGAAATTTTGTAAAAACAATGGATCCAGCAAAGGCATGCGGTAATTAAACCTGTCCACTTGAGGTTTTAGCATGTAATACTATGTACTTGCTTTCAGAGAATTTATTGAGAGCAGTCTACTAGACTTTGCCAAGGAGAACCCAGGAATCGTTGTATATGTCAAGCCTAGACGCCATCGTACGCCTGTTTTAGTCGGAGAATATCGTAAGTAGCGCAAGTTTAGTGTCATGGTCCGTTCTTCATGCATTTCCCTTTTGTAGTTAACGGAGAACGGGAGTGGTTAAACTGCCGGAATTCTTCCAAGGATGACATTTTTAAGTGGATTGAACTGTTAAAGACACAAAATGGTCCCTCGAGTTCAATGCGTTTACGCAAAATGTGGCATACCGATGTGCCGTCAATTCAGGGTCCTTGGACGCCGTTTACCTTACGTAGCCCTGAAAATAACCTGGTGGAATACCCCAATGAAAAACTTTCGCTGCCATTGGATATTCAGCAGTCGGCTACGGAGAAGC
This sequence comes from Muscina levida, assembly GCA_964034835.1. Lineage (NCBI taxonomy): Eukaryota > Metazoa > Arthropoda > Insecta > Diptera > Muscidae > Muscina > Muscina levida. The sequence continues at coordinate 82,483,397 of OZ035884.1, forward strand.
TGCTTGAACTATTTAGAGAACAACAAAAGCTCTCTGAAAATCGTTCGTGAGGTTAGCAATATAGCAAATACAAAATAAGCCTTTTGTTCATGTTATGAGTACTGTAAGAAATAAATGATAAATTATAAAAACAATGTTTTTACACTAAGTGTGAGAAGTACTAAAGAAATTCGGAAACCTCAGGAACATTATAGAAAGCGTCAATACGAAATATGGTGGTGGCGACAAACGGCACACACAACTTTGCTTTATACGGATAGTTGGGAAATTTTTCGGAGGGTATATAGTTGCAAGGAATCTCAAATTTCATTTAATAACATACTTAGTTTGAATTCTTTTCTGGTCAACATGCTCAAGCTCATCTAGTAAGTTCCAAATGCATTAATTAAATAAAATTTGTTAAATAACTCGTAAATTGATAATATCTATAGATTTATTACAAATAAAATACATTCAGGCAAGTGATGAAAATCGATTTTTGAAAACGAAACAATTTTATAACAATGTTTTCGTTTTCAGAATCTTACGAAATTGATTTATAATAAATTAATTCAGCTTCAATTTCTATATTCGTGTCAAATTTTTGTTAAATTTGCTAATTGAATAGTATTTTGCAAAATAGGATTTGAAGTCAGGAATGGATTTATAATCGTTCGAAATACATACATCACACCTTTTAGTATAGATTTCGATCGATTTTCATCACATACCTAATTGTCTCGGAAAAAACGATAAGTAGTCAAGATAAACCGTCATTATTAATTAAATTCTGTGCGATATTTTTTCAAAATGTTTTTTTTACTTTTTATGTCTGCCGCAGGAACGGCAATATGTGTGTATTTGAGGAGGGCTTGCCCCCACCGCATTCGTTTTGCACTGCAATGTGTTCAAGACACAGAGACTCTAACTACGGCGTACTTTGAAGTTTAGTAACTTAGGAACCCTTTAAGGTAGACAAGTGCACGATACCCCGTTGGAAAGAATGAAGACCCTATTTCATTAGGTGCAAAAAAAATAACCATTATATAAGGATTTTTTTGAAAATAAAAGTAATTTATAAAAAATAGTCATGGTCCATAATAGGTTAATTTTCAGCACATAAAGGGTTAATAAAATAATTTTATATGTATGTATGTATGTACTCGACATGTCATCAGATATCGGAGATATATATATATTTATAGGTTCAAACTTTAAGGCTCGGTATCTCCTAAACTATGTCCGTCCCCAATAAAATTTTTATTTTATTTTTGTTTTAGGGCAAATCACTACAACTTAAGATAAAAAAAAAACTCTAAGCCGAGTGTCCATATATTGGGCTTGTTCCGATAAACCACTTGTTTACGTACAAATTGCTGTTTTCACACCCTTTATCGTAACTTTGTTCGTGATCCACCTATTTCTTCGAATAGTCGTAAGGAACTGCTGCTATAAAATATTGTTTTGTATTGTTTGTATAGAATCGCAGTATATCCTATTATAACGATTACAATTTAACATATATTGTACTTTGTTAGAAAGTAACTTTGTTGTCTATAAATGAATCATAGAACACTATTCGTTTTTAGTTTTCCTGTTGAAAATTTATGTTATAAATTTTCACTACCAATTCTGAATTCAAATAAAACTAACGTTTATAAAATAACACTGCGTGTAAATAATTTGGTCTTTCTATCACCATCGCGCTCTTCAGGCTTTGATCACTACATCGAGCTTATAATAACTTATTTTTGTTGCGAATTTCCCACTAAACGGGTCAATCCTGCAGGGTATACCAACATTGAATTGTCGAATTTCCCAAATAAGCGGAAAACTTTTTTGATTAATATTAAACCTCTTGTGTTTCATTTTACTTTTGCATCACATTTTGGGGTTTTTTTGCTGCGCAAACACCACTTCTATAACACAGTAGCACATTTTCCAACTTCAAACACTTGAACCAATTGAGACCCCCAAAATCTGAAAGCTTATGATAGTAGAAGAAAAACACTTACTGGGTTTTGAATTATTAGCTAAGGTTTTCTTTTAATTCATTTTTGAATTGTATCTATATTTTTGGAGTTATGCCAAATCGATTTAGGACCAGTGTGATTGTCGCAAGTCATCTGTATACTGGCCATATAACACGAATTTATGAAGTCCCTAACTACCTCACAGTTCAACACTGGCATTGAAATCTCCTCCGATCTGATGATTCATCGTATCCCTTTAACAGTCATCTTCAGTTGTTTTAAGATGTTTTTGTATCCGCCCATTGACATATTTCGTGGAATGTATATTGCTAACAGCGTTATGTTATTCTTCATGTTTGCGTTGTTATTAATACTATCTCACTATCTCAACGGTCAAATCCCATCACACACTCGCCTTATGAACGTGTTTCCAGTATATATGAAAAAATAATATTAAAACAAAGAATAAAGTATATTTTCCCTCCGAGTTTAAATCCTTACCGCAACGAACAGAGTATTGATTACTATTCGGCTATGAAGAAAAAGATAATTCGTGTTGTTCTTGTAATTTATAAAGATTTGCCTTAGGCTCGTAAGAAGTAACACATAAGTTAACAGAAACATGTTTATTTAAAGTATTTGCTTTACATTCATTTGTATACAAAAAAACTCGAAAGCAGTTTTTTTGGTATTTTCAAGATATTCATAATAGATATTGACTGAATTACTTAACATGTAGAATTTTCAATAAATGGAATTTTTAATGGATTACAGAAAATTCAGGACTATGTATCAACATAGTTTCGGATGCAGTCTTAAAACAAGCAACTTATTTTGAATTATATTTCTACGTAGAATATGAAATTGTCTTTCAATTACGATTTTAAAATCCTGGAGCTAGGGTTGTTGTTGGTGGAACGTTAGTGGTTGTTGTTAGATCTCCGGTAGTGGTCGTTGTTGTTAAATCGCCATTGGTTGTAGTTGTCGTTGGAGCATCGACTGTTATGGTGGTAGTTGAATCGCCGGGGATGGTGGTTGTCGTCGTTGAATCGCTGGCTGCGACTGTTGTGGAATCAACGGCGGCTGTTGTTGTGGTCGTTGGAGCAACGATTGTCGTTGTGGTTGAGTCCCCGAGGTTAGTTGTTGTAGTTGAAACATCCACTGTTGTTGTGGAATCGACTGCGGCTGTTGTTGTTGTCGTTGGAGCAACGATTGTCGTTGTGGTTGAGTCCCCGAGGTTAGTTGTTGTCGTATCGACGGCGACTGTTGTTGTTGTCGTTGGAGCAACGGTTGTCGTTGTGGTTGAATCGCCGGGGGTTGTTGTTATTGATCCGCTACTGACGGTAGTTGTTGTGGAATCGATAGTGGTAGTTGTTGAACCGCTGGAAGTAGTTGTTGTTGTCGGCGCGTCGGTTGTAGTTGTTATACCACAATCACTTGGTTTCGAACTTACACATTTTCTTTGCGATTGATCAAAGTAACCGCTGTTACAGTGTATAAGAAGTGCATCAACGTCTGTATTAAACTTCTCACAGTAGATGTAGCTGTTGAAAAAAGCATTAGATTTATATTAATTGCAATTATTTTAAAATATATTTTAGGACAAGTTCTAATGTACTATTTTATATTTTCGAAAAAACTGTTTATATGGGTTCTTTAAAACGGGTAAACGATTTTCCAATAACCGGTTTTTCCCAATAGATGGAGTTCTTCATAAACGCCCAAGGTGTATTTAATAAGCTGGTCGCACTAATACAACAACTAAAGATATTGCAACAAAAACATGTACATTGTTTTTGCAAAGAGTCCTGAACTGTCAAATTGAGTTGACAGAAGTCGAACAAAAAGTAAACAAATCGAACTAAGCGCAAGAAAATTTGACAATCTAGGTCCAATTCGAATGAAAAAAGTTAAAATCACCTTATAAAATACGCCTTGATAAACGCCAAACAAATCGGCCGCGAAGTGAAGAAATTTCGAGTGTTGTGTGATTTCGAATTATTAAACAGCTGATTATACTTTGCAAAATAATGAATATTAGCTTCCGTTTAAAAAAATATTAAAAATTATTTTTTCCAATGAATTTTTTTTAAATTTGTTTTAAATTTAGTTAAAAATTTACATTTTTGAAAATCTTTTTCCAAAATTGTACCATTTGTCTGACAATATAAAATTGGTCCCAATAACAGTCATTGGCAGGAAAGCAGGCAAGAAACTAAAGTATGGTTTACACGCTATCTACCCATATCTACTCATATTCCCTCAGCTTAAAGAGCGAGATAGCCTAATTAGAAAACATGTAGGAGTAAGCAAAGACAAACACTACAAAATTATAGCAAAGTAATATTGAATTATAGGAAGGTGGATAGGAAATCAAAATGTACTGATTTGACAGGAGATAGGGGATATGGGTGGATAGCGTGTAAATCAGCCTTAAGAATTAGAATTTAAAGAAAGTTTATGTGCTATCATGAAAATATTTTCCAAAAATATAGACGGCAACACTGACAATCTTTAAAGCTTTTTAAGTTCGATGTGTCATTAATTCGGAATAAAAAATATTATATAGAAATAGAAATAATAATTATAGTGGATAATAATTATAAATTTAACCCAATTTTGTATTTTTTCCAATTTAATTTGTATTGCGTCGTTGTCGATATTTTAGGTGTTGGGATTATGTTGTTCTTTGGCAAGTTAAGTTTCAGGGACAAAAAGTTGTACTCAGACGTGACGAGTACTACTTGTTTATCATTTTTTTATTATTATTTTTATCTTATCTTTTATCTAAATTTAAAAAAAAAATCTAAATTGTATTAGTAAAGACAAATACTTAAATTTTGTTAAATTAAAATGTCTAAAGCTTACTTTAGTTTCCGTGTTGACTTAACGGACTGCAAAACTGCATTCTTGTTCTGGTCACCCTTTTTTAATGTCTTATGAAGAAAGTTTATTGTACAGTTTTTGTAAGAGAGTTGTGATGATCGTAAGATTAGTTTAATTTGTTGCAGTGAACGGCAGTCAAAACCAGCCCATGGGCAACATGAGCGAGAGAGCCACTCATGTATTTTCACACACATTTAACGAAAACAAACAAATGCATTCAGTTTCCCTTGAGCATTCGTCCGACGCGGTTGTGCCGACGATTGTTGTTAGCACGACAATAAAAGAAATGCATTTTTTGGGTAAAAGTTAATTCGAATATGTTAATGTGCGTTGCCAATATTTATCAATTATTTCCTGTATTTTTTTACGGCCATATTCATAAAAAATTTATAAAGTAGGTATGAAGCGTTCTCTAGCTAAAGTATTCTTTAGCTCTAAAAAACCTTTAATAAGAAATTGTATTCATAAACGTTTTTTATCAGCTCTTTAGCTTTATGTGTTCCGGTGGCAACGCCGACTGTTATTGGTCGTTACTGATGTAAAAAAACAGCTTTATAATCGGATACCAAATATGTATTTGCACTTATAATAACTATGAACATTATTATAGCTCAATTTTTCATTGACTACGATTCTCATGATGACAAGAAAGACGTTAAAGTAAAAATTATATTAAAAAATGTGATTTTCTTTTCCTCATGTTGAAATTATAATCGGATACCGATTACATTGTTTCCTTGTTTTGATTGTTTTTACATCACGAATATTATTTCATTATTTACGAATTATTTTTGAAGAATTTTGGAGAAATATTTTTCAAAATGGTTTTCATGAATGAAAAGTGTCTATTTAGATACTTTTCTATGTGCGCAATGATTAAGAAGAAAATTTCCTACACAATGAATTTATGCAACAACTCTTTTCAATAGGAAAAATGCCGAAAAACTCAAAATAAAGATGTAAAATTCATAAATATGCAATAAATTGTACAAACGTCAAGTTATAGCATGCTTAAAGTAGAGACAAACCTACTTTAACTTATTGAAGATGCGAATCGTTTATGAATATTGTTTTCTCGAAAATTGCTTAAAAATGGTTTATAAACCTCTTATAAGTTTTTATGAATAAGGCCGTTATATTATAATTTTGTTCATAGTTATGAAAAAACGATATTACAATTTCATTCACTACAGTGAGAGAGGTTGCACTAAAATAAACTTCGATATAGATAGGTATCGGCGTCGTATGAATCATGAGCTGTACGAGCTGTACACTGACATTGACGTGGTCAGACGCATTAAGGTGCAACGGTTGCGTTGGCTAGGTCATGTTGTACAAATGGACGAAAATGCTCCAGCTCGAAAATTCTTCGACAATAAAATCGATGGACGGCGCAAAAGAGGGCGACCAAAACTCCGTTGGAAAGGTTACTGAGAACCTTACAGAACTCGGTGTGACTAACTGGAGAAGAAGCGCAGAAGATCGAGGCGCTTATAATACTTTTCTACTTGCGGTATATAATCCACTGGGATTGCAAAGAAGTACCAGCTAAGTAAGGTACTACTATATAAATACTTACGTCTTGCATTCGTTGTCTTTGGAATTTTTAATATAGAAAAATCGGCTGTTGGGATAATTGGGTAACGCCGCAACGCATTGTTCCTTAAGGTCTGCTGTATTAACTGGTGCCGAAGTAGTGGTAGTTGTGGTTGTTGTTACGATCTCATCGGAATTGCATGTTGCGGAAACACCATACTGCCAATATAACACAAATTTTTTAATATTTCATTCTTAACGGTATTCTTTTCCATTGATAACTTACGAAATCAGCAACGCACTGTGGTGCACATATGACTCCACTCTTGGCATAAAGCTCAGAACTGCACACTGAACCATCTTCACATTTGGCAGTTAAAGTAATTTCTTTATCTACACAGCGTCCAAACTGGGTTCTGCTTACACATGCATAGCGTCTATAGTCCTCGGAGTAATCGGGACAGACCCCACAGGATGAACCACAAGCCGGCTTTGTAACGATACCATTATTGTCTTGTTCGGGTTCGCAAATATTTGCCGACGCAGTGCAAACTTTACCTTTGTCACACGTGCTAAATGTTTGTTTCGCAGGATTTTTACGATCAAGGCAAAGGTAATACGAAGTCGCATCTATGCAATACGCATCATTTTCCATGCATGTCTGACAGGTCTTAAAGTAAATTAAAAAAAAAAACAATTTAACATCGTATCATAGCAACAGACCAAGAGACAACACCTACCGATTGCGCCGAAATTTGTAGGATACCACAAAGAAGCACAGTTAAAGTTGCTGCGTATATGATTTTCATTTCCTATGGTTTAAACAAGAAAACGTTAACGGATGTTCAAATTGAGAATTAAGAATGTATGGGCGACCAGTCACTTCAGGCCGTTTTTATCCAATTTTTTAACGATATCAGTTCTGCAAATCTTATGGCAAATGCTGATAAGATTTAAGTTTTCGGCAACACATAATTATTGCCAATCACACATTGGGAGCAGCAGTTTTATCAATTAAATCAAATCAGTTAACGATAAATTTCGTCTATGGTTAACCTTGGTTTAATGTGTAAACACATGTAGGCATTAAAATCGTTTGTTACTCATCACAATAAGCAATAAATTTATAGTCTGATTATGGTACATACATTAGAACCACTCAACTCCTAAGCAAGAAACTAATTTTCTAGCGTAATCGTAAAAATGTATAAAGGCTTATTAAGTATAACTCGGGACTTGAATTTTGTAAATCCGTTAAATCTGTATATCAGTATGTGCTCGATTGGGGTGATGGTTAAACTAAATGCTTCCTACTATCATCCCTTTAGAACAGAGCTGTAAACTCAATTACAAGTAATCATTAGCTACCATGTTCGAAAGTAGTTAAAAGTTAACTACAATTCTAATTACATGAGGAATTGGAATTGAAACTAAAAGTCTCAACTACACAGGTAATTGTACTTGAAAGTAATGATTCCTAATTATTTTTCAATTAGCTCAATTACATTTTAATTACAAGGAATTGAAAGGAATTGACGGAATTGGGAGGAATTGGAAGGAATTAAGAGGAATTGCTGCAATTTGGAAAGGTATTAAAATAATTTTGAAATAAGGGGTAGAAATTGTAAGTTCCACAACAATAAAAAAATTTAGAAAAGGAGAGTGGGAGCAATATATTTTAACATAACAGACCTTTCCAAATTGCAGCAATTCCTCTTAATTCCTTCTAATTCCTCCCAATTCCGTCAATTCCTTTCAATTCCTTGTAATTAAAAAGTAATTGAGCTAATTGAAATGTAATTAGGAATCATTACTTTCAAGTACAATTACCTGTGTAGTTGAGACTTTTAGTTTCAATTCCAATTCCTCATGTAATTAGAATTGTAGTTAACTTTCAATTCCTTTTTAGATGTAATTGTATTTGTAATTGAGCAGTAATGAGTACAAATTGTAATGATTAGTTTACAGCTCTGCTTTAGAACAACTTGTTTCAAACAGCTAAAGTATAAATGAAATTTTCTTATTTTTTTCTAAAAACTAAATTTAATAGTTTTTATTCAAAATCACATATAATTTTACATTTCAAAAATATCCTCAACTAATTACTGTTTTATATTGTTTTAAGGGGGAATGGGACTTTGCTCAGAGGTGGAAAGTTACTGATTGTCACTCACTTGGGAGTGTAGAGAAACGATTCCTTTGTGGCACTGTCCAAGCAGCTAACTACTTCCGGTCTTAGACCAAGTATTTCCCGGGCAATGACTTTAAAGCAACCGCTTAGAAGTTAGCTAGAATTAGAAGGCGAAATGTTGAGTAACCTAATCGGCATGCTACCACCGATGCGTCTTAGGAAGTAGGTAACAGAAGTTACTGAAGCTCAACACAGGCTCTCCTAGTGGCTTTGGCAGCCCCAAAAAACTAGCCGTGGCCTAATAAGCCACTCTCCTTAAACAAAATTATTATGAAAACACGAAGAAAAGAAAAAACCCCAAATGTTGACTACCCCCGCAAACGATATAAGGACCATGATTTAAGGATATGCACCTGGAATGTCCGAACTCTATACAGAGATGGTGCCTCTATCTAACTGGCGGATGTCCTCGACAAATACAAGGCTGACATCACCGCCATACAGGAAATGAGATGGACGAGACAGGGATGCACACGACGAAAGAACTGTGACATCTTTTACAGCTGCCATGCAGAAAGACACGAATTTGGATGTGGTTTCATAGTCGGCAAGAGACTTCGACACCTGATCTCGCGGTTTAACCCTGTAAGTGACCGAATAGCCATCATTCGCATCCGGGCGAGATATTTTTACATTACACTGATTTGTGTACACGCCCCGACGGAAGACAAAGACGATGACATTAAAGATGCATTCTATGAACGCCTGGAAGAGACATATGACCTCTGCCCTGCACATGACATTAAAATTGTTCTGGGAGATTTTAATGCTAAAATAGGAAGGGAAGATGCTCTGCAACACCTCCGATAACGGATTCAGACTGGTAAGTTTCGCGTCCGCAAGAAACATGGTTGTGAGTGGAACCAGATTCCCGCATAAAGATATCCACAAGGCAACCTGGATATCTCCCGATCAAAATACAAGAAATCAGATTGATCACGTGGTAATTGATGGAAGGCATGTCTCAAGCGTTATGGACGTGCGTGTGATGCGCGGTGCAAATATTGACTCGGATGCTAAAAATACTCGTAATCAAACGCAAAGGAAGCTAGACATCACAAAGCTGCATACCACTGAGATAGGCAATGCCTACTCCAACCAACTCTCTCAATTACTCCAAGCAAATCCCCCTAGTTTTGATGTTCCCGACATACAGTGGCAGCATATTGAGAATTCTATGACCACTGCCGCAACAACCGTACTGGGTTATGAAAAACCACGCTCAGACAAGCCCTGGTACGATGATGAATGTCGCGAAATGTCTGAGGAAATGGATGTTGCATGCAAGGCAAAACTGGAGCCAATGGCGACGCGTGCGGTGACGGAGCGTTATAAAGAGAAAAAGAAGGGAGATGAAACGCCTGTTCAGACGGAAAAAGCGTCTGTGGAAGAAACGAGAGAGCCAGGATATCGAAAACTACAGGGATAGAGGTGAAGCTCGAAAGGTACCAAAAGGTAAAAAGTAAAGGTTTTGGAACAGGGATCCCCACCTGTAAGGACAGAGACGGAAATCTGGTCACGGACACTCAGAGTGTGCTGCAAATATGGAGGGAACACTTTCAATCTCTTCTCGTTCCCGAAGGCAGCATAAGTGGCGAAATCGCACCAGTCATCGACGATGGAGTAGACTGTCCACCACCGAGCCAAAACGAGATCAGCACGGCAATTGCGCGGCTTAAAAATAATAAAGCTGCGGGAGCCGATGAACTGCCGGCTGAGCTTTTTGAAGCCGACGGCGATGACCTGGTAACATGCATGCACCAGCTCATAAACACGATTTGGCTCAGGGAGTGCATGCCCGATGATTGGAATCTGAGTATCCTATGTCCCGTGCTTAAGAAAGGCGATCCTAGTGTGTGTAGCAACTATCGCGGGATTAGCCTTTTACCCATACAAGGTTCTGTCTAGTGTGTTATGTTAAAGACTTAAGTCCAATCTGGCGAACCTGAATGGACCTTATCAGTGTGGCTTTAGACCTGGTAAATCCACCACCGACCAGATATTCACGTTACGGCAAATCCTGGAGAAGACTCAAGAAATGCTGATCGACACCTACCATCTGTTCATCGATACGATAAAAATTGTTGGATGTTATGGCTGAGTTTGGTATCCCCGCGAAACTAATTCGACTTTGCGGGATGACACTGACTGACACAAAGTCTTCAGTGAAAATTGGCAAAAATCTGCCAGAGCCATTTTCTACCAAGCGAGGCTTTAGACAAGGCGATAGTCTGTCGTGCGATCTCTTTAACATCATAACGGAGATGATCATGCGGAAGGCAGCAGTAAACAGGAATGGCACCATATTTAACAAAAGCCACATGTTGCTCGCGTATGCTGATGATATAGATATTATTGGACGTGGATTTCGAGATGTTACTGCGGAATATCTGGTCAGTCATGGATTTACCAGATCTAACTTGACACTGATAAAGTAGGATGGGCCTTAGGGCTTTAATCGCCTTTCCCAAGCAAAAGCCACAGAACACTCAGATTGTAATCATCAGGCATGGATTCCTTCAGGCAAATCGTGTTGTACGTTGTCAAAAAGGCGCCGCAGGCCTCAAAAAGATCTGCCGGCAGTCCATCGGCTCCCACAGCTTGATTGTTTTTAAGCCGCTCAATTGCCGTGCAGATCTCCTTTTGCCTCTGTGGTGGACAATTTACTCCGTCGTCGATGATTAGCGTGAGTACGAAAGTGTGACCAGATTTCTATCTCTGTCCTTACAGATGAGGATTCCTGTTTCAAAACCTTTGCTTTTTACCTTTTAGTAGAACTTTCGGGCTTCACTCTATCCCAGTAATTTTTGATATCATTGTTCTCTCTTTTCTTCCATAGACGCTTTATTTGCCTAAAGAGACATGTCATCCCCCTCCTCCTCTCATTATAACGCTCCGTCACAGCACGCTTTGCCATTGGATGCAGTTTTGCCCTGTGTGCAGCATCCTTTTCGTCAGACAATACACGACATTCCAAGACTTGTCTGAGCGTCTGATAGTGTCTGAGTAATTGAGAGATTTGGTTGAAGTATGCACTGGCTATCTCGGTTCTAGCTTCCTTTGCGTTTGGTTACGAGCTTTTTTTGTACTACATAATCGCCTGTGTACCTTTGCTGCAACTAGTTGGTGAAAACCAAGGGCATCTTCCCTTCCCCTCCCAGAAAAATTTAACGTAATGGTCACGGTAGCGCACAAAGGAAAATCGTAGAGTAAGACCAGCCCATAATTCATTTTTAAAAAGGTTCGAATTACACCATAATTTTTTTTTTTATCGAAAAGCTAGAATGTTGAACGTAATAATTTGAGGAAAATATTTGATGTTTGGTCAATAGTAATACTCGAAAACAAGGAGCGTATTTACATCTTTTTATGACAACGATTTATTACTATAAAAATAAAACATATTTCGGGGCATATCTATATATATAAAAGAGGATGTGTGTATATATGTATGTAACGTATGGACTCGAAAACGGCTGGACCGATTTTGATGAAATTTTCAGGGAATCTTCCGAATAACCCCGCGAGTAACATAGGCTACACATTGTTTGGATTTTTCTACATTTAGGGGGTGAAAATGACAATATTCGATAATATGCAATAGCGAAGCATTGCCGGGCCCACTAGTTTATAATATTATTCACATTACAATTAAGGAGTTATATACCTTATTGGAAAGGTAATTTGATGAAGATTCCGATTTTATAAAATGCGGATCAGGTTTTAGTGAAAACATTTGGAATTTTAGCTCCTGAATGATGTAATGTTGTTTTGACTGCTTGCAAAAACTTTGGTAAGACTTTTAATTAGGAGCTGTGTTTAGCTATGCGCTCATATGTAAAAAATTTTAAAGCTTAATATATTAATAAAATACTATAAAAATTGTAGCTGCATATTCGTGCATAAATAGAAGTTAGATTCAATAATATTAAAAAAACTCAGTTATTTAGATAAAAAAAAACTCGTAAAAAACAAAGTTTTTGACTATAAATTCTTTACTCTATACTAGTGATGATCAAAAATTGAAAAACCTACCACTTGTGCCGACAAACCAATACAAGGTACAAGGTAAACTGACTGATAAATACCATCACCCAATATACGATTTTGTTTAAGTCTTGGGAGATAGCAGAATGAGTGTGACAAATATTTCGGGTTTCTGAGGTTTTGCCTCATTACAATATAAATTCACTGACCAAATTTCATTATCTCCCAGGTGACCGTTTGGAAGTTATGGGGGAAATATTAATTTTCCAAAAATAGATCATTTTGTTAGGGTGGTACCAAAATGGGTTTACTGATATAGTCCATATTCATTCTCGATTTAAATTTTCATAACCCTACAAATAACGCTAAATTTGACTGAATTCAGTGTTCTTACAAAAAAGATATATATAAGACTGTAAGGGTGAATTCGGTCATTTGTATGGGAGGTCCCAAAAGGGGTGTGCCAAACAGTTAGGTTTTTTTGAGGCTTTGCCTCCTATTACAGGATAAATTAACCGACCAATTTTCATTACCCTCCAAGTGTCGGTTTGGAAGTTATGGGAGAAATATTAATTTTCCAAAAATAGGTCATTTTGTATGGGAGGTACCAGAACGGGTGAACCGATATAGTCCATATTCATACCTGAGTCCAATTTTCATAAGCAAACATAATACGAAATTCAGTGACTTTTGGTTTACTTACAAAAAAGATATGCATTGAACACTATGAGAGTCAATCTGGTCATTTGTATGGGAGGTAACAGAAGGGGTGTGGCAAAGGTTTCGGTTTTCTTAGGGATTGTCTACTATTGCAAGAAAAATTAACTGACCGAATTCAAATATCCTCTGGCCATCGGTTTGGCAGTTATAAAAGAAATATTAATTATCCCAAAATAGGTAATTTTTTATAGAAGGTACCAGAAAAGGTGGGGCTATTCTGCCCATTTACAATCCCATTAGTTCGTTTAGAAAAATATTAATACTGGTAAATTTTTATACCGATGTGTTAAGGTTTACTCGAGTTATCCTCCTCACCTGCCATCCAGCCAGCCAGACAGACGGACATAGCTCAATTGTCTTAAAAAGTCCTGAAACAAATTTGGTCTTAAGATACTTGTGGTCTAACTCGTCTCCTTTAATGCGTAACACATTTTTTTCGTATCAAATGATATATACCCTCAACCCAAAGGGTGGTGGTATAACAAATCGGAAAATCGATTTATTATTGATTTGGGACCCAATTCTTTGAACTGCACTTGAATGTAGTCCCAATAAGATGAAGTTCTGTATCATACGTTTTGTCAAGTTACATGCCATAATAATTTAATATCGATTTGAAGTTAGTAAGCATCGTATACGGGAATTTGTCACATTTTAGTCTCTTTTGTTTCACATAACTCGAGAACACTAGATCGATTTAGCAGAAACAAATTTAAAAAATTAAGAACTACAATTCCTTTAATCTGTTCATATAACGTTTCCCTACATAAGCAACAGTTTCACTTTTCCATTCATCAAGTGATTTTGAACTGGGTTTATTTTGTAGCAGTTACGATAAAACTGTTGTACTTCGTGGCGTATGATTTACGTGACAAATTCCCCTATAAGATACTTACTTACTTCAGATCGATATTTAATTATTACACTGTACGACACGATTTTTCACCCATGATCAAACTGACCAGATTCTGAAAATATAGCTCAATAAAAAATATACGTATCTCCCAGTTTTTCTAGATCAACTCATTTAAGTTTTTTACGAGCAATTCAAATTTTGGAGCGAAGATCCCATACAGCGACTTCTTCCTGGTCGCAGAACTCTGCGAGTTCTTAACAGATTTTGATGAATTTTTTTTTAGTGTTTTTCAAATGGCCAGGAGCGGGTTTTGACGAAGTCAAAATTTAACATTTGTCACAAATCAAATTTGTCACAAATTTAATTTGTCAACAAATTTTGATAAACTTTTTTTTAAATATTTTTCAAATAGCTAGGAGAGGGTTCTGATGAAGTCCAAATTTAAAATTTGTCAAAAATTAAAATTGTCACAAATTGACAAAAATTAAAATTGTCACAAATTTAATTTGTCATCAGATTTTGATAAACTTTTTTAATATTTTTCAAATGGCTAGGAGCGTGTTCCGAGCAGCAGTATTCAGCCAGAATATACCTATATATGTTTAATGACTTGGCAACGCAACACATGGAAAAAATTGATGTACAAGTTTATTACAAATATTAAAATCTAAAACTTGAATTAATGTTAAAAAATTGGAAATGAGCAATTGAACATTGAAAATTGACAATGAAGAATTAAAATTGACAAAATTAAATTAAGAGTTAAATGTTAAGAATTAAAAATTAAAATATTACAAATGATAATTAAAAGCTTAAACTTAAAATTAAAATTAATTTGAAAATTTTATACGCCTCTTTTGACGTTTGTACATATCAGTTTTCGTATCACGGCAAAGTGACCAGCAGTATTGAGCCAGCATA
This sequence comes from Muscina levida, assembly GCA_964034835.1. Taxonomy (NCBI): domain Eukaryota; kingdom Metazoa; phylum Arthropoda; class Insecta; order Diptera; family Muscidae; genus Muscina; species Muscina levida. The sequence goes on from OZ035884.1 coordinate 82,498,446, forward strand.
TACCTTATGTCTTTACCTTTGTACCTCTTTTCCATTTCCGCAATATCTTGGTGAAATCTTTCACCATGCTCGTCGCTGTAGTCGCCTAAGTTTGGCGGGAAAAAGTCCAAGTGATTATGAAGGAAATGTATTTTGAGCGACATATTGACGCCCATCGCATGGTACGAAGCAATTAGTTCTTCAACAATATCCTTATAATTTTCTGCCCTCTTGTTTCCAAGAAAATTATTTATTACGTTAATGAACGCGTTCCATGCCCTTTTTTCTATTGGACTAAGCATATTTTGAAAGTCTGTTCTGCTTAACAGTTGTTTGGTTTGTGGACCATTGAAAACACCTTAAAGAGTGGAACGATTAAAAACTAAATAATACTAAGAGAGGCATTAAGCACTTACCCTCACCGATCTTAGCTTCGCTCAATTTTGGAAAAATGGTTTTAATATGCTTAAACGCTGGGCTGTCTGTGTCAAGTGCTCTTATAAAATTTCGTATTAAACCCAACTTAATATGGAGAGGGGGTAAAATAACTTTGCTGGATTCAACCAATGGTACATTGTCTATACTATATTGACCCAACTGAGCATCTGTGCGAGGTTCCCATTCAAAATTGGTATAGTGAAGGTCTTTTCTGCGTCCCTCCCAAACGCACAAAAAGCATTGATGCCTTGAAAATCCTTTTTTTACACCGGTTAGCAGAGAAACCACTTTAAGATCGCAACAAATCATCCATCTGTATTTGTTGTAGTTTATTGCATCCAAAATTATTTTCATATTTTCATACGTTTCAGCCATACAAGTGGCGTAAGCTATTGGTACCGATGGATATTTATTTCCAATATGAAGCAATACCACCTTCAGACTAGTCACTGAAGAATCGATGAACAATCTCCATTCTTCTGCTACATGTGGATGACCAATTTCTTCAAACAACGCATCAATATTATTGCAATAGCAAAACTGCTTTCCGAAATCTTCATGGAAAACAAAGTGTTCGCAAAATGGCTCTGTATTACCTCGCTTACGTGCTGATGTTATTTTAAAGTCGTCATCTACCAAATTCCATTGCTTTAAACGAGAACCCACTATTTCTGCCGACTCTTTTGACATTTTAGCATCGCGAACCAAGTCATTAAAGTCCGCTTGTGTTACAAAATGTGGTACTCTTGAACCAAATTCACTTGTAGGCAAAAATTCGGATGGAGATGGTTCTCTTATCGACAATGATTCAACTTCAATTTCTTGACAAGGTATATTCTCTTCCGAAGGAGCTGTTGGATATTGTGTGCACCTAATTTGTGCCCTTATAACTGATTGAAGTTGAGGGTAAACAATTTTTTCACGTGTGTTATAACGGAACCCATTACTCTCTGTTAAACAAAAATAACAGTGTTGAGATGAGTGCTCACTCCGTCGTATCCAAATTGTTGGCCGGACATATTTCATTTTATGTACATCCGATCCACTTTTATGTCCATTTAAACACCGATAGCAATAATCGCAGATTACGTCTGGCACATACCATAGGTTTGGAACATACGACACAACGAAATACTCTTCAAAACGTATTACAACACTTGTATTAATGCATCTTAAATGTTTTGAAGGTGCAAATAAGCCACAAACATAGCAAAATTTATTTTTATTTGGACACTCCATTACTTAACCGTTTGAACACTTAAAAAAAATTATCCAATGTCAAAACAATTGTCAGAACAACAGAACACGCTCCGAGCCATTTGAAAAGTATTAAAAAAGTTTATCAAAATCTGATGACAAATTAAATTTGTGACAATTTTAATTTTTGTCAATTTGTGACAATTTTAATTTTTGACAAATTTTAAATTTGGACTTCGTCAGAACCCTCTCCTAGCTATTTGAAAAATATTTAAAAAAAAGTTTATCAAAATTTGTTGACAAATTAAATTTGTGACAAATTTGATTTGTGACAAATGTTAAATTTTGACTTCGTCAAAACCCGCTCCTGGCCATTTGAAAAACACTAAAAAAAAATTCATCAAAATCTGTTAAGAACTCGCAGAGTTCTGCGACCAGGAAGAAGTCGCTGTATGGGATCTTCGCTCCAAAATTTGAATTGCTTGTAAAAAACTTAAATGAGTTGATCTAGAAAAACTGGGAGATACGTATATTTTTTTTTGAGCTATATTTTCAGAATCTGGTCAGTTTGTTCATGGGTGAGATCAAAAGTTTAAATTTGTCCTACAGTGTTATGGCTTGTAACTTGACAAAACGAATGATACAGAGCTTCTTTTTTTTGGGACTATTTTTACGTGCAATTCTCAGAATTGAGTCTCAAAATTGTCTGTTGTACTGTGATATTAAATTGAATTAAGGCTAAAAAAAACTAAAATGTATAAAAACTCTATTAGCAATATTAGAAAGTAACATTTTAAACTTCTAACTACGTTAATATTGCGAGCGCTTTAAAAATGATTCGCTCTGCTGATTCTGGTTATAACGTTGTCTTTAGCAAGGAATACCTTATAATTTACTTTAAAACTAAATAGAAAAATATGCAAAAATGTACGAAATTATATTTTGTTTTATTAAAACTTTTGTCATTTTATTTAGTTATGTAAAAATTTACAATTTTGATTCAATTTACATGACTTGTCTGCTTTCATATCATATTAGCAATTGTTTGGCTTCGCACTGACACATTTATTTTGTGTTGCATCGTAATAACCGGTTTTACAGTTTATAAGGAGCGCATCAACGTCATCGGGTCCAAACTTCTCACAAAAGATGTAGCTGTTGAAAAGAGTTTAAAAAAATAATTAAATGATTTTGAAAAAAAAAAAATTTGACAATTAATGCGATCGCATAAATTGTTTTAAAATCAACCAGTTGTTGGCCTTTAAAAAGTTTGTCTCTGCATTATTTCTAGTAACCGCTATGCTTATTTTTTCTATGTGGATTTTTTCAATTTAATCTTAGACAATTATGGTAGTAAATTTCGTTACCACTCATCAAATTTTACAAAACTATATTTGAACTTGACGAATTTTCATCAGATGTGATGTGTCCTTCGATGTCAGAACTGTTTAAGAAATCTCACAAGTACTTACCTTCTGCATTCTCTGTCAATAGAATTTTTAATATAGAAATATGCGCCGTTGGGGTAATTGGTTGACGCTGCAACGCATTGTTCCTTAATGGCTGCTGTATTAACTGGTGCCGAAGTCGTGGTAGTTGTGGTTGTTGTAACGATCGCATCGGAGTTGCACGTAACCGAAGCACCATGCTGTTCCCACATAAGAAATCAATTAAGAGTCTTGTGTATTATTAGAATTGAGCTTAATTTATAACTTACAAAATCTAAAACGCATTGTGGTGCACAAATGATTCCTGTTTGGGTATAAAGCTCGGAACTGCAGAAAGTGCCGTCTTCACATGGGAGAGTTAATGAAACGACCTTATTGACGCAGCGTCCAATTTGAGTTTTGCTTACACAAGTATAGCGATTGTTTGTCTCGGCAGAGTCGGGGCAGGTACCACATGATGAACCACACGCCGGCTTTGCAGCGACGCCATTATTGTCCAGTTCGGGTACGCAAATTTTTTCCGACCCAGTGCAAACTTCCCCCTTTTCACATGTGCTCAATGTTGATATCGTAGGATTTTTACCATCCAGGCAAAGGTAATACGATGTCGCATTTATGCAATACGCTTCATTTTCCATGCATGTCTGACAGGCCTTTAAAGAAATTCAAGAAAACTAACATCATATCAAAGCAACAGACAGACAGACTATGAAGCAACACCTACCGATTGCGCCGAAATTTGTAGGATACCACAAAGAAGCACAGTTAAAGTTGCTGCGTATATGATTTTCATTTCCTATGGTTTAAACAAGAAAACGTTAACGGATGTTCAAATTGAGAATTAAAAATGTATGGCCGATCAGTCATTGCAGTCCGTTTTTATCCAATTTCTAAACGATATCAGTTCTGCAATTATCGGCGAATGCTGATAAGATTTAAGTTTTCGGAAACACATAATTATATCGTATCACACATTGGGAGCAGCAGTTTTATCAATTAAATCAAATCAGTTAACAATAAATATCGTTTGTAACCTTGGTTTAAGGTGTAAACACATATAGGCATTAAAATCATTTGTTACTCACCACAATAAGTAATAAAATTATTGTACGATTATGGTACATGCAATAGGCCCATTCGACTCGTATACAAGAAACTAAAGCATAGTTGCAAAAACTTATAAAGCTTTCATAACTCTGACTTAAATGACTAATACTTGGTTGGTTGGCCAAAACCAGGTATCTCAAAGGCTCCCAAGGTACTGACTGGATAAAATACTGTCGAAACTCCTGCTTCAGGTGCTGATGGCGGGGCACGGACTTAAACGGCCGCTAATTCAGTTTCCTCAGTGTCAACAGTTGAGCAAGGAGATAATAAGAAGAATTATTTGATTCTCTCTCCGAATCACCTCCTCCGGTCTCCACGGCCTCTACTTAAGTTGCCCCTTGCCACATCCAGATAGCGTACACCCTACGGAGGATGACAAACATACATACACGAAAGTTATCCGAAGTAGCGCCTAAACGGCTGCGGTCTGAGGACACTACTTTTCCGGGATCCAAATATATTCTTTCACAACACTACTTAGATCGTCTTAGGAAGTCTTATTTGGGCGAACATTTACCGCAATAACAGCGTTGGCACTATTTCACTATTTTTCGTTCTGTAGCGATCCGGACCACCGCACATAGAAGTATTTTGATGACGGGTTTTCGTTACATGGAGTGTCCCCTACATTTCCCAATCAATTTAACGGTTTTATTTTAAACTTGAGATTTGGGTTTTTGGTCGCCCAAAATACCAGCCAGCCCATGCATGATGTGGGCTGGTATCAGGACCACATTACACTCATTGCCTCTGCAGGCAGCTATAGAGTCGCTCGTAGAAGTTTGACCTAGTGCGATACTCGAAGCAATACATCTTGGCGATGTTCTACAGAGGCCAAGATCCCCGCCGAGCCATCCGACCCTAACTTAATTTTAGAAATTCGTCATGTTAATAAACCTCACCCAGGACTAGAATGTAGTTTAGGTTACAGCGGCGGTGGAAGGATCCAGGAAGGCTACTATCATCCTAAACAGTGATTTACTGTTACCAATTAGAGAGACACATGGGAGTGTGTTCTAAGGATTTATATCCATCTTCCTAGGTGTCTATAAAAGCGACGATAAAAGGAAGCCTTTAGCTCAAAAGATCACCAAGAATTGTGACGTTAAAACTGCGTGTTCATCTGTCAGCGAAGACACTCATTTTCTTGACAAGATGAACGTAGTAGCAGATCAAGACGACCTCTTGGAATCTGACGACCACCCGGGGGACGACAACATAACTATCGTTTACAGCGATCAAATAGAGTGAAGATCATACAAATCATCAGCCACGGAGGAGATTATATGTATACAAGAGCCGCCATCCATCTCGGGAATTGTTATATTGTCGCGATAAAGGGACTTAGTAGATACAAGGATTCCAAGAGCAATGCCGGTAATAATACCCCACCCTCGGTGTTTACGTACAAATTGCTGTTTTCACACCTTTTGTCGTAACTCTATTCGTGAACCACCCTATTCCTTCGAATAGGCGTAAGGATCTACTGCTATACAACTTTGATTTGTATTGCTTGTATAAAATCGCAGTAGATCCAATATAACGAGTAACGAGTTGCCGCGATCCTTCGCGCTCTTGAGGCTTTGTTCGCTACATCGAGCTAATAATTTCTAATTCTTGTTGAGCACTCTCCCTAAGCGGAACAATCCTTGCAAGGTATACCAACATCGAATTTCCCAATAAAGCGGAAAATCTTTTGATTACTTAACATAAAATCCCTTGTGTTTTATTTTATTTATTCTTTTTCTCGCATCACATCCTTGGGGTTTTTTTGCTACGCAAACACTCGGAAAAAAAACTTTATTACTGAAACGCTCACAAATTTAAGAACAATCCACCCTCGATGACGACCTTCGGCTTTAGAAAATGTATTATGATTGGAAAATGGAATGTTCAAACTCTCTTTGAAACGTCATGACTAGTACAATTGTGCTATAAAATGTCTTCCTACAACATTGGCATATAAGGCATAAGCGAAGCAAGATGGAAACGTAGTGGCATTCAACACCTTTCATCAGGTCACTGCTTCATATACTCCAGAAATTATACCAACATAATTAATGGTGTTGGCACAGTTATTTCAATAAAAGCTGAAAGGACACTATTGGAATATACATAAAACTGCATCAGAGAGAATCAAAACGGCAAGATTCAACACTAACAGCCTAAGCTACGATCCCGAACGTTAACGTTCGCTTGCGTTTTATGTGGAAAACAGCTGTAATATGTATAGCAAATCAGCTGTTTATCGCATTAAAAGTAAGCTAAAGTTAACGTTTGACATCGTGGTTTAGGCTGTAAGTTCCGACACATAGTAGCCTACTCAATTCATACTTGGCAATAATTATTGGCAATATGTCAAATAACTGTCCCGCTTGCAACCAGGGACCACACGTCACACTACACCTTTTCAACTGCCTTGCCAAACCAACTCAGCTTATTCGCAGGTCTTTTTGGGCCCACCCAGTGGAAGTACCCACCTTCCTTGGCCAGGAAATAAACACAGCAGGAAATAACACCTAATGGAAATAACACCTAATGGACTACAAGACACTTATATAAGTCATCATTGGCGATTTCAATGCAAAAACAGCAGAACAAGTCGCTATACCAAGTCGGGAGACATGTCATGGAACGACGTCACACAATCTTGCAATCAGAGCGCAAAGTCTGTTTTCGGCCCTAGACTACCAATACCGAAACCATGGATTATTGAGAACACTTGAAATTAATTACGCCACCGAAAACGTCTGAAAACATCCCATGTACAAGCGAAATCTACAATCTCTAAAATGAATGCTAAAATACGATAGTACCCAGAATCAGCTAGTAAGGTGCAGCGCATGGCACGTACTGAACGCAAGATATACCTGGACAGCATTGCAGATAATGCGGTGAATGCAAGATGTATTAATGAAGGTGAAGTTATCTGTACAACATATTTGGCATTGCAACAACCACAGGCAATTTATTTTGTGTAGTTCCTCTCTAGTGTCAAAATCTCCATACAAAATTTTGACAACTGAAAGGCGCAACTCCGCGAGTATATGTAAGTTGACAGTGCAGAGGCACCAAAATCAGAAAAAAAGCTAAAACCTGCTGGCAGTTAACGCCACCTGTATTAATACATCTTGGGTGAATGCCAGCAAAACTGGAAACATGCGTGGTGTATATAAAGCTATCAACCAGATCCGAGAATGTGCCAACAGGAACACCACAGTGGTAAAAGGCGCGATATAACATCATCAGAAGATCAATTAAAACGGATGCGCGATTTGTTCAGTTGCTCAAATTCAAACAACCTGCCCCGAAATCCGTCAGCTTGATTTCTACTGCACCTCCCACTCAAGAAGAAATCATAAATACACTCCGGCATTCGGCGATCAACACTCAGAGGGACTAGACGTGTTTTCTTCACAGTTTCTTGTTTGTCACTCGCATAACGGTTCTCGGTTTCTTTTTGTACACGTGTATTGACTCAGAGACTTATTCTTAACTTTGCTTAAGGTGGTATTACACGACATGTATTGTACATATGACATGTCAAATTTTACAGTGTAAAATTTATACATGTCGTGTGACCCCTTTCAAACACTGCTTGTGTAAAACAATGTGTTGGATAACATATGTATACATTTTATTTAGAGCGTGCTCTATTTTGACGTGTAATACATATCGGTAATCAGCTGTTTTTGAAAAACAACAAAGCGTTTGCTGACAAAAAGTTGAAAAGGATAAGTATTTTATTTCAAATAGTACAAAGAACAATTGATGAGTGTTTTTCAACATATTTTTAGTTAAATTTGGCAAATAAAGCTGTGTTTGGCGATGATAAAATATAGCAAAGTCAGCTGTTACTGATAAACACATGTATACATACACAAGCACGTTTGAACGCAAAAATTATAAACCAAATGTACACGCTCATTTTGACAGACATGCAGAATTACATATCGCTTTTTGACTTGACAATCCATGTGTAAAATACATGTCGTGTAATACCACCTTTATACCACGTTTTTCTACTTTTTCGCAATTATTAATTTGTTTAATACTTATAAAGAACAAAAAAGCACCTATTGACAAGTTTCAATCGCAATTATGAACGGGGTTCATCCCCCTAATTACAACAGGTTCAGCCTTCTGGACCAACCACCAAACACCAAAAAGAAAAAACCAAACAACAATAAACGTACAAGATTCGACCTCAAGGATTTTCCACCTTGCTCCAACGAACCACCAAAATATGACCACCTACCAAGATTCCTAGTTGCTACAGCTCTTCCAACGGATAATTCGACTGAAACAAAACCACTTGCTTCTTACAATGTGTTCCAGATCGACAAAGGCTTAAGCAATATTTGTAAAGATTATCGTGAGGTAAGCGAACTAAAAAGCGGCGATCTACTAATAAAAGCAGACAACCTTAAAGCTGCCGAAAAGTTCCTTCGGGCAAAACACATTGACTGTGTTCCAGTCTCTATCACACTGCACAAAACCCTCAACTCATCATACGAAAGAATATTTTGCAGGAAAATAATCGATATTCCAGAAAGTGAATTGCTTGCTGAGTTAAAGGAAAAATACTCTGTTACAGATGTTAAAAAATTCATGGCTAAAGATGGTAACAAACTGGTCTCCACTGGTGCCGCAGTTGTCACTTTTAACGATATTCATCCTCCATCCCACATAAAAATTGGTTGGCAAATTTGCGCGGTAAACGAGCATATTCCTAACCCTTTGAGGTATAAAAACTGTCAAAGGTTAGGTCATACCAAGAACTTCTGTAAGCGTGAAGAACTTTGTGTTAATTGTGGAAATCCACCACCTCATGACTCGTGTATACGCACTTTTTGCGTAAATTGTAACAGAGAATCTCATGCTTCAAATGCACCAAGCTGTCCAACTTTCCTGAAACACAAATCAGTTAATAAAATAAAAATTAATTTCCGTTGTACAGCGCGGGACGCATGGCAAATTTTCAATTCGAATCCAACCTCTTACCTCATGGAACCCTTCGTTCCCAAAAAAACATACGCAAATGTCGTTAACAGCAGTAATAATGTAACACCTGAAAACTCCGCTATAACAAAGCCTAAAAACACCACATTAAACAAAGAACAAATCTCAAACTCTATAAATCCAATCACCTCAATTTCATCCACTACTTCACATACCACACCTTTAACAACCAATTCGTCAACAACTTCAGAAACATTTACTTCGACATCATCATCCACCACCCTCAAACAAATGCACCAAACACATACTCAACAACCTTCACAATCTTTTAAATCATCATCTCAACCAGAAACAAGTACCAAAATTTCCAACTTATCTTCATCACAACTTGATTATTCTCAAAAAACAATGGCTTCTGATGATATTTTCTCTCCAATTCATTCTGACTGCTCGGATGTGGAAATGTCCTCCTGCAGTATGGCATTTAAGAAATATAAGAACCTGAACGTTTTAATTACACCTGAAACCTCCGGGAAAACTTCTACATCTTTATCAAAACTTTCAAATTAACTTTATTTTTATATATTTTTTTCTTTTTTTACTTTTTTTTCATTAATTAAATTTTATAACTACTTACCATGAGACCCAGTTTTAATATCAGTATACTTCAGTGGAACATCGAAGGTTTTCTCAATAATAAGTATGCCTTGGAAAATCTGGTAGCATTACATAAACCTAACATTATTATTTTACAGGAAACTCATATTATTGAAAAAACTAAACATTTACTACATCTACCTGGCTTTAAAAGCTTTCACCATAACAAAGGTTACAATTATTCTAAATCCGGTATTGCCATTTTTATAAGTAATAGTATTAGCGCAGCTTCTTACACTACTTCTACTGAACACCTACTTTTTCAAACTATTCATCTTAATTGCGGTTTTTCTTTAGCTGTTACTAACGTGTATAAATAATGTGATCTTGACATTGACTTGGACATGTTAAACTTGATAGGACAATTCGAAGGCCAGCACTTGCTTGCAGGTGACTTCAATGCACAGAATACAGTCTGGGGATCATTCTATAACTCCCAAGAGGGTCGTATTTGGGAAGAGTTTGCCAATAATCGGGGGCTAGTCATTTTAAATGATGGGTCGCCAACACTGCTTAATACCAGAAACACATTAACATGTGTAGATATTTCAATGTGCACCCCCGATCTTGCTCCAAATTTGACCTGGTCATGTTTGGACCTGCCCGAAGCGGGTGAACATTTCTCAATTATAATCACCAATGAGGCTCCTATACCCTGTAAAATTTTTATACCGCGTTTTCTTGAAAAAAATGCCGACTGGCCTTTATTTCAGTTCAAAATTTGTAAATTTAATGAGAATTTTGAAATATCCCAGAACATAAATAAAGAATCAGCGCAGATTAGACGTATTATTAGAAAAGCTGCCAATGAGTCAATACCACTCAGTCGTGAAACAATTAGGAAAAGTCGGCCAATCTTGTTCAATAGTAACATCGCCAGACTTATATGCCTTAGACAACAAGCTTGGAAAAAGTTTAAGGTAACACGAAATCGACATAATTGCCTAGAATACCGACTACTACTTTATCTGAACTTGACGATATTCTTTCTTCACTTAATGGATCCACCCCGCCTTGGACAAAATTACCTACTCCATTGTTAAAAATTCGCCCAATATTTTTAAGCAACGGCTATGCAACCTCTACAACCGTATCCTTATATCTGGCACTTTTCCTCAAAGCTGGAAAACAGCTGTCTTATCACCAATTCCTAAACGCGACAAAAATCCTTGTCAACTTGATGGCTACATACCAATATCCCTTCTTCCGGTCCTTTCAAAAATTTTTGAAAAGATCCTGGCTAAACGGATATTTGTCAAAGCAGGCCATAATTTTTCAACAATTCAGCACGCTTTTATACCCAGACATGGAGTACATTCCTTATGTCACCGTCTAGAAGAAGTTCTGCGGTCTAATCTGTCCAAGAAGCGCCACACCCTTATTATTTCGGAGGACTTACAAAAAGCCTTTGATCGGGTAACTTCCACGGGAATAATCCTATAACTTAACAGGTGGGGAGTCCCCAGAACTTTGCTTAGACTGATTCTTTCTTTTCTCGCTAACCGTAGGATTACAGTTAACGTTGACGGCCATCTTTCAAATAATTGTCCTTTGGAAAACGGAATACCACAGGAGTCTCCACTTTCGGTGATTTTGTACAACATTTATGCAAATTCCCTTTCGAGGTCTATCGAAAAAGTTCCGGGAATTGACTTTGTGGGTATTTACGCGGACAAAATTTTTGCAGTCTCATCTGGAGAACCCAATGATGTTGAAATTAACCTTAATTGCTTCAACAATATCGTACAAACATGGGCGAAAAACACAGGAGCTATCATTCCGGTAGACAAGATTGTTTTGTTTTTCTATTAAACTCGGATCTGTCGGTATTAATGTACTACAGCATATGAAAATATTGGGCATCATTTTCTCCAAAAATCTTCAATGGAACGAACAGACCAAGGAGCTCGTTTTTAAACTTTCTAAAATTAATAATTTGTTAAGGCTAATATGTTCCAAGAAAAAAGGTCCACATCTTGACACAGTTGTTAACATATGCAATTCCCTTACCATTGGAACTTTGGCCCATGATTTAACTATATATGGGTGGACAACCAAGAAAAACATTTCTAAACTTAATACAGCTATTAATAATTGCTACCGAACTGCAAACGGCCTCTTACGCTCAACCCCCATTGACTCATTAAGAGTAGAGGGAAAATTCACAGATTTTAATCAACTACGGGAAAAATTCTCTGTTAACATCGGCGCCAGAGCACTTACCCTTTCTTCTGATGGCTTATATGATACCTTTTGGAACCATATAAATCTTCATAGCAGGGCTCCTCCATCTTCTATTGGTCACATTCTTCAAATTTTTGCGGACTTTAATATTAAAATTCCTCCCAGGTCCAATACTACAAAAACTGCTCATACTTGTATTACTGTAGATTCTTCTTTCAGTTGATATAGTAAAAAGTCGACAAATCCTATTATTTTTAAAAAACTTCTAATGAATGTCATAAACAACTTTCAGCCAGACCAGATCCTTTTTACAGACGGTTCGTTTGACGGAATTGCCAAGGCTTTTGCTGTTTATCGAAATTGCTCAAATTCACATTACGAGGCCCTTTGCGAGTCACGTCTACCTGACCATACGGGTATTCAATAGCTTGCTACCTTCTATTCGTCGAATGTGCTTTCGACATCGTTTCAAGAGACGCTCTAAGACCTTCACTAATGTTTGGAAGGTTTTCCAGAAAAAATAATAAATCATTGCACTGTGCACTGGAGCGCATATAAATATTCAAAAACCTGATTACTAATGCCAAAAGACGGTCATGGAGAAACCTCTTCGGAATCTAGTCGACTTTTTCTAGTCAAATATTTCTACAGTGGCGGTTCGTGGTATTCCACAAGTAGAAGTACTCGCTACTACTATGGAATCTCAACATGAATACCCTACTGAAGACGATGGACAAGACGTGCAGTACAACTGTCTGTCGCATATGCACATGACGTAGCGCTAGTAGTTACTGACAGGAATCCTGAATTACTTTCTGAGCTTTTGGAATCTGCGCCAAAACTTCTGTCATAACTGGGCGAAAATCCGATTAAAACGGAACTGGAGTTATTCGCTTTGAAATACAAATAGCCGAACCCAGTTTAAATGGATTCGCACTTAGACTTTTTGATAGTGCCAAATACCTTGGACTCATATTGGACTGTTAACTGAATTGGAATCTGAACACTCAGGTCAGGACTAGCTAAGCGGCAAACTGGTTATATGCGTTTGTTGTGAAAGCAATCTTATTTTACGGGTCGGCAGTTTGGTGGCGGGCGCTGGGGGATGCAAAAAAGAATTATGTGTGTGTTTTTCATCTAGTATCACCTTAACGGATTTTGAATTTCTCGTCATCTCTCGAGAAGTTTTTGGTTCTAGGCGAGTTGGCGCAGTCTACGGGTTTTACTACAAGGCAGTGAAGGGCAACACTCGTACTATCACATTTCATCAACCATAAATTTTAAGAATCTTAACAGCCGGCTTCTAGACCGAAGATTGCCATGGAACGAAGGGCTGATGACTTGAGGAGTAATTCTGCAAAGCCCACTATCCAGTTCGAAATAAGTTATTATAACGGTTGATATAACGCCAACACAACTACTGAATAGGGCAATTATGTCCGCATGTGCTTCTTTAAGAAGGGAGCTACCCGTTGAATGTACTTGTCAGCCGTTTTTCATTACACTTTTAAAACGCGGTCGTTGTATAATTGAAACTAGTGTTAAACTGTTGTCACATGAAATGTTTTTATATTTGAAGCCATTTTTAAATTTATTTTAATTTTTGAAAATGAAAATGTACAAAACTTCTCCGTTTCACTGAACGAGAATTGAATTAAATTTTTTGTTATATCTACATTTTACCCCTTCCACCCCCTCTTAAATAACTTAAGTCCATGTTCGCTCTAATAGTTTAATTCTTATATAGAGGCTTATACAAAGTAACATTCTAAACTATAGCTACATATGACGTATGTATGTTTGCATTCGATTAGGCAATGCAAATTTACTGTAGTAATCCATTTAGTACAGCGACTGACATAAAGTAACAAATATGTTAATATTTTCCATCGTACCGTATTGCTTACAAATGTGTTTTCAGTTTGCTTCATTTTTATAAACTACTTGCGCTTTTTGCACTTATTTCGGCCCTTTCTTCTTCGTCCAGGTGTTTTGGGAGATTTGCCATTTTTTTGCTTTGGTGTCCCCGCCGTGTTAGCTGCTGTTTGTCGACTAATTCGATTGACGCCACTTTGACCACCAATTTTCTTTGACGGCAGTAAGTGTTGGCTAACTAATTCGCCCAGAACACCCTGATGTGCCAACATCGACAGGAATGTGCAAATAAATTGGTCATAATTGTGGGTACGTCGGCAGTCATCAACCTGAAACAGAACATATATCAATTTGGTAATTTAAATATCATATAAATTGGACATACCTTAAACATGTAACGACGATCGTTTTCGTCATTCAGATGTTGCTCGTTAATGGCTATTTCAGAGTCAAGATTTTTTAGAAGTGATTGCAAGTCTCGCACGGTGAAGGCATTTGAGGCGTCTAGTAGCGGCGAGGGTGAAACGCTTCTCTGCTGAGACTGTTGTTGAGAAGGTGTCTGATCTCCGTTTTCTTCCACTTTAGAACCGGAGATGTCGACACTAGCGGCTTCATTCGCTTTAAGAAGCTTTTGTAGTGTGCCAGAAACAATTGCCTGATTTGTACGCAGCATTTTAAGCTTGTGGGTAATGGCAATACGACGATCAGGTACAACAGCCATTAAATTAAATCTAATATCCTGTTCGCCAGTAGCTATCCCCAAGCGTTCTGCCATTACGCGTCTAAATTTATCGGTCCAATCTTCGCATTCTTCCCATCCCCCATGGTCCATTGGATAAGGTTTCAGACCATCCAATTCGAACAGGTGGCCATTGATGGGTACAAAACTTACAAAATGAAATGCTTCACCAGTGAAACGTCCAGTAGAGACACCTGAACCGGCATTTCGTTCCAGCAATCTTTTAGCCTGAGGCATAGCATGTGAGTTGTGTGCACAAGCTAACTCCGGGGTATTGCCAATGGCCCAACCCTTATTTTCGGGAGACATGCCTTTTGTGTGGCTTTTTAACCGACTTAGTGTATCGCCCAAGTGCAAATCAGCTTCGCTGCAGTTTAGCAGCACCGACAACAAGGCATGTGTGGCACAACTATTGGGTACCACCTGCTGTGCAAAGAATATATTTGCAACAGCCTCATCGTCCTTAACAAATATTTCAGCAGTGGTCTCGACAATCTTGCGTCGTGCTCTTCTTTCCTCAATCCAACGGAACAGAAAAATAAACCCATAAACAGGGCCCTCAATTGGCTTTTGAAGGTCGTATACCTCTTCCACCTGAACTCCATGAACACCGAAATCTTCTAATAGTAAGGTAAAGAGCCCCGGGTCCGATTCCAGTTCTAACCAACCCTCGGTAAGACGATTTATATCTACCGGCATTTTGTTCGAAGACATTATACATTTACAACTTAGGCCAAAACAATTTTTTTAGTTTTTTCCACCGTAAACACAAAGCTCAATTGTAAACAAAAAGTAAATGTTTTTCTCCCGCAGCGTTGCCACGCTTATTGAACTATATAGATGACATACTATTGCTGAGAGTTGTGAATCTTCCGTAATGTCGTAGTTCGATAATTTAGACTATGTAGGTGTGGTATTGCATGAGCAACAAATTACACAATATTTATAATACCCTGTCCACACTACGTCACGAATTACCTAATTCGCTCTTTGATTTACTTACGCGGATTATCCTGTCCACACTACATGTACTTAATTTGATTTGACAGTTGTTTTTGTTTGCTTACTTTGTTTTGTTTGTATGATACTCGTGGTTTTTCACTAAATTTAAATAAACAACAAACCCTGACCTCTAGCTTGATTAAAAAGGATAAATATTATTAAAGAAAGAGGTTTAATATCAAAAATTGGATAACATTTGTTTCACTTTGTGTTTGTTGTTTAAATTTTGATTTTGACAGCAGTTTCGATATATTCCGATAAAAATTAGAGAAGGCGACGATTTGATCATAATTCTGAAGATAATTCTAAACGAATTACCTTTAAAGGAGGTAATTCGTTCGCTCTCATAATTTTGTATGGAGAATTACGTTATTCGGCATGAAATTTGGGGTCGAATTGAGAGCGCGAATTACGAAAAATCCTGTAGTGTGGACATCCTATAATATGTTTCAAGACGCTTGTTTTTACTAGTATATGGGCACTCGGCGTATAATTTCAATCCAACGGTGTTATTTTTAAGTTCCTACTGGTTCCCAAGACCGAGTTGGAAGCATTTTAATATCTGGTATGTACAAAACAAAATTAAAAAATGTGAAAAATCATTGAAGAAATTTATAGAAATAAATTGAAAAATTCTTAAAAAAAAGTTAAATAAAATGTAAAAAATGTGAGAGAAAATTTTAAAAATTGAAACAAAATAATAAAAAAAAAGCTCATTGGAAAAAATTAAAAAAAAAATTGTGAAAAAAATTGGGAGAAAAATGGACAATTTCCAGAAAAGAAATATGTATTTGAAAAATGAAAATTGAAAAAAAATTTTAAATTTTAAAAATCATGTCTTCAGGAAAAATAGGCATATTCAAGAAAATTTGAAGAAAATTTTAAAAAATAAATTTTAAAAAAAATTTTTAAAAAAGGAAAAAGGGGAAACGCTGAGGAAAAATTTTAAAAATACTTGAAAAGGCGATTTTTACATATTTTTTTTATTGGAGTGGAAATGCTTATGTTGTAATTAATTTGGTATATCCCGGGAAAAATAGTTTTTTTTTGTAAATTAGAGTGAAAAGGACATATTCTGCACTTCAGCCATATTTTTATTTGTGCGGTTGTTATTCATCGCTGGTGTAATAAATTCTGAAATGAACTTCATGTGTGATTATTTGGAGGTTAAATTAATATTCTGGTGTCTATTTGATGTTATGAAAGTTGATTTCTCAACAATTTTTTGAAATGTATGTGCAAAAATGGAAGTTATTCAATAATTTTCTAAAAAAAAATGTGCTTGGTTACTTGCAATTATTGTTTTGTTCAAATATGTACGCCAAATTTACTTCGAAAATTCGAAGAACTTAAAGTTAAACAAGTGTTTTGAGCGGTAATGGTTTAATGTATTTAAAACAAATCAAATGCTGTAATTGAAACGCAGTATTATTTGTGAACGGTTGTCGATAGACCAGAAAGTTAAAGTATATTATTATCGATAACAATTTGTACTAAAATTGGTACACTGTTCCATATCTTGTGACAAACCATATGTTATCCAGTGACAGAGAGCCGTAAAAAAAATTGTTGAAGTGAAAAATAAATTTTACCATACAGGAAAATTATTAATTTTTTTAGGCTTTCACGATGGTTTTCCGGACTTTAGTTGCACAAGTTGGCGCCAAGCGTATTCCTCTTATCAAATTCCGTAAAGGAGGTTACCCAGGACTAACAGCAGCTGGGACTGCTGGATCTTCAACAAATCAGGCGAGTTCATTCCCACAGCCTCCTGCGATGGAAGTTGAAAAAGTAATCGCCCCTTACTA
Organism: Muscina levida; assembly: GCA_964034835.1. Classification (NCBI taxonomy): domain Eukaryota; kingdom Metazoa; phylum Arthropoda; class Insecta; order Diptera; family Muscidae; genus Muscina; species Muscina levida. Next base: position 82,515,842 of record OZ035884.1, read on the forward strand.
ACCATCATTGTAACAACCGATCTAAGTCATTCTGTATATAATCTAACATTTATATATATAGAATTATTATTGTAATTTAATACGATCCTTGACTCCCAACAGCATTCCGCGAACGCTATTGAAGATTGGGAGTTACCTCCCCGTTATTGGCGTAAACCCATCAGTGTCGATGAAATGGAATACATTAATCGTGGTGGCCCAGCATAAGGTAAATTTATTGCCAACAGCCGTACTAAAAGGTCGAGTTTGACCACTTTTATGATAACCGACGACTAAATCAAATTGTAATGTATGTTATGCAATAAAACAAAGGAACTTTCGCTTCAACAACAACAAAAATGTACTTCTTTGTCATTTCTTCAACATGTATTGTCCGGGAGGAAAAATACAGAACGTAAAGGTGGGAAGATTGGCAAGAATAAATGAAACTTATGAATTAAATCGCATGACATGCCGCGATGATATGCATTGGTTATGAATCTTATCATAACTATGTATGTTTTTATGGATTATAGGTTCACAGTCGGAGATCAAACATGTACAAAATTGCAAATGGAAATATTTCGGCTTTTATCATTTACAAATAAGATATGACTAAATAGCTTAGCAAACTATCTGGAGGGTGCATTGGGGTATGATTAAGAAGGTAAAGTTTGTTTTAAATGACTCATTCGGTTTGGTCAGTCTAGTCGTGTTTATTTATTTATATATTCAGCCTTATTTCCGTAGTCGTCGTCGACGCAAAACGACGTCGTCTTGTGACGACGCTGTAAAATCGGTATTCTCGGTATAACGAATAATGAAAAGAAAAGTCAAACAATGAGATACTAATACGATTATTACCAGCAAACCACCCGAAGGTAATACCCACAAAATAAAACCCGATATAATTCAAAAACTCATAATTTACTTGTGTTTTTATTTCTCCCTACGTTTGGATAACTGTTATTCTTCCCCACCGTAACACTTGTAGTAGTTTTCGATAACTATCGGTAGTTATTGACACAAATTTGGTATTTTGTAAGGTAATGTGACGACGATGTTGAATCGAAACGACTCTGAATCTGTCGTCACAGTTGTTAGTAACGACTTGAAACAATTTAAAGGAATTATTTTAGTTTTTGTAAATTTAAAAAAGGTTGGAAACAAAATTCCTCATTGGTACAAGGATTTCGGACAGAAACAGTTCCGTCTAATTTTAAGGGGCAATGTAAGCAAATTGGGGAAAAAACTTAATTCCTTTGGACGGCCTTTAAGAATCCTTTGCGGTTGTAGTTACGATTCCGGTCTTCTTTATTTGTAGCGAAAATTTTGATATGGGTTCCATCGACATATTCAATAACTCCAGAAAATCCTGTTTGGTTTTAAAAACTTAGTGTCATCTTCAGTTATTTGCAAGGTGGACAAATCGCCTCTCTAATGCATTCAGGGTTCCTACAGGAATCTTGCAATCTCTGACTGCACTTACACTCAGGTTGTAAGGCCCCTGTCCAAAGGACCTCAAATGTTTCTGATAACTTAATTATGGCTGTAACATATGTCCTGTGTTCACTTTTCATTATAGAAACAATTACGTAATTAAATGCTGTTCTCAAATCTAAAAAAGTTGGAAGGCCAGCCAACAGGTAACCTCAAAACGGATCATAGTCGAAGTACTTTCCTTTTCAGTATAAAATTTTTCTTGCTTTCCTCATCGCTTGAATTTGATTCAGGCACAAACATATTTTTTCATGAAACACAATAAAAATCAAAATAAATCAGCTGATGTACAAATGTTATATCAGCTGTTGTCGTTTCTTTCATATTATCGATTACCAGTCGACGTCGTCTCATGGTAGTTACAGAATACCTTAATAGCATTGATGTGACGACGATGTCGATGGCGACTATGGGAATAGGGTTGGTTGTATAGGGAATAGCTTCCACCAGAAACTCATTTTTACTAAATTTAAGTTAGCATATTTTGAATATAGGTTCTCGATATCTTAAAGCGTATTGACGGTGGAAGGTCATTGGAGAATGACCAGCTAAAATTTTTACATGTAATGGTGTTTCATAGCAATACCCTTTGTTTGTTGTACGGCTTCTGAAAGAAATTTCTTTACTTAAAGGAACAGAAAAGTAAATTTTATTTGTATAAATTTATTTAATTGCATGTTATTTGTTGCATATCGCACCTGTTCGGATTTAAATATTTTTTTTTTAAATTAATTTTTGCTTTTTGGACTGGATGGATGAATAAACATCAACTGATATGCCTCCGCAATCAAATCTGAATGCGATCTCATCAGGTCTTTCCAGCCCGAGGTTGCACAGACTGCGGGAGCATTGGTATTTATAAAATTTATTGTTTGCATTTTTAGTTGATCTGCATTGTGGCGATCGGCTAGTATTAACGTCTCGGCTGCATTTTCAGAAGACATTTTGGCAAACAGCTCCTGCTCGCACATAGCTTTAAGTGTTTTCAAATCATATTTATCGGCAGCTACCAACAGTTCGCCAGGCATTTGTTCAAAATTTGGTGATTTGCCGGTATATATGAATTGTAGTATTTCTTTTACTACGTCTGGAGACATGTCATTTATGACGACACGACTCAATTTTGACTCCTCCATCTGGTGTTTAAACATTGCAGCGAATACTTGACTCCGAGCACCCAATATTGCCTTATGTGCTGTAATTTCATGCTCATCCACTGCTAAAGTAACATCGGCTGACTCTGCATCCATCAACAAATTGGCAGTCTTCAATCAAATTGCATTTAGGTACTATGATATTCGATACACCGGTAACAGTATTGCTAACAGATAATACACTTAGTTCGCAGAATATTGTCAATGTGTCATTGGGCAACAAGTCAGATGTCAGCTCCTCAGTCTGTACAAGTTCTGTTAAAGCAGATCCCATCCCTTGTAGGTAACAATTTTCATTTAAACTCTGTGTACGGTATTTTAATTCTAATGAATTCAATTCAGAAATTTTCGCACTGGCTGTAACACCTTCTTCGGTTGGCGATATCAATTTTAACTTAATATATATCCAACCACTCAACTGATTTATTTCACCCGTCGGATACAACTGTAGACGCCATTGGGATTTAGTTTTAGCGTCAGTGGGAAAAACAGAGGAATATATAAAAGCACCACTTCCCACAAGAATTTTCTAAAGTTATCTATGGTCCATTTGTATAAATAAGTATCAGTCTGAAGCCGTGTACGACAACAGTCTATTGGAGAAGGTACTTTAACTGCCAGAAATGGTTTCGAGGAATCTTGAATTAACGCCATGATCATAAATTAATTGCGATCGCAACCTCAGATTGTATCAGATGTCTTGTTTTTTCCGTATAGATTCTGAATAAAGTCGCACAGCAAATCCTACAGATGTTTTATGTGGCCCTACAAAGGAAGTTTTAAAAATTATTAGTCAAATAGTTGGATGTGATTTGGAGTAGATACAGTATGGTGGCAATAAGAACTAGGGCAACTAGGGTTTGCAGTCGAGAGATGCAAGCCGACCCAAAATCATCAGCGACGGCGGCGCTACATATTTTCGTCGTTCGTCGACAGCGGCTGATTTTTGGCATTTGTTAAAGCTACGCACAGACTGTTGCCAGATCTTACAATATTGCCCGAAAAATTTGCAGAAAATGTCCAACAACCGTGTGCACTTTAAATTTTGTATGACAACGTTTGCAGAAAAATCATTGTAAAACAACAATATTGCCAGACATCCGATAATCGTCTGAACCGCAAAATGTTGCCACCTTCAAATTTTTGTGAGATAATTGCACACATATAATTTGCAGATGTGCGAAGTTTATGCATTTGCTAATTTCTCCATTTGCAGAGATTAATTATATGGCAACACTGTCCATGTCAGTACAGCCGCACTCAAGGTGTATTTAATAAGGTGGCCCCAAGATGTATTAATAAAGGTGAAGTTATCTGTACAACAAATTTGGCATTGCAACAACCACAGGCAATTTATTTTGTGTAGTTCCTCTCTAGTGTCAAAATCTCCATACAAAATTTTGACAACTGAAAGGCGCAACTCGGCGAGTATATGTAAGTTGACAGTGCAGAGGCACCAAAATCAGAAAAAAAGTTAAAACCAGCTGGCAGTTAACGCCACCTGTATTAATACATCTTGGGTGGCCCCACTAGTCAGCTGATTTGAAGTTTTTTTAAATACACCTTGGCCGCACTATTTTCAAGACAGCCGGCTATTTGAACGGCTCGCGTCGGCTTGTCGATGCAAGCGTATGATGAACAAGATGTATTAATACAGGTGGCGTTAACTGCCAGCTGGTTTTAACTTTTTTTCTGATTTTGGTGCCTCTGCACTGTCAACTTACATATACTCGCCGCGTTGCGCCTTTTGGTTGTCAAAATTTTGTATGGAGATTTTTTCACTAGAGAGGCACTACACAAAATAAATTGCCTGTTGTTGTTGCAATGCCAAATTTGTTGTACAGATAACTCCACCTTGTTTAATACATCTTGCGTATGAATTGAAATTCCGATTTTATGGTTTTTGTGAGAAATTATCAGAATTGAACAGTGTTCATCAACGACGATCATAAGAGGTTGAGAAATGTCAAATGAAATGTAAAAAAGAAATATTTTTGTTGAAATATTTTGAAGATTTTTAATTTAATATTATGTTCATATTAAAAAATGTGGATTTTGGACAGTGCTATCATGTTCGATTAATGAAACTTTACTTTCAATGTTGTATTCAAAATTATGACTTACACAAAGTGCGATCCGGACACACACAAGTTTCCACAGCAATTTGAAGTATCAATGAAAATTTGTGAAATTTAGCGAAATTTCTTATGTTATCAGTATATTCTTTTTTTTAAATAAAGAAGACATGTTGGTGTTATATAAACAACTTACTTCACAGTTAAAATACTTTTACCTTTTATGCTACTTCAATCTAAGTGTGCGTTGCGGACACATGCATTGTTCTATGAATAACGCAGAGCGACGAAAAAATCAATACCTGGGAAACTATATTATTTTGCTGGTAGGTGCTGCTGAGCACTACAAGAATCTGTTTTTCAAATTTCCCAAAACCCCCAACATCTTGAGTACGGGTAAAACCCGGGTTTTTGGAACTTTTACGCACTTATAAGCCAGTAGCGCGGATAAATATGAACCGATTTCAAGTTTCTCAGCGGATTAAGAAAGAAGAGACTTTTCAACGATATATATAGTTTGTATTGTTAAAGTTCAACAAATTCATGGTATGATTATAAAAACAAAAAGTAAAAAATATAAAAATTTTTTACTATGAAATCGCCCGTCCTTCCGCTGGAAATACCCATATATATAGCATAGGATATTCTCAAAAATGTTGTTTTTTTTTTATTTGTATTTCTGTTTCTGTTTCATCTAAAAATGGGGCATTAGAGATATAAAGATAATACAGTCGAACTTCTCTATAATGACCTTCTCTATAGCGAATTGCTCTCTGTATACAAGAACACAATCAAGTTATTTTGTCTTGTACTCTTTTTAACTTCCTTTTTACAGGAGCCAAATTCTACAAAATCAACACGAAAATAACGAAAAACAACGCATTGAAGTATTTACAACCATGTCCATAAGTCCAGATTCATCGAAACCATTGCCGTTAGTAAGATCAATACACTGGTGTTGTACACAGCGACAAGTTGACACTTGTTTATACAAATGGACCATAAATAACTTTAATTTTTGTTGCAAGGAAAATGGTGAATGTATAGTATCATCTGAGTTTTCCACCGGCACTAATGCTGAAGTCAAATGGTGTCTAATGTTGTATCCAAAGGGTTACAGTAACTCAAATGGTTTTGTATCCCTTTTTTTGAAATTGGTATCGCCAAACCAAGTTCATAAAGTAATGATGAAAATGTCCCTTTTGACTGTGACAACAGAAAAGTTCGGTACAAAGAAGGAAGGCCCATTATCTGCAACAACACATAATATAAGTGGTTTTCGTAATTTTATAAAACTTGAAGTTCTTAATTGTGAGGCCAATGGCTTGTTGCCCAATGATGCATTGACAATACTCTGCGAACTAAGTGTCTTGTCTGACATCAAAACTATTACTGGCCAATCGGACATCACAGTACCCAAATGCAATTTGATTGAAGACTTTGCCAATTTATTGATGGATGCAGAGTCAGCAGATGTTACTTTAGCAGTGGATGAGCATGAAATAACAGCACATAAGACAATATTGGGTGCTCGGAGTCAAGTATTCGCTGCAATGTTTAAACACCGGATGGAGGAAACTAAATTGAATCGTGTCGTCATAACCGATATACCTCTGGACGTAGTAAAAGAAATGTTACATTTCATGTACACCGGCAAATCACCTAATTTAGATCAAATGCCTGGTGAACTGTTAGCAGCTGCTGATAAATATGATTTGAAAATACTTAAAGCAATGTGCGAGCAGGAGCTGTGTTTTAAAATGTCTTCTGAAAATGCAGCCGAGACGTTAATACTAGCCGATCGCCACAATGCAGAGCAACTAAAAATGCAAACAATAAAATTTATAAATACCAATGCTCCCGCAGTCTGTGCAACCTCGGGCTGGAAAGACCTAATAAGGTCGCATTCCGATTTGATTGTAGAGGCATACGAGTCCATGTTTATTTCGCGAACCATACCGGAAAACAAAACAACAAAGGCAACAGATATGTGTCATGAGGAAGCGGAGAAGCAGACGTAAATATGATGCGGTAAGCGTTAAATTAAAATCGACTGCTAAGCATATATATATTACCGATGTTTACTTTTCTTTCCTTTCCTATACATAGCATACAAATAAAAACTCGCACTGTGCAGTATCATCCTATGTAAATATAGTTGCTGTGCGATATTCTATGGTTTTTTTAAACTTTTTTTATTTTATCAGGTAGCACGTATCGTACAATTTTGCTGCCCTTTATATAAGTTTATACATACAATGAAGTTAATTTTAATTTGACATACCTTTTGATAGTTGTTAAGTGTATCTGTATGAATTGAATTTAATAAAACTGAAATAAAATTTTAAATTAATTTAAGTGTTTACATTTACAAAAAAAAAAAAAAATAAAGAATAAAATAAGTTGTCTCATTAGTAAAAAAAAATGGACTCTTAAGTAATGCAATTTTTAATACTTATTCAACATTTCAAAAAGTCTCTGAAAATAACTAACTCCTGAGCAAATTAGTTTAATTTGTATAATTTGTTGGGCTATGTTTTATTTACTTATTTACATCTTGTAATTAAAAGCCCAGGGGTCAATTATATAACTTAATTACAATATGCAACAATATTGGAGACTACAATTACACTACTGTTAAATTATATGGAAAATATTGACAAAGTAGTACTAAAGAGTACTTTACACTGGCAGACATGTTTAGGAGACAAAGAAATGCGTGTAAACATCTACCTTACACTTGCAACACAAACATATCTGCCGAATTTTAATTTTTCACTGGCTTTTAACATTAACGGTTTGTGGAAAATTGTTTTTTAATTATACAAAAATTTGACATAAAACTTTCTGAATGTATTATTTTTTGAAGGCTTCTTTTATAACTTTAATTTGTATAATTCAGGGACCGAAAATAACTGTTATTGATCGATTTTACAACTAAAAAAATCAATGTGAAGGAAATGTGCTAAAATTATTTTAAATACACCAATACATTGGTTTTTACTCCCTCTGTAGAATTTCGCAATAAACTTTTATTTTGTGATTTTTATTATAAAAGTCCCAAATAACACTTATTTTTGATTTTTATTATATCGCTCATCAAATAAGAGTTATTTTTGATTTATATTTTATCCCTCAATAAATAAGAGTTATTGTTGATTTTAATTTTTTGAGTCTTTGAATAAAAGTTATTGAAAACATTTTGAAATAAAAATTACGAAGTGAGTTTTATTTTGCCAAACGAAAAATAAAAATCAATCAAAGACTTATATTTTTCAAATCAAAATTTAAAACTCACCTAATGATTTTTATTTCTTCAGGCCTGAAATAAAAGTCTTTTGCTGATATCGGCATAATTGTTTTTTGTAATAAAAGAAATGTATATATGATTTTGATCAGCTCAACGAGATGAGCAAGTTTAGCTAAAAATAATTGCACTAAGTGTTCACTTATAGTTCGCGAACTGTGAGTTAAACATGGCAAAAAAGGGTGCAAAATTGTATAACTTCGAAAAAAATTATCTAGTTGGCGGGTTTGTACCATCTCACGCAACACTGTTTTACAAGTTCGCAAATGCAACCAAATGCATGCTTTATCAATCCTAAGTATTTTCCGGTATTTCAGCTTGAAGACGTTATTCGCGTTAATCGCAAAGGATCGTTTCACAAGAGCATCATAGCTTCATTGGGATGCTCAGATGCTCAGAGGTTCTGTAGAAATCTTTATAGAACTCTTGCCCTTTGAAGCTGATTCTTTATTCAACCAAGAATCATTTGTATTGCATAATATTGTCTTTTGTTCCAATACAACGCTTTAATACAAACATACTTAGTACATAACGTTATAAGAAGCTATATCCATGCACATACAGTTTCCAGCCGATTGTCCGTCCGATTGTGTTTGTTAATTTATAGAAGGGATTTTGCAGTCAAGTGAAGAAATTGCTAGTGAGCTAGATATACTTTGGAAAAGTTTCATGCATAGAAATTAACTATTTCTGGGCATTAGGTCATTTTGAATGGGATTCTTATTAATTTAAAATTAAAAAACTTAATTTCTCTTTGCACCCCATGAATGAGGTATGGGATAGCTTCTCGCGTTGTTGTGAATTAACACGCTTTCTATTTTTAGATTCACAACTAACGGCACCTACTTGTTTATCGACGAATGCGAACGTCACTGTTTGAGGAGCTCTTACTAGACACTTAATACTGCGAAGTTGCTGTCAACAACATTCGAGGGGAGCCGAAAAAATGAAAGAAATTTTTTTTTTTTTTTAAGATGACTGGAGCCAGGTTTGAACCTGCGATCTCCCGCATTGTAGTCGCGTGTTCTAACCACTATGCCACGGCCGGTATTAATTTAAACAAAAATCTTAAATGATATCACAGGTATCTTACTGTTTTTTGGGTCAAGGAATCCATTTTTGAGATTTATTTTTAACGCCAGAGAGATATTTTTTAAATTTTTTTGAGTTTTATCGCATTTTTTCTCCGACCAAATGTAATTATCCCCCAGGTTCCTTGAAAATTATGAATAACTTAACGATTTGTTAACCGATTTTTATAAACAAGTATGCGTTTAAATCATGACAGTGTGCACTTTCTGAATAATATAATAAACATTAGGATAATGCAAAAAAGTTTTGGCTAAAAACTTCTTCAAAATTAAAAAAAAAATCCCAAAAGTTTATGACAAGTTACCTACATATATATAGATTTGAAAAGGCCATAGTCTCTCCTTTCCAAATACACAGAAAAATTCAAAATAGGTTTATATTCAACCATTATTCAACTACCTTGTCCAAAATTTGACACAATTCACTCTAATTACAGAAAAGATATGCCTGTAGAACTTAGGAACAAATTTGGTCATTCATATGGGAAGTACAAGAAGGAGTGTGTCAAATGATTCGGTTATCTATGGGGTTGTCTACTTAACTTAAAAATGCTGGCACATTTTCATAAGGATCAGTTAAAGTTTATTCGAGTTATCCTGCCCACGACCCATCCAGCCAGCCAAACAGACGGACATGGCTCAATGGTCTTAAGAAGTCCTGGAACAATTTGATCTTAAGATACTTGGGGTCTAACACGTTTCGTTTAATGCGTTAAACTTTTATTTGTAACAAATGATATACATATACCTTCATCGCTAAGGGTGATGGTAAAAACCATCGTTTTTTCGTTGCATTGTGTAGCTATGAGTTAAATATGGTCTGAACGTCCCACAATTGTAATTATTTTGGCCAGAATATAAATATTGTTTGCATATCGATTGAACCAAAAGACTTTTATTTGAACAAATAAAAATTAAAAGTCTTCAAGTGAGTTTTATATTTCATCAGAAAAAATATAAGTCTCAGGCTGATTTTTATTTTCGAATTTGATTTGAAAAACTCATTGAATAGGTCTGTCTGGGTACTTTTCCAGTAAAAAATATCCAGTAACTTTTTTGGGAGAGTAAGAAAAATTTTACTCTCTTAGTAAAAAAATATCACAAAAAGTACACAGACGACATCCAGTAAAAAATTGCAAGAAATGAAAACAGCTGATTGGTAAATTAGCAGTGCAAACAATTCAAGATAACAGAAAGTGCATACACCACGAACGCACTGTTTCTTTTTAGGATTCTAGCTCGAATTACAGTATTTTATTTATAATAAGTGTATTATACGGGTTAAAAAACAGCACAATTATAAATACTTACTTCTGCCATTGTTAAATTTCACTTTATTTTCTTTGTTTTAACTTTACTTTGTTTGTTTACATAAAACCTATTATAAATCAGCTGATTAAAAACATATGTTCGAACTTGCAAATTCTTACTGGGAAAAAATTGTCCAGTAAAAACTTGTAAGTCCTCTATCATCGAACTGTCAAAATAATCTCTCTCTTGCTCTCTCGTTACTGGCTTTTTGGTGTACACAGACAACTTCCAGTAACAATTTGTACAAATTGTTACAAATTATCAGTACCCAGACAGACCTAATGATTTTTATTTTTGATTTCTATTCCAAAAAGTCTTCAATAATTATTATTTTGGGACTTTTAAAATAGAAATCAAAAATAACTCTTATTTCTGAGCGATAAAATATAAATCATAAATAATTGTTATATTGGGACTTTTAAAATATAAATCAAAAATAAGTCTTATGTTCGGAGAGATATAATAAAAATCAGAAAATAACTCTTACAGAGGGACTTTTATGAATAAAAGTTATTAGAGTTACGGTCTCTGGTATAATTAAATGATTTACCGTTTTTTCATGTTTTTATTTTGAATTTTGTCTTTAATTTTAATAAAGTTTGTCGAACCTGTCCCTACATTACCAGACATAGCTAGTTGACCATATTTAGAAAATTGAAAATAATTTTGAATTTTTACAGACAATTCTGCGCAGACAGAAAATATCACCATAAGCTGGGGGATAAGCCGGGGTCGGACTTTATATTTCACAGACATATCTGACAGTGCAAAGTGCCTTTAGAAATGTTCCCAGCACCATTTAAATTTTCGTCACATTTTGCACTGATCAAAGGAACTTATACAAATAGAATTTAAAAAAAAGAAAACTGACACGATTTGTGGCTTAGTACCAGCCCTAACGTAAAAATATTTATATTGCTAGCTTCTGGTATTTGTTATATTTATTACTAGCTTTTTATATTTATATTTAGCTTTGAGGCATAAATACGAATTTACTAAAATATATGATCTCTAAACTAAAAGTATTTTTTTTAAAGTCCTTCCCTTGACAGTACGATTGTTATAAAAATTACTAAGGTCCAAATATTCTTAGAAATATTATGGAACGTGTGCCCAAACAGAAAGAAAATTTAAAAAAAGGCAAAAGTGCAGAATATGGGTCGGGAGCCCAAAAAAAATGCCACGCCACCCCAAATACGCCACAAAACACGAAAATCGAGGTCAAAGTTGGCGCTAAGGCCCGGGGAGTCCGGGGGGCCAAAAAAAGGGGCCCCTTGGGTTCTATGATGACCCCCCATGTGTGGGTACTCAAACGAAAGATATTTTCGAGACGAATCCAACGATGTTTTTTTTTTATGTTCCTACGGGAACCGAGTTAGATCCATTTAAATTTCCGGGTTATACCAAAAAAAAAAACTTAAAATTTTGAAAAAATCATGGAAAAAGTTAGAAAAATTTAAGGAAATAATTTGAAAAATTCTAAAAAAAATAGAAAATCTAAAAACCGCACGATTTTTAAAAAAAAATATTTTTTTCTGAAAAACCCGGAAAAAATTAAAAAAAATGGGGAAAAATCATGGAAAATTAGAATAATTTAAGGAAATGTCATCAAAAATGCGAGAAAATTTTAATTTTTTTTGAATTTTTTAAGGTTTTTAAAGAATAAATTCAAGAAATATTTAAAAAAATTCATGAAAAAGTCTAAAGAGAAATTTTTGAAAGAAGAAAATTGAATAAAAAAAGTATAAAAGTGGAAAAAATTAATAAAAATTTGAAAAATATTTAAAAATGTATTGTAATTATATATATATTTTTTTGATATATCCCTTTAAAATATTATTTTTTTTAAATTAGAGTTGAAACGGTTGAGATGGTTGCAGTAGCGCCGCAGGGAAAATTTTTTTTTAAAAAAATCGCGCGATTTTTTAAAAAAAAAATTTTTTTTGGTATATTTCGGGATAAATATTATTTTTTTTTGTAAATTAGAGTGAAAATGTATATGTTGTGCGTAAAAGCACCGCAGGCAAAAATTATTTTTAAAAAAATCGCGCTAGTTTTTTTAAAAATAATTTTTGTTTTCTGGTATATCCCGAAAAAAATATTTGTTTTTTGTAAATTAGAGTGGAAATGGAAAAAATCGCGCGATTTTTTTAAAAATAATTTTTTTTGTGTATCCCGGAAATTCAAATGGCTCTAACTCCAGGAGACCCGTAGGAACCTAAAAATAACATCGTTGGATTCGTCTCGAAAATATATTTCATTTAAGTACCCGCACCTAGGGGGTCAGCATAGAAGCGCAAGAGGCCCCTTTTTTGACCCCCCCCCGGACCCCATGGGCCTGAGCGCCAACTTTGACCTACCATTCCGATGTTTGGGGAACAAGACTAAAACAATGGCATATTTTTTTTTTAATCGGCCAAAAAAATTGAAACAAAAATGCAGTTTTAAAAAGTTACGTGCTCGAATCTTTAATAAAAAATTCAGTAAATAAGAAAAATCATGTTTGTTTTATGAAATGTTCATTAAATAAATTTATTTTAAATATTTAACTACATACAAAAAATTATATTCGCAACTTTTTATTACTGCCAGAAAGTGATTGATTTTAGTTATCCATCCATACATTTGTTTTTATTTCCGTTCCCCTTTTCAATTTTTTACAAATTACATTTCTTTGTAAATAAAGTTTGGTTTAATTTTAAGGGCCGATGTTGATTATTTGTACACCTTTGCTTTCAAATATCCCCAAAGGAAGAAATCCAACATCGCCACCACGTGAGATGATACGGCAATTGAATTTGTCGCGCAAAAGAGCCATTGCTTCGTTAGCTGTGTGGCAAATGGCACCGTCCTGTTGAAACCACATATCGTCCACATCCATATCTTCCAATTCGAGCCAGAAAAAGTTCGTTATCATCTCACGATAGCGAACACCATTTACAGTAACTGCCCGATTGGCCTCATTTTGAAAAAATAAATACGGCCCAATGATGCCGCCAGCCCTTAAACCGCATCACACTATGTGATGCATTGGTTTTTCGACAATCACTCTTGCATTATCATTCGCCCAAATGCGACAATTCTGCTTATTGGCGAATCCACTGAGGTGAAAATCTGCCTCATCACTGAAGATGATTTTCTTCGAGAATTGATTCTGTTTCTGACCATTGACGACGTTTGGAATGGTCAAGAGGCTTTAGTTCTTAAGTCAATTGCAACTTGTAAGCGTGTCAATGCAAGTCTTTATGCATAATGTTCATCAACGACGATCATAAGAGGTTGAGAAATGTCAAATGAAATGTAAAAAAGAAATATTTTTGTTGAAATATTTTGAAGATTATGTTCATATTAAAAAATGTGGATTTTGGACAGTGCTATCGTGTTCGATTAATGAAACTTTACTTTAAATGTTGTATTCAAAATTATGACTTACACAAAGTGCGATCCGGACACACACAAGTTTCCACAGCAATTTGAAGTATCAATGAAAATTTGTGAAATTTAGCGAAATTTCTTATGTTATCAGTATATTCTTTTCTTTTTAAATAAAGAAGACATGTTGGTGTTATATAAACAACTTACTTCACAGTTAAAATACTTTTACCTTTTATGCTACTTCAATCTAAATGTGCGTTGCGGACACACGCATTGTTCTATGAATAACGCAGAGCGACGAAAAAATCAATACCTGGGAAACTATATTATTTTGCTGGTAGGTGCGGCTGAGCAATACAAGAAACTGTTTTTCAAATTTCCCAAAACCCCCAACATCTTGAGTTACGGGTAAAACCCGGGTTTTTGGAACTTTTACGCACTTATAAGCCAGTAGCGCGGATAAATATGAACCGATTTCAAGTTTCTCAGCGGATTAAGAAAGAAGAGACTTTTCAACGATATATATAGTTTGTATTGTTAAAGTTCAACAAATTCATGGTATGATTATAAAAACAAAAAGTAAAAAATATAAAAATTTTTTACTATGAAATCGCCCGTCCTTCCGCTGGAAATACCCATATATATAGCATAGGATATTCTCAAAAATGTATTTTGAAATTTGTTCGCATTGTTTTTTATTTGTATTTCTGTTTCATCTAAAAATGGGGCATTAGAGATATAAAGATAATACAGTCGAACTTCTCTATAATGACCTTCTCTATAGCGAATTTCTCTCTGTAACGATTTTTTTAAGGCCACTACATTTTTCTAACTTTTCTCACGCATTTTTACCGCTCTATAACGAATTTCTCTATAACGAAGCTATTTTAATAAAAATTCGCTAAAGAAGTTTGTTAGAGAAATTCGTTATAGAGCGGTAATAGCTGCGACTAGTCGCAAAATTGCAATGAGTTTATGCGCACACAAAGAACTTGATTGGAATATAGAAATAATATCAGGGATGAAATTTTTCCGCCCGATGTGAAGATTTTGTCGTATGAAGAGAAATTAAAAGTTTAAGGCAAACGAGAATAACGTCGTTTTTTCAGAAGAAATAAGTTTTAATGTTTATATAAACTTGTACATACATATGTATCGAAATAGCATCCAAATGAAATAAAATAATCTGTAGTTTCTCTATAACGAAATTTCTCTATAACACGGTAATCGACCATCCCCAGTGACTTCGTTATGGAGAAGTTCGACTGCTCGTAGAACCGGGACAAAAGATCCGTAATACGGAGATCCAAGAAACTCGAGAGATTCGGAGCTTCAAACCTTCACCCTCGATGAAGTGAAAAATATTATTTCCACGGAAAAACCATCTAAAGCTCTAGGTCCTGATGGCATCTCTAT
This sequence comes from Muscina levida, assembly GCA_964034835.1. Taxonomy (NCBI): domain Eukaryota; kingdom Metazoa; phylum Arthropoda; class Insecta; order Diptera; family Muscidae; genus Muscina; species Muscina levida. Next base: position 82,531,050 of record OZ035884.1, read on the forward strand.
GTTAATGCTGAAGAATCTTTGTACGGTAGCACTGGAGTTCCTCTCTAACATCATATAACTCTTAGTCCAGCAGCTGTTTATACCCGATATCTGGAAGGTAGCCATAATAATACCCATTCCAAAAACTGACAAACCGATGCACTAGGAGAGCCATACCGCCCAATATCCCTTTTATCATCTATAGCATTGGTTTTGGAAGCGCTAGTGTTAACAACCCTGAAGGAGCAGTTTCAGCTCGCATCTCACCAGCACGGCTTCAGGAAATCTCATAGCACGACAACGGCTCTAAATTGTAATACTACACAAATCGCAAATGGCCCCAATCAGCAACGACCAAGTCAACGCACTGTTGTGACTGCTTTGGATCTATCCAAAGCTTTTGACACGGTTGACCATCTTATGCTGCTCAGTTACATCTCGAACTCCACCCTGCCAAATGACATCAAACGCTGGGTCACAAACAATCTCAGTGGCAGACAAGCATTTGTGGACTTTCAGAGGCCTAAAATCAGAATACCACAAGATACAGATGGGCGTGCCATTGGAAGGAGTTCTGTTATCTATTCTCTTTAACCTTTATCTTGCTAAAGCTAAGTTAAGTACAGACAGTTGTCAGAAATGTCAATTATGTCAAATCTGCTACTGTACCTGCAATGTACTGACATGGACAGTGTTGCCAATTAAAATATTCTCTGCAAATGGTGAAATTAGCAGATGAATAAACTTCGCTCATCTGCAAATTAAATGTGTTGGCCATTATCTAACAAAAATTTGAAGGTGACAAAATTTTAGAGTTCACACGATTATCGGATGTCTGGCAATATTGTTGTTTTACACTACTGTTTCTGCAAACGTTGCCATACAAAATTTAAAGTGCATACGGTTGTTGGACATTTTCTGAACATTTTTCGGGCAATATTGTAAGATCAGGCAACCGTCTGTACGTAGCTTAAGCTTCCCCCTCCTCCTCAAGGTATATATACCCAGACGACTGCACCATCTTTTCGTCTGGCGTTAATGTTTTAGATATTTGTGCCAAAATTACACAGTACCAGGCCACCAACACGAAACCATGAATAAGGTCCTGAAAGCTCTCTCAGGCACCTCCTGGGGCATGAACAAGGAGACTATAGTAGCGACGTATAAGGCAATCGGTCGCTCCATTCTCAATTACGCAGCCCCAGTTTGGACCTCTTTCCTCAGCGACACTCAATGTCGATTACTCCAAACATCCCATAATAATGCACTCCTCATCGCTATCGGATGAATCAAGATGACGTGTGTGGACCATTTACACGAATGTGTTGCTGATGGCATCCCATCTGCCAAGTCACCCTAACCATCAGTCACTGATGCAGCATCCCCCCCTCGACAAATCCGAAAGAGCTTTGGTGTCCATTTGATTCCAGCTATCCATTGGTGAGGTGAAAAATATTTTTGGGATTCTTTATAAAGGTCACAATTCTTAAAAATTTTAGAATCGTGAACACTTCCAGGGTTTCCAGCAACAACGTGGGCACAAACAACTTGGGCTTTTATTGAATATTTGTGTGTTCTTGAAAAAAAAAAATGATATTACATCGATCACTGGAGTTTCAGCAAGAGGTATTTCAGACCCATCAACATATCCAATTCAGAATAAAAGTTCGTTATATGCCCCAATTTCTGTTATTTCTTCTGAATAATGCCAAGATATACTTTGACTATAAATTGAGAAGTGCTTTAAAAATTCGTCATTATTTTGCCGATGGTGCCGCCATTGCCAACATCAAAAAAACCGCAATTTTTTTATACTCGCCCTTCTCCAGATGACCCGAGTCATACGAATGTATTGAATTCAAATCGGCTAAATCTCAAAATTTGTAAAAATCTGTTGTCATCTAATTGAGTTAAGATATCTAAGGACCACTTCTTTGATTTCGGAACCTTATTCGAAACTCCACGGCGGTACGGAATAACCGAAATAATGTCCTAAACTAGATCTTCTAAAATATGGTCAATTGTATCTACGGTACCCTCAAACTCCATAAGTTTCTCGAATTAGATTTCATTTTCCACTAAAAAATTTACGTTTTTTTCTTTTTCATTAGATATTTGTTGACATTAAATTTTTTGATATTTAAGATGAAAACTCAAAGGATGAAAGCCGCTATTGTTTTCAAGCTTTGGAAATGTTCTCAACGTACTTTCAAAACTGGTATACATACAACACTTATAACTGTAAGGCAATTCCGGGATATGTGTTACATTAGAGTATCCAATCGATTAATCGTTGTTCGGTTAATCGAAGAATTTTTTTCGAATAATTTGTCGATTAAGAAAAAATAGTAAATTTCGATTAACGAATAATCGATCAATTTAAACCGATTAATCGATTTAACTTATTATATAAGCAAAGAATTCGTTTTCAAAGGATTTGACTGTCCACCTTAAGTCTAGAATAAATGATAGACGAGTAAAAGTACTTAAAACACTTGCTTTATACCTTAACTCGGGAACATTCCCCATAAATGATAACTTTTTAAAATATAGCTCCAAAACGGAAACAATAGACTTTGCCTCGAAAATGTATGATCGGTTATTTCACACTGAAGCTAATCAAAATATATCAGGTGATGATATTGTGTTGAAAGAAGAAGAGGAAATAATTGATATCAATGAAAGATCTTTTACTGAAATTGAACGATACTATAAAAAGTATTCAAAATTTAAAAAAATCGAATGTAAACTGTAATATAATTGCTGATTTTCTGTATCAACAAATAAAACAAATAAAAGATCAGAAAAACTAGAAAAACTTTTCAATGCAATTCTTTCAGTTTCACCAACATCTACTTTAAGTGAAAGGGTGTTTTCAAAGTCAAGCTTCATAAAAACGAAACAAAAAAATCGACTAAAAGCCAAACATATTAATTGTATATTATTTTTAAAAGATTATTTTAGAAGATGTGACTAAAAACTTTTAAAATAGAAAAGATCTCATTTTGTTTGTACCTAATTAATTAATATTTTTATTAAACGTTTTTGGATTTACATGAATTGTTATTTTACGTTTGTTTTTATGTTTTAATATTATTTTTTATGTTTTTTAATTAATAAAATGTAACGCCTACATTAAATTTGTTTATTTTTCACGTAAGGTATACAGATATACAGAAATTATTCGACTTATTCGATTAATCGAATTATTCGAGCAATTTAAATACCTTAATCGATTAACCGAGAAAATTAAAAATCCCAAAATCGATTAATTTTTTAATCAAACAAAACCTAAGCCCGATTAATTGGATACTCTATCAACTAGGAAAAAACGAAGCATTGCTGGTCCATTAATTGAAAATAGAGCGCTGTAGTTAACAGTGGGTCCTTTAAGCCAATTAGGCATTTAACAATAAAAATAGGATCAACATTTAGAGAAAATACGGTAATATGATAACTTGGCAGGAACAACAAATAATCATGCACTAGAACACACCCCAAGTTCCTTCCAATTTTTTCATTCTGTAGCAGGGTGTTGTAAAAACATTTTTACAAAACATTAGAAAGACTGTTATAGGTTGGAAGTTATTGAAACCACCGCCCAGGCCCGATAAATGAATTTCTTTTATTCATAAGATGCAAACCTCACATGAAAACAGAACTTCTTCTACATGTTGTGTTTGTGAAAAAAGCAAAATTTACAACCCCAGATTTTTGTTGTTCTTTTTTTTAATATTTTACCATTTTTTTTATTTTTATTTATTTATTTCAGTTGTTTAATTTTTCGTCTTCATCAATATTATGTATATGTTATGGAAAATATTTGTAATAAATATTTGTTGTTGTTGTTGTTTTCTTTCTTTAGAATATGCATGTAATAGTAAATATGTTTAATGATTTTTGTTGTTGTTTTTAGATTTATTTTAATGTTGTTGTTAACAAACTACTAAAGTAATTAAAAATTTACTACAAAACTACGTTTTTTTCTTTTTCTTTTGTTGTTAAGGTGTAATTAATTTATATTCATATGATTGATTATATGAGAGTTTTTCTTTGTTGCTGTTCTTCTTATTTTTCTTTTCTGTTTTGTTTTGCATTAAGTGATTAATGTTTTTCATATATGTATGTATATAGTTTTTAATAAAATGTGTTTTTTTTCGTGAATTTATAATTTTGCATTTTTTTTGTTGGTTTTTTTTCGGGTTAAAGTTCAAGTTCAAATTGAGGTTATGATATAGTGTTAATTATGCTTTTGCTTTATGTAATTTCATTTCCTCCTTTACCTTTTTGTGTTTTTTTGTTTGTTTTATTATTGAGAATAAATGAAATATAACAAATATCACCAATTTCTTGTTTTTTTTTTTGTTTTGTGTAAATATTATTTTTGTTTTATTTGTTTTTGTTGTTAAATAAGAAAAAATAGTTTTTTATATATATAACGTAAAGTAAGAAACGACTTTCCGTTTTTTTAAGTTAAACAAAGAAAATGTACAAAATAAAATCGCTTTGTTTGTTTTTTTTTTTTGAGTTTCAATAATTTCTTCAAATGTTTGTTTTTATTGGTTTTATTTCATACTTAAGTTATACAAAATTCATTTGTAATAATGTATAAATTATAAAAATATATATAAGTTTATGTGTTGTTTTAAAAATTAACTAACATAGAGTTGCTGTTTTTAGTTGGTTTGTTCTGCTGTAGGACTTAAAAAATTATTGGTTTTGAGCGGCAACGACGAAGAATAATGTAGTATAGGCAAATGGTTGCAATTTGTGTTTAAGTACATACTATAATTTAGGATATTTGTTTTAGGATTTTTTCTTTTAAAAAAATTACAATTATTGGTTTTTTTTTTCAAATAAATAATTATGTATTTTTTTTTCTTAAATGAGGAGGTGCGGGTCGGGGAAACCAATTTAATTGCTGTTTTCTATGTATAAATTTGTATTTCTATTTAAAATTAAGGCATTTGTCGGTCTTCGTGGCCGAAGATTCTTATTGCTGATAACATTACTATATATAACAAAATTTTCAAATTATGAAAATCACTTTACAATGTAAGATAAGGTAATAAAATTGTCATACTGAAGAATATGGAAAATTTTAAAACATTTTTTTTTTAAATAGAATAGATTTGATAAAAACAAAAACCAAAAAATTTTAACTTAAGACATTTTTGGAAAATCAATATAAAACGAACTGAAAACTGTTATTAATTACCAAAATAATTTCGTGTAATTGTTGCTTAAAATTAAGATAATTGGTAAAATAAAAAACAAATATACATTGTATTTTAGAAACAGGGAGATGCAGATGAATCCAGACGTGGTGTGGGGTTAATAATCTAATAATCATTTGATTCATGATGTATATGAAAAGATAGTGCAATCGATGTCCTAAACCATAAGAAAATGGTAAAACATGGATTCGCTTAAACTTGAAGAACTCTAGAACTATTTAGAATATTGTAGTTAATTTCGATCTGTGATTTCAAACAGCAGAAATACAGTGCATTACATTAACAGGGCCAACAAATTTAATTCAAACGACAAAGTTAAGCCAAACTGTTTTTTTAAAATATTAATTCTATCCTCTAATCGTGAGATATGTTTGGCCTATAGTTTCTTAATAGACACACTTAATCCGTTTCATGGTACGTATGGTGGACATACCTTTTGTGGTGTCTTACTTGCACTATTCCATGTTTTAATAAATTTATTTTATCCAAAGATACTTTGAAATGACTGATGAACTTAAAAGAATCAAGGAAATAAAGTAACAATTCCCTTTATTACGTTTGTCGTAGTCGACTTTCGATAACATTCGATTGTTTTTACGTATTTCAGTCCCACAAACGACATTAGCGATGCCATATTTAAAAAACGACAATGATAAGGGGATAAAAACATAAAGGAATCAAAGAAAAACAAGAATCAACAAATTAAAATTCAAGTATGAATGTGGTTTACACGATGTGATTCAAAAATTTTTTAAAATTAAAAGAATCAAAAGTGAATGAGTTAAAAAATTGAAGATAAACTGAAACAATATTTTCAAGAATCTATTAAATCTAAAGTATACCAAAATGTGTGTATAAAATATTAAACAAGTGAAAAAATCAATGGTTCTTTCAAAAAAAAATAAATTAACACAGAAATAGAAAAATCAAAGTAACAACGAAACAATGAATCAAAATATCAATTAATCAAAGACTTAAGTGGACTCTGCTGGCGTCATTGTAGACTTGTTCGCAAAATTTAGCCGAATTACTGTATATCTATCATGCGCTCAAATCAAATTTAAAAATCTACTGAAATCTGCTCTGACATCAGTTTTTAATAACGCTTAACAATATTTCACACGAGCGAATTATATAAAAATCTGTTGGATAGAGGGGAATTTGTATTGAAAGGCATACAATTAAATGAACAAGATATAAGATGGCCCGTTACTTTGATGTATTTTTTTTTTAAATCCGATTTAAGGCCAAAGCAGATATGGAAATAAACAACAGTGTGCGCTAAAAATTTCGCATGAACTAATTAAACGTGAAGCTTATGGGGAAGGACTTTGCATTGAAATTCAATAAGAGAAGAATTTTTATAATATTTGTTAAAAAAAAACACTATCTTTCTAAAAAATCTCATGATTTAATAAAATTTTATAGAATCCAAATTATGGCCAAAGTTTATAGATCTAAACAAGAGTGCACATAAAAGAATAAATTTTTCATGTGCACAAATTCAATATGAAAAATATGTCAATATTAAATATCATAAAAAAGAAATGTATCTATGGTCACAACTTAGTCTGTTTTCAATGTCTTTGAGGAAAGCTATTAAAAGTGTCAAATTCCCCTTTTTAAACTTATCTACTGACTCTGAGGAAATGTATTTTAACTTCCTACATTTGACTTCTTGTGCTAACTTGACCACTGATTTTTAGCGTTTGAATTAACCGCTTTTTGTTTTAATAAAAATTAATCTGAAAATTTTGCATTTTTATAAAATTCAAACTTTGGCCAAAGTTAATACAATTAATCAAGAGTAAACTATAGTTCATAAGCTGTGATTAAAAACAACACGAAACCCAATATAACATACTATATTAAAATATATTTTACTTACGTAGAGAAATGGACTCTGCTCTTTTCAACTAGTGGATTATTTTGTGATAACTTATTGTAATTTTGACTTCCACCTAACTATCTCCAAAATTTATAAATTTGTATTTCCCCACATCTGTCTGTTAACATAAGTAAACTTAAAATATTGGGTGTGTCTTGTTGAGTTTTCTGTGTGTTTTTTTTTTAAATTTAGTTTATATAATTATATAATCTATATAATACAATGAATGGATACTGAAAGTGCTTGAGCTAAGTCATGATCGATAATATGTATGTTTTTATGTTTTAAGTTATGTTTGTATATGCATGTATGTGTGTGTGTGTGTATATTTTCTGTTTGTATATAATCTATACACTATATAATATTGACAATGTTGGAATGTTGTTGTAATGAAAAGAAACAAAAAAAAAAATTATATAAAATCCCTTTCTTAGTTAATCTTTAAAACAACAAACACTTTACTTAATGTTTTTCTTTTGTTTTAAGAATAGCAACTATAGTTTAAATTAAATTATATATTGAATAACTATCTCATAGAAAAAAAAGTACTAAATAGTTTAATAATAATAATAATAATAGTAATAAAAACCCCAAAAAAAGTTCAAAGAGTAATATTTTCAAAAAAAAAATATGTATAAAAGAAATAAACAACTCAACAGTAGTTAGCATTGAGTCAAACATAAGGTATCCTTAACAAGGGGCCATGCGAGGCAATGTAAAAGGAATCGCAACAATTCAAACGCTAACAATACAGATTTGTGTTATTTTCATCATTTTGCCGCAGAGTATTTTGTCTTTTGTTACAACTGTTTTCAAACTCCTTCGTATATAACGATTTCCATTTTTGTCACACATGTATAATATATATATATAGGCGATTCCTTATTACAAATTCCTTCTTAGCCCTGTTACATAGGTTGCGAGAGCAAGAGATTTTTGCCCCTGCACCTCTTTCTAACTTTGGATACTTTGTTTTCCAACTCAATATCAATCAACAAAGCAACAATTTTTATATTAATTTTTACTCGATCTTCTCGATTTCGATAGCCGAAAATAGTTTAAACAAATTTCCTTTCACTTTGTGTGTATGTGTGTGTTTGTTATGATTAATTATTTGAAATCTATTGCAAAATGTCTTGTATATTAAAATTATCATTATCTAACGAGTTGATTAAATCTTGTGTTGAGAAGTTACCACCATCAACGGGTAAATTATCTAAGAATTCGAGACACAAATCATTCGAGTTGCCCACCACCGAACTGATGGACTGGTTCATACTATTGTTGGCGGCGCTGTTGGACGTGGCCACCGCCGTAGCGGAAGCCACCGACGACACTGTGGCAGATGTTGAGACGAGTACATTGTTGCCATTACCACCGGGCGGCACACCCGCCTGTCCGCCGCCGGGTCCATTGGGACCGCCATTGCCGGGAACTTGTGACATTTGCAGCATTTGCTGCTGCTGATGTGTGGTGGTGGTGGTTTGTTGGACAAATTGTTGCTGCTGCTGTTGCATCGTGATTTGCTGTTGAGTTTGTGACATGTGCATGCTGGTCATTTGCATCTGAGTCATCATGCCGCCGGGGCCACCGGGACCCCCTTGTTGTTGCAGGGATTGCTGTTGCATCATCTGCTGCATTTGCATGGCATTGGGTCCGTTGGGTCCCTGTGGACCACCCATCATTTGCTGGGATTGCAATTGTTGTTGTCGCATCATTTGCTGTTGCATTTGGGCGGGTGTTAGCTGCATGCCGGGATTGGGACCGCCCATCCCAGCACCGCCATTGGGGCCATTGGGCATAGGGCCACCGCCAGAGCTGCCCATAAAACCTAAAAGACAAATGAAGATATAAATTTATTACTCGTCCTTCTTAATAGAATTACAATGCAATGCATACCGCTATTGAAACCTCCTGCTCCTTGGCGCATCGGCCCGCCGGGGCCGGGTCCACCTTGGAAACCCATCTGTTGCTGTTGCATCATCATATGGCGCCATTCTTGCTGCGAACCCATTGGCATGCCATCGGGAGCTACTTGAACATTAGGCGGTCGTTGTGGTCCACCAGGACCCATGGGACCACCATAAGGACCCATGGCAGAGCGTGGTCCACCGGCGGAATGTTGCATGTACATTGAATGTTGGGGTCGCATCATGGGACCTAGAAAATACAACAAGTTTTAATTGAAATTGGAGCATAATAAATTGACCTCTCTAGAATTCAAATATTAATGACTCGAAGGCTCTTAGGAATTCATAAAATTAATGAATTTCGTAAAGAATTAATAAAATTTATAAGTTCATACAATTCCAACAACTTATAGAATTCATAAATCATGATGTTAAAAAAGTTGTAAAATTCATTAAATTTATCAAAATTATTAAATTAATTAAGTTTATTAAACTTTAACAAATTTTGTTATAAAAAGTATTAAATATATGAATGCAATAAATTAAACACATTCATTAAATAAGTAAATTCATTAAGTTTATTTACTTCATTAAACTCATTTAATTTATGAAAATCATTAAATTTAATACATTCATTATATAAAATTAATTCATTAAACTTTTTAATTTCATTAAATTTATAAAATTAATTAAAATCATTCAAATTCATTAAATTTATTAAATTTATAAAATTGTTGAATTTACTGAATTTAATGTGTTTAATGATTTTAATGCATGTTGTAAAATTCATAAATTTAATGAAGTTAAAGAATTTAATTCATTCATTAATGATCATTAATAACACAGTGATACAAATGTGAAGGAAAAAATATACAGGGTTTCTCATGTAGCATTTCTGTTAGACTGCAGTCAATAGAGTACATTGATACTTTTAGTTTTTCTCGGTCACTTCGTTAAGTAATGTTTTTATATCAAATTAAGTGAAATGGCGATATTCCTAAAATTACAACTTCCAAAATTCATAAGTCTTCTCTTTTTAAACCGATCTTCAAAAGCTTACATCTGTTGTAAAGCTATGACTTTCACCTTTTATTAAAAAAAAGAATTTTGAAAATCGGTTAAAAAATAGTGAAACGGCAGCTGTTTAAGCAAAACAACCTCTAAAAAAAATTGCGAATTCTCATTTTCTCAACGCTCTCAGTTGATCATGAAGCAGCGCAGTGTATATTTTTTATTTTTGTATTATGCTATATTAAAGTAGCTTTCTAAAATAGGTAAGTTTATAAGAAACGGTGGAAAAATGAAAATTCTTTTTTTTAATAAAAGGTGAAAGTTATAGCTTTACAACAGATGTAAGGTTTTGAAAATCGGTTTACAAAGAGAAGACTTATGAATTTTGGAACTTGTAATTTTAGGAATATCGCCATTTCACTTAATTTGCTATGAAAACATTACTTAACGAAGTGACCGAGAAAAACTAAAAGTATCACTTTACTCTATGGACTCCAGTCTAACAGAAATGCTACATGAGAACCCCTGTATATTTTGTGTGTAGCACAGTGTAATCATTAACTTAATTAAATTCATGAATTTTATTAAATTCGAACCTAATGATAACACAAGGGAACAAGGTATTTGTTGTTTAAGAACTGAATATTGTTTTAAAGGTAATTTGGGACGCTGAATCCAAATCTGCACTTGGTTTTTTTGTATCAGCTCGACTTTTCGCGATATACCGTTATGTCCATAATTAAGGCACTTCCACTACAAATATTTAAATAACTTGAAAACGGTTCACCATATTCAATTAAAAAAAAAAACTTAAACTCGTCAACAAAATTATCTTTAATCCGTGCCTACATTGTTTTTAATTTGGCTTAGTAGTTTCAGAGATATCGTTGTAGTTTTAAAAAATAAAACAAAAAATTTACAAAAAAAAAAAAATTTTTGTTTTTTAAAAATTCATAAAAAAAATTATTGCAACAAAAATCACAGCGTTTGTCTTAAAACATTTAGTTTAATATAGTGTGAATCAAATGAGCTTTATTTCATTAAAATATCTGCACAACTTTTGATTTTGTCAACAATTTACTGAGATAACTAAATTTACAAAAATAACGATTTCCATACAAAAATAACATTTATTAATATGTTTGTGAAAGTGTAACTCGAGCAAACCTTAACGGATCGTTATGAAAATTTATCAGTATTAATATTTTTCGAAACGAACTTATGGGATTGTAAATGGGCGGAATAGCCCCACCCCTTCTGGTACCTCCCATACAAAATTACCTATTTTGGATAATTAATATATTTTCGATAGCTGCCAAACAGACTACCGGAGGATATTGAAAATTAATCAGTTTATTTATCTTGCAAAAGTAGACAAACCCTAGAAAAACCGAAAGCGTTGCCATACCCCTTTCTGGTACCTCCCATACAAATGACCGAACTCACCCCAATAGTCTTACATACATATCTTTTTTGTAAGTACACTGAATTCAGTCAAACTATGCGGAAGTTTTACGGTTATGAAAATATAAATCAGGAATGAATTTGCACTATATCGGATCACCCCTTCTGGTACCTCCCATACAAAATTACCTATTTTTGGAAAATTAATATTTCTTCCTTAACTTCCGAATTGAAACCTGCCGATTAATTAAATTTGGTCTGTTAATTAATATTGTAACAGGAGGCAAAACTAAAAATTAAACTATAAATAAATTTGCAAATTTATCATGATTTTTAAAAATACAAAATTTTAATTTTTTTTGGGTAAAAACAAAAAATTGCGAAAAATCTGTTATCACCGAATTTAGCATAACTCATTCAATTTTCAATCGATTATTATGTACATACATGTTTTAGAAAGCTATCTTAATATGATATTCAATAAAGCTAATAAAAATAACAATTTTCCCCCAACCGATTAACTTTCAGCGTGAAGAAAATTAAAATGTGTAATTTTTTGTGTATTTTTTTTTTTTTTTTTTTGAATAAAACAGCCGTTACTCAGTCATTTTTTTTTTGTAATATTAAAAAATTTGATTTTTTTCAAAGGTAACAACGATATCTTTAATAAAAAAATTAAAATTTTAAAATCCGGCTTATGAAAAAAAAATTATGATTTTTTGAACTATAATTTTTTGGAAAAAAGTCGAAAATACGATTAGTACCTGTAACTTAAAAATTCGAGCTGATGGAGAAAAATGGAGATTAGATTTGAAATCAGCGACCCCAAATTAGTAAAAAACAGCTATCGAATTCCAAACAACACTCAAAAAGTTCAATTTTGTTCCCTTGTGTAATTAATTAAATGCATTAAATTCAATAACATCCTTATTTCATTACATTCATTAAATTAGTTAAATTCATTTAATTCATCAAGTTCGTTAAATTCGTGATATGCATTATATTCATTAAATTAATGAAATTAATTGAATTTAGTAAATTCATTAAATAAAATTACATTCATTAATTCATCAATTTATAAATTTCATTAAACTCATTAAATTCATTAAGTTTAATAAATTCATTAAATTCATTGAATTAATCAAATTCATTAAATTTATTAAATTCACTAAATTTATTAAATTCATTTATTTCATTGAATTCAATTAATTCAGTAAATTTATTAAATCCATTAAATTTATTTAATTTATTAAGTTCATTAAATTTATTTATTTCATTGAATTCATTAAATTTATTAAATTCATTAAATTCATTGAATTTACTAAATTCATTAAATTCAGGAATTCATTCAAATTCAATTAATTCATTAGTTTTATTTATTAAATTCATTAAATTCATTTATTTAATTGAATTCAATTAATTCATAAAATTCATTAAATACATTTAATTAATGAACTGCATTAAATTTAGTAAATTCATTATATCCATTAAATGCATTAAATTCAATAAAATCATTAAATTCATTACTTTCATTAAATTCGTAATACATTATTTTTATGAAATTAACTAAATTCATTAAATTTATTAAATTTTTTAAATTCAATAAATAAATTCAATTCAATAAATTTAATGAATTTAATAAATTAATGAATTTAATAAATTTAATGAATTTAATGAATTTAATGAATTAAATGAATTTAGTGAATTTAATGAATGAATTTAATGAATTAAATTAATTAAATTTATTAATTTCATTAAATTCATTAAATTTATTAAATTCATTAAATTCATTAAATTCATTAAATTCATTAAATTCATTAAATTCATTAAATTCATTAAATTCATTAAATTCATTCATTTAATTCATTAAATTCATTCATTAAATTCACTAAATTCATTTAATTCATTAAACTCATTAAATTTATTAAATTCATTAAATTTTTTAATTTCATTAAATTCATTTATTTCACTGAATTCAATTACTTCATTAAATTTATTAAATTCAATAAATTCGTTAAATTCGTTAAATTCATTAAATTCATTAAATTTATTAAATTCGTTTTATTTCATAAAATGCATTAGATTCATTGAAATCATTATGTTTATGAAAATCGTTAAATTCAGCACGTTCATAAAATTTACAAAAAACTCATTAAATGAATTTTGTAAAATTCATTAAAATCAATAAATATAAATGTTCATAAAACTTATAAAGTTATTAAATTTGTAACAGCCAAAAAATGTCAAAAATTCGTATAGTTTATAAAATTTAAACAATTTATAGTGGCCTTACCTGATGGCGGTATTGGTTGCTGTGTCATTCGTCGCATAGCGGCCGCCTGCGCCGCTGCATTGGGGAATCGCCCACCACCTCCCACCGTCTGTTGCATCATTTGTGCCTGCATTAATTGAGCCTGTGTGGCCTTGTATTCCGGTGGCGGTGGACGAGCACCGGCCATGCTATGCTGCTGCATGGCTTGGGCACGCATCATTTGTTGTTGTTGCAGGAATTTTGCTTGACTCATATTCATGGGAGGCCCGTTTGGACCTCCGGGACCCATCATCATGCCCGGATTGGGTCCAGCATTAGGATTCATGCCTCCCGCCGACATCATTTGATTTGGCCCACCGCCTCCCATGCCACCGGGTCCCATGCCACCCATGGGACCATTGGGGCCTCCCATGCCGGGCACATTAGGTCCAGGAACATTAGGACCATTGCCACCCGGTCCCGCCATAGGATTCATAGGACCACTGTTGGGACCACCGGGTCCATTATTGGGCCCACCGGGACCTTGAGGATTGTTCATGAGACCAGGGCCACTATTGGGTCCCGAAGTGGGTACATTCGGGCCGGGGCCATTGTTGCCTGCCGCCGAGGCTGTTTGATTTTGGTTTGGATTCTGTCTCTGCCTCATGTTGGGCGGTACTTGTTGCTGTTGCTGGGGACCCGCTGATGAAGGATTTTGCGACTGTTGTTGGGAGAAGTTCATGGACTGTGTTTGTGACATGCTGAAGCCACCATCGGAAGCACCTAATTGAGAGAAGGGGGGAGGGGTGTAATTACTAGACTACCCGATGTGCGTTTAAACAATTAATATGATACTTACCGTTATTATTGCTAATATTTTGATTTGGTTGTTGTTGTTGCTGCTGCTGCTGCGGTTGCTGTTGGGAATTCGGGCCGGCATTATTGCCACCCGGTTGCTGTTGAGTATTTTGAGAATTCTGTTGTTGCTGCTGTTGTTGTTGTTGCTGTTGCTGTTGATTAAAGAACACACCCTGCTGCGTTGCCACCGATACATTACTTTTCATGTCACCGCTGAGATGTAAATGTTGTCCAGCCGAGACCTATAAAACACACACACACAACAAAAAAACGTTATTCAGGTTAGGGTAAATATGAGATAAGAACGATAATGAAGTGTGATAAATTTATTTGTAATTGAACATAATTAGCAAAAATTAACTAAAAACCCGCCTAGAAATTGTGTATTTGCAAATGTAAGGTATACGCTTAGGCGCCTTTCATGTGGTCTACTTTATGGCGTCTACCACAAAGAAGAATTCCAATGTGGTTAGTTGTATTGGAGGTATCATATGTATGTATATATATATTTTTTTTTTTAGAAGTTTTTTAAAACTAGAGAACGTTTGAATTTAAATTTTCATAAGTTCGAAATCAGGAAGCGTGACCTTTATTGAAAGTTCAGAATGTTTGTCAAAGAAATATTTGGTTTTTAATGGATATCAATTTAATGGATATCATTTTTGTACCTTTCAACTTCATCTTAATAAAATTTCTTATCAATTAGATGGACGGTATTAAAGTCTATACACAATACACATACATACATCATATAAATTTTCTACGTTAAAATGGAAACCGCTGTAAAAATAATTTCTCAGAGTACACTTAGCAGGGGGTTTAACATTCAAATCATCATATGATGAAAGTCAATTCAGAAAGTGCCAAAAGTTGTGGTAAGGCTACACCCTTACATTTTATATACAACTTTTAGTATTCACTTCCAGCTAAGCTAGTAAGAGCCTACTGAAAGAAGTTATCCTGCTTAGACTGCCCATAGCTATGTATTAAAATAATTAACCATAAAACATAATCTCCGACATATTTTGCCCATTTAAATGGCAATTTTTTTGTTGCTATATTGTCTTATGTAGTATGAGGATTTTATAATAACATGCCCTAGTTGAATGGCAATAATAGAGAATTTCTGTTATTGTGTTTTTTCTATGGCATGTTTCTGTTTGTGGAAATTCTAAAATTATGCTAATTTATTTTGTTGTATATGGTGTATATGACACTAAAGAGACAAGAAATAACAATAAACTTAGATATAAAAGGAAAGCTGATGGTAATTGAAAGTTGGTTTTAAATAAATTGAATATGATTCAAAAACAAATTACAGGATAAACCAAGTAAATTATGTTAATGAAGTTGTATTATTCTGAATACAATAAATAAACCAAAAACACAGAGATGTGATTAATTATCTTGTTATGCTTTCATAAAAATTTAATTAGACAACTAAAGCTATTCTTTACTTTTTTTAGTTTAGTTTACATCTAAAAGTATACTTTAGTTTATGTTAGGAAATCCTCTGTTTTATTACACTGTGTCACAGTATTTAATCACATTGTTTCATTCTCTTAAAATTTTGTTGATTGCTGCTGTTTCTTTTTTTTTCGTTCTCATTTAACTAACATTGAGGGCGTAACTCTCTCGCCATTGCAAACGACCTTAATAAAAAAGGCGAATTTAAACGGAAATGAGTATATTTAAGCAATGAATCTTATTACACCTATAAAAGCATTTTGCTTAACACCAGCTTACAGCTAAAAAGTATGCAATACTTATTTATATGCAACAAGAGACATTAGAAGCTGTAACAAAGTAATGTCAGCTTTAGGTTTATAGTTTAATGAAATGATTTAAATTTACAGCAGAGTAAAAGCTTTTTTCTTATATATCTAGGAATTAATTAAAAATTGGATTTAATTAAAGTTTAATTAAAAACTAAAAAAAATGTTAATGCACCTCGAGAAAATGTAAATTTAAAAAAAAATTTTAAAAATATGAGTAGAAAATACATGTAGGGGTTATGTTTATCTTATTTATGAGCTTGAAGCAAATAGCTGTAAAACATTTAAAATCTCATGAATTTTTAAAACTCATTTAATGAATGTTTTAATTAACAGCAATATAAGTTTTTAGTAATTTTTTTATTTTTTCAATTACCACCGACTTCTTTTGTTAAAAATTTTTTATTTAAATTGTTCTTGTTGTTATTTTTTTGCAAACATATCTTTAAAAATGCAACATTCAAGTTTGAAAAATATTGCATACTTTTTGGCATTCACAATAGTTTAGCTAAGTATGCTTACAGGGTAGGGTGGTTGATTATACTCAATTTTGGTGGTGGTATTACCGCCAGCTTTCATTGGAATTATAAATGCATTCGCTACGGATTCACTGGTGGTTTGGCAAACATTAAAATAATTGTAAAGCTGTTACGGTATTAGAAAGTATTATAACACTTTGCAAAGAGTTGATAGCGAACTGCCAAATATCATATACACTATATACATATAAATAAGGAAGTGGCTGCAAGAGCAGCCAGTCATGATAGCATATTAGTTTCATTATTCCATTCATATTTAAATGCTGCGCCGTAGGATATGAAGCTGTTAATAATCTAACATTTTAGATGTGGACAGACGAGTGTACAGTTTGTGAACATAAATTCGTTGAATGCGATAGAGTTTTTTTTTGCGTATTATTTGTAATCTCTCGTAAATCTCTCTCTCTATTCCTATACATATTTTAAAGGATTTTGATTACACAAACCGTGTAACAAAAATTTACAGTAGATTTATATTTAAACATTGTGCCTAAAATTCGACAATAGATATTTCGTTGCCATTATGCCTAAGAGTGTGCATGTGTGTGTGTTGCTATGAACACAGACATACACACACACACACGCACTCTTAAAACAGCAGGAGTTGCGTATGTTATACAAATTGTTCCTGTTGTTCCCTGTAAGCAACAACAACAACAACATCAACAACTAGATTGTGCGTTCGGGTATTGGTTTATGTTCGCACACTAAATATTGTTGCCATTCATTCATTTACACATTTATACATTTTTGCCTTTTAGCCGCTCGCATAAGTGCGTGCCCATAAATCTTTCTCGCACTTTGAAGGTTTTTTTTCTGCTTCAATTTTCTTGTTTTTAACCCGGCATGAAATGAAAAACGATAAATTTTAATGGAGTTTTTTCGTCGCATATGATTTGCGAAGCCTGTAACAATGTGTGTGCGTATGTGTGTGTGTTGTGTGTGCCCAGGTTAACATTTTATAGTACCCCCCAAAGTATGCCATGGTTTTTGCAACAAAGACGAAAATATGAGATGATACTATGAAAATGCATTAAGTACTGGAAGTTCTATAACCCATGAGAGCATGGGAAGGTCTATATCGAAATCATGCTGAAATATATAGACTTATCTGATTTGTGTGTGTGTGTGGGTATGTGCGTGTGCCTGTATGTTTCTTAACATTTCAGCTTGAGTTTATACGACTCCCTATGGTATACTATAGATTTTTAACGCTACTAAGGAAGCTAAGGAAATGTAATTAAGCATTTTAGATGGCATAACAAAATTAATGGTGAATGCACAAATTTTAAGCTTTATAGTGGAAAAAACATAATACAAAAAATAAGTATAACAAGACTTATTTAATCATAGAGCGCCTATAAATATGCAATGGATTTAAGTCAAAGTGTTTTGAAGCAAAGCTTCCTGAACACATAAAAGTATAACATATCTTGTTCTTATGCATGTAAATATTAGAACACCTATAAATATGCAATGGATTTTAGTCAAAGTGTTTAATGCAAAGCTTTCACAGCATATAAATGCATAACATTTATTGTCCTAAAGCATGTAAATATTAGATTTTCGTAGGTCCACATCTGTGATAATATGAAAATTTAATATCTGACAAAATTGTGGGGTATTACAAAATATTGTAAAGCTTAAATTATCAAAAATAACCCATATTCATATCGTTGCAGTGGATTTAAATTAAAGTTAGCAAACACTAAATCTGTTCTTATTAATTTTGAAGTATCATATAAATCGCAAGTATTTAAGCATGGATTTTGCAACTTTAGAATGCTCAGCAAAAAAATACAATAAATAAAATAAAAAGTTCAGTAGTACCTTCAAAATTTGCGACTTCAAAAATATGCCATCAGGAAATTCCGAAATGCTCGCGATTAAAACATAAAAAATCCATTGATTTCCTTAATTTAATCTCAAACTTAATTCGAATTGACTATAGAGAGCGCCACATATCGGACAATATTTGCACTTGTTAAAGGAATAGTCACAAGAATAATACAAATATAATTATTCCCTAATGAAGTTTGATTACGGTAAATTCTAAAATGCTCGTGATTTAAATTTGAATATCATTTCATTTATCTTATTGAATTAACTATCTGGAACGCCACCTATCGCGTAATAAAAGGAATGTCACACATTTGAAGTTAAGCTTTAAATTTTTGAACTAAATAATGATATCTTTTCGAAATCAATCTATGCATCTTAAATGTTGAGCTTAGCAAACTTAACCTGTCCTTATGTCCAAATCTTCTCCATGCACCTAAGATATCGTCGTCCAGGGATTCATGTGCTCTATACGCCATTTTGACAGCTTTGAGTTAATGATGCTATTCCGTGTTATTGATAGCAATTTTTTTTGCTTTATATGCCTTTCAAACTTTAACTTCCATTAACTCAGAATGTGTTTTTGGCACATAGACCACTTGAATCCCTGGTCGACGATAATGTGAATAGGTAGGTGATTATAGATTCAATGTTATTCCTGAATCGAATTTATCAAATTGATTCCTAACCCGACCGTCAATTGACCCTACTTGAAGATCGGGTTAAAAATCTTTTTAATATTTCCCCTATTTCCCTAAAGTAATATTGCAAATGAATATTTTTTGCTTTACGGGTTCTCCAACAAAATGTGGATCGTAATCTGTGAATTGTAGGAAACTCGACTTCCATAAATGTTGGTCTCTATGTTTAGGCTTTCGAATTTAGATATTAATTTAGATATTGAACTGACTAATGATCCGATTATACGAATTAGTGTATTAGGCTCTTATTACTCAACAAGTGGGTAAAATATCAGGTATTGAATAAATTTTGTACGTTATTCGCAATAGGTTAGACTTGACTCCATGTGGATCGTATTCGAAACATTAAGGGAAATCAGATTTTGCGCTGATTTTTATAACATATGATGGACATCCGATTGGAACCGGCCGTGGCATAGTGGTTAGAACACGCGACTACCATGCGCGAGATCGCAGGTTAAAACCTGGCACCAGTCATCTTAAAAAAAAAAATAAAAGAAATTGTTCTTTCATTGTCGGCTCCCCTCGAATGTTGTTGACAGCAACTTCGCAGTATAAGCGTCGAGTCAATCGGCG
This sequence comes from Muscina levida, assembly GCA_964034835.1. Classification (NCBI taxonomy): domain Eukaryota; kingdom Metazoa; phylum Arthropoda; class Insecta; order Diptera; family Muscidae; genus Muscina; species Muscina levida. The sequence continues at coordinate 82,551,018 of OZ035884.1, forward strand.
TGTCTAGTAAGAGCTTCTCAAATAGTGATGTTCGCATTTGTCGATAAACAAGTAGTTGCCGTTAGTTGTGAATCTAAAAATAGAAAGCGTGTTAATTCACAACAACGCGAGAAGCTATCCCATACCTCATTCATGGGGTGCAAAGGTATATTAAGTTTATTTTTTAGATGGACATCCGATTAGAATGTGTCATCGCAATTTCACAGTTTAAGGGGTTTTCATGGCGGTTGATTCGCTGTGGAACGTAAGCGGTGTATTAGGGTAACGTATGTTTTGAACTGATTAGTGTCCTAGTTGTTCGAATGAAAGTTATTCCGATTAAGAGTAGTATAACCTAAAATGGAAATAAGTAGCTAAGATTTTGGGTATGTAATGCATCTTTCAAGTGGTTCCTTATACATTGGAATGACATTATTTCTTTAATTTGCTCTGATTTTTATTATACTTAAAGTACAACTGATCGGTATGTTATCCTCGCAATTATACACTTTTTTTAGGGGTTTCCATTACAAATGATTCGTTGCAAATTGTGAATGGAGTATCAAAGTAACTTTGGGTTTTGAATTGATTAATGATCCACTAGTTCGAATGAGAATAGTAAATAGTAGTGCCTTTACAGTCAATAAGTGACTAAGTTATTTGGAGGTAATGATTTTTTTTTTTTTATAAAATCCATGTGGAACGTGAAAGGTTTCTAAGTAATTTGGATTTTGAACAGCAGATTTTTATTTCCAAATAACAGTACGAGGGCCTGATCGGTCAACAAGTGACTGACGGGGGGCATAATATGTATGCATTGTGGATCGTAACCAGTTCTTTAAGAAATATTGATGGTCAACAGATTTTTATAAATTGTTTTGGAGTCATAAAAGAAAATTCAATTTATTTTTGCTCGATTCGAATATGTGGGTCTTGACCATATAATAGACAGAGGTACCAGCTCGCTCTTTAATATTAGGTTCCATGGGCCTATGGGAACTTTTTCTATTTTGAGGGTAAAAATTACCACAAATAAGGAGTAATGTGCGTGAAGAAGAAGCATTTTGCGTGTATTTTGTATTTGTAATTTGTAGAAAAAGGGAGGTTGAAAACATCCGCTTAGCGCCTAGTGAGCGTAGATTCCACTCTTAGACAAGAGCCGGTTGGTAGGCACTGGTCTTGACTCACTGTGACCCTATACAAGAAAAATTTGATTTTATCCTCATTACTTAAAAAATTTTGATTTTGTGGAACTGTTCCTATATAAATTTCGTAAGTGTAAGTGGATCGTAAATGGTGTATCAAAGAGAGTTCGAAAACGCAATAATTAATGACACAAGTGATTTGAAAAGAGAGTAAATAAGTTAATAAGAGACTAAGATATTAAAAAATAGAAAAGAAACACTTTTGGTTTATTCCAAAAGTGTGGATTTTGATTTCCTGTGGATTGTAAAATTTATTTAGAAATAGTTCAAATCTTCCCTTGATTTATAATTTATGTTCGTTTTTTCTTAACTAATTGGCCAAAAACTGACTAAGATTTATCGAAAATATGTTGTTTTGTACATATACCAAATGTGTGAATCGTAAACGCTCCACAGTGGAAAATTGCAGTTTCGACAAACCCAACCTTGGCTTAAATAGCCGGAAGATGATAGGAATATTGTCGATAAAATACTCTAATGAACAACTCTGTATAAAATACATTCGCATTGGCCTGCGCCTAAAACTATGCTCTTTTTAAGAGAAGTAATTGTACATAAACAACAAATCTCCTTAGCAAAAACCAAGCTTAACGTTTTGAGATTAAAAAAGGGAAATTATGGAGAAAAGAGTCATCCATTCTCATATTGAGTGGTATTGGTCATATTCGAAATTTGGTGTTTGGACGTTACCGGCTGATATCTACGTCACGTGTTAAGATTCGAAATAAATGATATATATGTATATATATAGCTGATGATGTACCAGAGTGTACGAATTCGCCACAAAGGCGTCAAACAATGTTGACATATGTCAATTTTTCAACTTGTATGCCTGCCCATTAGGGCTTAATTTCACCGCGCTCTTTGCACACGGGTTACTACGATGCGGAGACCAGCGCCTCTGGCGAACCAGGTACCAGATTCGAAGTTATGCGTTTGGGCATAACATCCCATTTGGTTGAGGATCGGAGCCTATCTATCACTTTTCACTAATGGCACCACAATCACAACTGGCCCTTCCACACAAACTCCTATTACGGAGATATGCATTCAAGGACCCATGCCCGGTTATTATGAAGCTCAAATATATCGCCCAAAGCTAAAATCTGGGTTATCGATAACAAACCGGACATCACTCACAAAGCAGTAGGAAGTCCTACCATTCACACTATTGTCCCATCTAGATTGCCATCTAGATAGGAGACATTCATCCAAATACCTCTTTCGCTCACACTCATACCTACTGTATTGTCATACACAATCCAATCGTTCTGAAGCATGGTCCCCCTCTTTAGCCCAAAAATAATGCATTTACGCATTACTTCAAGGTCAAGAGGAGGAAACCCCACCAACTCTTGTAGGGCCTCCGTAGAGACAATACGACACACGCTAACAACATCACACGTTAACACGCCACTATCTTACGATAACCCACAGCAGACTTCACTGTTTCGCCCCATACAGGCGCGCCGTAAGCTGCGCATGCAACAAACAGCCCGGTGTATACCCCAATCACTCCTTAGGACACGACGTACTCTTCCAACTACACTCAATATTTTTTCACGCACTCCTGCTAGGTGTACCAGGAGATGCATTTTTTCACCCATCGCGACTCAGTCACATATTTGAGAGTCACACCATTCACTCTGATCAGTGGAGGTCGGGCTGTAGACATTTAGCCCTTGAGCAACATCATCACAGTCATATTCACTGCCACACTCACTCCTACCCTGGTACCCCAGTCACCAATGACATCCATCACACTCTGGCTAATTCGCTCTAATTCAGAGCGAGATTGACCCTCAACCAACAAATCATCTGCATACGCAATATAACTTTTCTGATCCTTACAGCAAATTGTATTATTTCAAAACACTGACACATATTAAATATTATTTTCTATTTAAAACTTCCGCCACTATGGCTTCCATAAAACCGCCAGTGGATTGTAAACAATGTATCTGGTATAAACATATTCAGCGCTGACTAATTGTCCATATAACATTTTTACTTCATTTAGGAATATTTGTTTTTACATGGGTTTGTATTGTATTCCCCGTCAAAAGGCTATTTACTGAGTGAGAGGTAACATTTATACCTGGAACATATAAAATTTTGGAATTTGTTAGTTTATTTACGGAAATGTAATTCTTATTTAAATCGATTAGGCTAGCAATGGTTAGTTTTTGGACTAGTCATTGCACTAGCGGACCATTTTGTTTCTATCTGCAGAAAAGTTGCTTTATAAAGATTTTTGAAGGCTGTTGCATAACACGTATTGATGATATCACTTTTGTATCACCTCTCGTATACATGTTAACTCTACAAACCTTCACAGAAGTATAAGGACCATACTGACAAAGTTTCGTTACAATTGCATAAACGGTTAGATAATTCTTACCCAACACACAGACATACATTAACATTAACATTGCGTTTGCCCACATTGTTATCTGTCGCTTATATTTAAATTAAATTTTTTTACATAACTCATTGATTATTTTCTATTTCTCAAAATAGCAAAAAATAATTTAATATTTATGAAAATCTAAATGATTTATTTTCAACAGGAAACGTTTACATGCAGTGACAATACCTCTGCTGACATCTGGTTTTTGTTATTTGTATACCGGGCCAACTTTAAGCCAATGCCAAAGTTCTGTACGTTCTGTGGGATAAAATAGAAATATTTTAGCTTTAAGAGCTATGTACCTCAATGACATATGATGACAGAGGCAGTGGCAATGGCAGCAGCAGTAGTAGTGGAAAGACAACAATCAATATTTAACAACTCTTTCGTGAAATAAATAACAAACACAGTGATGGGAAAATCAAACAGATAAGAGAGAGATAAACTTTTGTTGTTATATAAAATTTTAATGTTCTTGTTTGTTTGTCGTTGACATTAATGAATTTAAAGTGCAAGAATATTAAATCCATTAATACAATTGATGATATTGTATAAAAATGTAGTGAACGATGGCAGTTGGAATTTAAAGCATACCTTAAGGCGTTATAAAAGGCACATACGTGTAGCATAGCATTAGGCTTTTTATTATTTTAATGGTTCCTAGTCACTGTCAAATTGTGAGATTTTTAACACAATGACAATAAAGTTTTATTCTTTTAAAAAAATGTTGGATTTTTTCTGAAATGGACGAATCGGAAAAAATACCATATAAAGTGATGTCACCAGCTTCGGGGACATATGAAATATTTGAATTTCGATATCGATCTCAATATTTATAGAGAGTTTATTAAATAATGTTATCTTCTTAGTGGAAAATTTGTTGGCTGTAATCATATAATGTCATTTTAAAATTTGGTGAAGTCCTGAAAATAATTTTTAATTTTTGATCTGATGCTGCCAAGTGCTATTAAGCAGGGTTACGTATAAACAAACTCCTGCATAATTGTCTCGGGAATATAATCTTAATTTATCCTCTAGTTTTATCATTTGATAATGCAATACAATTCTACAATAGCATAAGTCCTTCTGGAATTTTAACTCCTGCTCATATAAATATTAAACTTAACAAATAGCAGGGCTTTCATGAGTTTAGCTTTCAACCATGCTTTTGTTTGTTGCTGTTGGCTGCCTGGCCACTTATACCATGAATTTTCGTTGGGGAGGCTAGGTAAATTGTTAGCAAAGGAGCAGCAAAAGCAAGGGAGAGCGAGTAAGAGAGAGAGCGCGTGTTGCTGAAGCAATTCGTAGTACAATGAACGAAATGAAAAGCTAAACAAAAAAAAAAAATACGTGAAAACGAACGTACGACGACCATATACAACCACTTAAAATAATTGGAAATTTTCGTTGTTGCTGTGTAAATGGCACAAGGAAACGAAGTAGCAACGAGAATCCACCACAATCTCTGGAATTGCAAACAACAAAGTGCCAAGAATGAGAGCAAGATTTGTGAGGCGAGCAGGAGACGGAAATAGTGAATGTATGACATGAAATGTAATACGACTCCAGCGTTAAAGGACATAAGTTGCATATATTTCACCTTATGTCCATGTAGTAGGATGCCGCCTGGCTGTGTTACCAGCACGTATGTACGCCTGTGTGTGCGTGTGTGGTGAGAGTGTAAAGTAATACCAGAACTTAATTCTGTGGGAATATGCGAATTGAATGTGTTTTCTTTTCGAAATAATTTTCTGTATTTCTTTTCGACTTCTATTTTTTTTTTTTTTGGCGAAGAGCAAACAAAAATATAAACATATTCCTCTTATGATAAATATGTAAATATTTTTGTTAATTGGATTATATATGCAAAATGTGAATCATCAATCTTAAAGGTTAAAAGGTGATGGATAACTAGGATTTGTTTGTTTGCCCAAATGTAGGGGGAATGGAAATGGTATTACTGTTAGCATTTATTGCAGCAGAAATTTCATTCGTAAATTCAATATAAAATTATATACATATTTTTTTTAAGTTCGCCATGAAAAAATATCAAAAATTTAAACTTACACAGCACAACACATGATTTTGGGACTCAATTCTGAGAACTGCACGTTAAAGTAGCCCCAAAAAGAAGAAGCTCTGTGTTCAGCCATTTGGCATGGCTTTTGTTATTTTTATTAGCAAATTTATTCAAAATATTAATTAAAGTAAATTTTCCCTTAAATTTCTATCGACCCTCCTTTGAAATGAATTATTAAGTTAAATGTCAAATATTTCCTTAAAGTCCTGTCAATTGTTCTTCTACTTTTCCTTTGTATTTATTCGTCCAGCTTGGGAAATTTTATTGTTGTAATTTTAAGCCATACCTTTAATAAAAACACTCTTGAATTATAAATCGAACCAACCGGTCTTATACTTTTTTCGTGCGATATTTTATATTTTAAAACAGCCCCATTTTGTTGGTTTCAACTTTAAGTAAAAAGTTTGAGACAGCCGTAAAAAGCATTACGGAAATACATTTTGGCGCCCGAGCAGGGACTGTTTTAATAATTAAATAATTCGCGTATACTAAGCCGTATTCGAACAAGAGTTGTTAGTAAAACAACAACAAAATTATTAGTAAAATAATTTAATCAAAAACAATTAAACATAATCTGATATTAAATCATTAATACAAAAAAAAAGGACAAAGTTGTTAGTAAAACACACAAAACAAAAGTTGTTAATCAAACAAATAACAAACTACAAAAGAACAATAAACGCGAAAAATAAATAAACTAAAACTTTAATTAACTAAACGGAACACTCATCCACAATATTCGTCTCGCACAATCAATAAAACAATTGTACTCAACAAATTGATCCTGATTGCTGCCGATATAAAACTCATCAAAATTTCATCAACCCCTGCAATTTCTCACGGACTGTTAAAAGGAAAGTGGATAGAACAACAACAAAAACAACCAGGTATCAAAGAGCCAATAACTCTGTGCAAGAATTTGTATTTTGAAACAAATTTCACAATTTAAATAATAATTAACACTGCACATAGAGTTATTCGCACTTTTCCCTTTGATATTCATTTCTATTTATCGCCCTGTTAAGTGAAACAATATAAAGTGCCTTTTCCGAAATATATTTATTAAATTTGTCGCGGAAATTTACATTTATTTCACATATCCGACACTTAACACTATTTCGCGCACTGTATTTTCGCCAATTCCTTGCTCTCCAATCCGTGACGTCACTTCTTTGAAAGTTTTCAATCCTGAAATAATAAAAAAGAGAGAATTTTGCAATTTAATCAAAATTTCTTTACTTACCTTTTTTATTTCCATTGCTACGTGTTGTTGTGTTTTCTTATTTACATAGTGCTGTGATATACAATAATAGTGATCGCATACCGGTTATTTTTGTTAAATACCCGAATATTTGACATCTCAAATATAGCGACTGGCAACGCCGTGTCAGTGACGATCACTTATCACAGCCAAACACAACCTAAAGGCACGTTCACACCACGCACTTTATCGGTGAATCGATCGTCAAATAATTATCGAAACATCAATTAATCGATTTTTGATTAATTTAATAAAACTAATTTATATATCAATCACAGAAAATTAATTCGGTAGAAATAAAAACATTTTCGCGAAATTATAACAAGTCTCGTAAATTATCTAAAAAGATTAAATATATTTAATTCGACTAATTTATTTTTACGCGATAAATAGTCAAATTTAAAATGCCCAGTGGACGCAGAAATCGTTCACCACTCCAAAGTTCTAACACTTTAGGTACTTTGAGGCAACAGAAATCTACTGTTGTGGCCAACATCACTCGTATTCAACGGTCAATAAAAGAAAAAACGATTTCGATAAATCCAATAGAACTTGAATGTCGCCTAGATATTCTTAATTCATATATAGAACAGGCAATGGTTTATCAGTCAGAAATCGATATTCGTGATCCTTCAAATGAGGATAGAGCTGAGTTAGAGGACTTGTGCGTTTCAACGAAAAGTCTACTACTTGCCAAGTTAGGCAATAATCGGAGATCGAGTTTTTGCAACTCGACCATATCCTATCCAGCTCACCAGAGTAGGCTTCCGAGTATGAAGCTGCCCACATTCAGTGGCAAATACTCCGAATATAAAAATTTTATAAGCCTTTTCAAAAATTTAGTGGACGACGATCCCACTTTGACCGACATTGAAAAATTTAATCACTTAATTTCATGTCTCTCAGATGAAGCTCTTGGTACTGTAAAGGCTTACCAGATGACAGAGCAAAATTATGCCAAGGCGTTGGCTAGCTTGAAAAGAGTTTATGATAATCCATGCTTGATATTTTTTGATAATATCACAAAACTCTTCGAGCTTCCAGAGATGAATCAACCGTCGTCATCCGCCTTGAGGAGCATGATAGATACTGTGTCAGCAATTTATGGCTCCCTTTTGTCAATTGGTGACGATAAAAATATAACAAATGCGATGATTATTCATCTCGTAATGTCAAAAGTTGATCCAGTCACTCGTTCTAAATGGGATGAACAACTTGATTACGAAAAGTTGCCCTTATGGAGTGACTGTGAAACTGCCTTAAATAAAAGGTACCAACACATTTCAGCTGAAGAGGCTTCTGGTGCAAGAACTAGAGCCAAAGACAGGAAATCTGACAATAATTCGAAAAAGAATGCCAATTCATTCACGTGTCAGACGGACTCGCAGCAGGGGTTATCAACCAAATGCATTTTCTGTCGATCAGAGGAACATTATGTTTCTGCATGCCCTTCATTCGCTGCCATCCCTGTACAGCAAAGATTTGACTATGTCAAAGGCGTACCAGCTTGCATAAATTGCCTGAGAAAGGGACACACAGTATCAAAATGTAAAGCTACCAAATGTAGAGTTTGCAATCGCTCACATCATACTTTGTTGCACATGTATACAACATCATATGAAACGACCGATAATGCATCGAGTTCTGTTCCGGATCAGCCCTCAACTACAAGGGCTTATGTCAACCATTCGTCGTCCAGTGAGGATGGCGTAATTTTGGCTACAGCATTAGTCCAAATTCGAGATAGATCTGGCCAATATGTTTATGCTAGAACACTATTGGATTCCGGTTCACAAATTAATTTTATAACCGAGGAACTTTCACAGCGATTGCAACTGCAAAAACAAGAAAGAAATCTCAGTTTAATAGGCATTGGAAAATCTAATTCTTCTGCGAAGTTTAAACTTCAAGCAACTGTGAGATCTCGAATGAATGCCCACGAATTTTCATCGGACTTTTGGGTTCTTCGATCGATCTCCAGATATCAACCAGATACTGTCATTGCGACTAAAGACTGGAATATTCCAAATAACATTGAATTAGCTGATCCATACTTCTACAAGCCACAGAAGATTGATATGTTGATCGGCGCTGAGATGTTCTTCGAGCTTTTATGTGTTGGCCAAATTAAAAGAAATCCCGGTCTTCCCCTATTACAAAAAACTTTGCTTGGCTGGATTGTTTCTGGAAAGTACAATCAGTCAAATGACGACGAATCAAAATCTTGCCACCTGAATTCGATATCAGGAGAAAATAATAATTTTTTGGACACAATAGTTCCAAATTCTTGGGAATTGGACGAAATCCCAAAGGAGGCAAATGTTGCTTCTGTACAACGGGGAGACTGCGAGGAAACATTTTGCAAATCAATTCAGATATTGCAAAATGGCAAATTCAAAGTGGCTTGTCCTTTAAAAGCAGACCCAAAGGTACTGGGTCTCTCTTTTGACACCGCAAGTTTATCAAATGTATCTCTTCTGCGTACGTTGTCAAAAGATTTATTTATTAAAGAGATGTACAGCAACTTCATGCAAAAGTACATTAGCATAGGCCACATGTCCATTGAGGATAATATGATTGAAAAATATTCACGTTATGTACCACGACGATGTAATTTGACATCAGTAATTATACCTACTCATAGTAACGTAAAAATGGCTTACAGTAACAAAATATACCATCAAGTTTTAATTGATGAGGCCAATAAAATTACTATAATGTCTTATAATTTGAGACAAAATTATTCCGAAGTAACGGAAAAAGCAGCTGATGTAAACCTTGCCATAATTGTTGCAAGTGGTCATGCTTGCTATAATTCAAACAAAAATGTTTATTTATTGGATGAGCAAATGGCGTTAGAAAAACAAAAATCTATTGATATTCTCGCTCTGGATGAAGCACCACATTCTATTGTAGAATTGGCAAATCGGCAATTATCGTACCGAAACTCATATCGAAATTCATTATATTTGATTTCATTTCGTAATGAGTGTCGATCAATTCCCACAGCGAAGGACATGAAATTATCGTCTGTTCAAATTTGCATTATTTTACAGCAAATTAATTATCGCCAATATTATTCATTAATCCACAGGGTAGGCGGCAAATTTTCCAAGCCACTTCATATATTAATGCCGAATAGTAAATTCGTGATAACAAGCGGGCATAAAAAGCATTTGACGAACATTCATAACTTTAGAAGTTCGATACTCACTCTTTTGTCTCACCAAATTTGGATAGTAATTGCAAAAGAAGAATGCAGCCACGCTAATCTTAAAATGAAAGGAATGGTTATGGGAAATTTATTCGCTTATAGGGTGAGAGCTCTACTACCAATTATTACAATTGGCAAACACTTTTGCAGTCCAGTGAATCTAACACTGAGGAGCTGTCGTCGACCACCCAAAGAAATGTTCTTCTCGGCCTTTGTTTGTTTCAATTTCAAGGCCATATATCATAAATTGATGCGTAACTTAGCTCCCAACATCTTTTATATATTTTTTGGAAGGTTCGTTGGCTGGAGATGGCTTGAGAGTGCGGTGGTTTGCAAAATATTTTCACAAGGTGATGTCCCTGGTAGAAGGCAAACTTTCGTACCTCCGATGGATGACTGGATAGATGAAATGCTTAGAAGACTGATGGCTTTGATAAAAACTGTTTCCAATGCGATGGGTGATGATAACTTTATTGAAGACCTGCGGTCCTTCAATGGGGCCGGAATGTTCAGCCATTTGGCATGGCTTTTGTTATTTTTATTAGCAAATTTATTCAAAATATTAATTAAAGTAAATTTTCCCTTAAATTTCTATCGACCCTCCTTTGAAATGAATTATTAAGTTAAATGTCAAATATTTCCTTAAAGTCCTGTCAATTGTTCTTCTACTTTTCCTTTGTATTTATTCGTCCAGCTTGGGAAATTTTATTGTTGTAATTTTAAGCCATACCTTTAATAAAAACACTCTTGAATTATAAATCGAACCAACCGGTCTTATACTTTTTTCGTGCGATATTTTATATTTTAAAACAGCCCCATTTTGTTGGTTTCAACTTTAAGTAAAAAGTTTGAGACAGCCGTAAAAAGCATTACGGAAATACACTCTGCATCATTCGTTTTGTCAAGTTACATGCCATAATAATTTAATATCGATTTGAAGTTAGTAAGCATCGTATAGGGGAATTTGTCACGTTTGACGTAACATAAACACTATGGTTAAAAAAATATTCAAAAGACAATTATTACGCTACAACATTATCTGAAATTTTAAATAAAATTTCAATATTTCCTTGATGTAGCAAAACAAATCATAAGTTTTTAATTTTTTTTTTGATAAATTTTGGAAACAAATGCGTTAGCTAACTGAAATTTTTCAAAAAATGTAAAGGACTTCGAAAGGCCTTCAACAAAGTCCAGTCTTTCATACAAATTTTAAAACTAGATATTTTATGAAAAAATGTTGCAGCATTTAAGGAGAGACTAATGCCTTCGATGTAGCGGAAAAATTTCTGTTCGCCACACAAATTGAATTTATCTCTGAATAATTTTGGGAAATGTTTAGTCTCTTCAAAATACTTGAACTTATTTGCAAAATTTTCAATACTCTCGCATTTTGCATACTGCAAAGAGACAGCTTATTCAAAATGTTTGCAATATATATCAAATTTGTCAAATGTATGGTGGACTTGAGTATTTTTGTAATATCATAAACCTTCATTCCTTTTGAAGTCCTTAAAAATCGTACTCAACAAGATGCGAACCTTTTCAAATATTTAAAAAAATTTAATTTTCATTTTATATGACTGACTGGTCGTTTCAGATCATTTCAAGTTAAAGTTAAAGTCAAGCTTTAAAAGTTCTTTCCATAATTTAAATAAAGTGAATAAATTTTAACCTAAACAATTTGAGAAAAAGGCCAGTAAATTTTAATTTGTTATAATAGGACAATTCATGTTACTGAAATTTTTAGTTATAATTCATAAATAGAAAATTTATTATTTAAAAAAAAAAGCTGTGACTCCTAGGGATGATCATTTTTAAAACGTTAAAAAACAGGTAGACACTGAAAGAATATGATTTCTGCTCAGAATGTGTATAAGAAGACTGCGACAAGTGTGATCTTAGAAATTCGAGTTTTTAAAAATTATGACTTTCAGGTAAAATGATGTAATATTTCTTAATTTTTTGTTTTAGAAAATGAGACTTGTTTTACAACATTTTGCGATGTGTGTTACATAGTAAAAATAAACTCCAAAAGTTTGAAGTATTTAAAGTTTTTATTGAGTTCAATTATATAACAACAATAAAGGTAAACATATAAGAAAATAACATAACACAATAACATTCGTTATCTGTACTATCGTATACATCAGTATACTGTAGACGAGTATGTTTTAATGATTCTTTTTTTTAAATATGAACAAACACAGAGACTGCAACTGCTCTTTTAAAGAATGAGAATGTTACTTAATTCTTTTCTTATAGAAATTGTCCAGTGGTTTTTTTCATTATACATTCTCGAGCTTTAATCGCATATCGGCAAGGTCACGAAAAATGAAACCACATAGATTTTTTTTTCTGTCACAAGGTCCAAAATTTTTTTTATATTTCAAATGTGTCTAATATGTATAGAATATGACAGCAATGTATGCCAGTGCAAAATTTGTGTCTGCTTTGACATTTTACATCCTTTTCATAAGTGGAACGTACAAAATGTATTTGGAAAATATACCAATGTCGGCGAAAAAGGTAAATTTTGTTGTTATTTTTTTATACTTTAGACAGATGATTACTTTTTTTTTTGATAGAATACAAATCAAGCTATTGATTAGCATGAAAATTTGCGTAAAAAGCTTGGGTTTTGGACAAATTAGGGCTTAAAGTAATCAGCCGCAAATAAATGATGACGTTACTGACAAATTTTTATAAAATGTTTTTTTATGCATTAACTAATTTGCAAAGAGGTTGGATAAGCTGATTTTTTTTGAGTACTTTTGAAGTACTTTCATAATCAATGCTTAAATGAAGCATTATTAGCACATAGCAGGGTATTTTTGCAAAAACAGATTGTGTGACGTTACTGACGTAATATTTTAATTTTATTTTTTTTTACTTTTTTGCTTAACAATTTGGTATTTAATTTTAATTTTAATGATGCAAAACTGATCAAAAACCAATTTCAACCCTCAAGCTATACACATTATTGAAGAGATAATTTTATTTACTAACACTCTATCATACAAAAATCAGCTCTAAAGGTCGAGCCCGATTTACTAAAATTTTTTTTATGAGAGTGGTTTAGTCTTAATATCTCCCCAGGTTGCATCTTAAAACTCCTCTACGATTATTTTTTGGTCGTTTAGGGTCCCTCTACCCGAAAATTCTACCGAAATTCGTACGTGTGACGTTACTGACATTTTTGTGTGACGTTACTGACACTGCTTTTATGGCGATTACGTGATTAAAACATAAAACTTAAGCCCACCTTTTGGATAAAAATCATCTTTCAGCCTTCCTTTTTTAAATACTGGTCAATTATAAACATAAACTCTTTTCAATTCGCTAATTTTTACACAAACGTTCAGTAACCTCAAAACACACTTCCAAAATCCGGTGACGTTACTGACGGCTTAAAATGGTCATAACTTCACAACAAAGCGAGATACAGCAAAATTGTCTACGTATGAAACAACAGTTATGACGAGAACTTTCATATGCCGCTCTCAAGTTGGGAGAAATAATAGTATTTAGTAAAGATATTGACCAAAATATGTATACGAACGTGACGTTACTGACGGTGGCCTTGCCCATATAGTTCTTTTTACAGGTAGGCTGGGGCACATGATACATGTTTTGTTTTTACTGGATAGATAATGGAGGAATTAACTTAACTTTGGCGAGTGTCTTTTTTTTAAGAACGCTGTGTTCAAAACTACACATTTGAGAAGTATTCAAATGTAGTATTACAGTTTTTATTCGTAGTCTGCTCTTTTGTTTCCTTGCCACTTTTTTCAATTTTCATCCAATGAATCTTTTGTCATTACCATTTTCCTAGCGTCATTTCTTTTTCTATCCCATTTTCCCTCTGAAGCTTAAAGCATTTCAATTTTTTTTTATATTCCTTAAGTTAAATCTAGTGTTACCTTTTTTCTACTTTTGGCATCCATTATATTTATTGGGACGGGTGTGACCAAATGTTTTCTTTAACTAAATACTCTAATATTTAAAGAAATGTTCACAAGATTTCCCTATATTTATTAATTACACTTACATTGTTATTGTTTGCAACAAGTTATATATATAGTAACAATTCTATTCAAATTTTGTAGTACTGTGATGGGTGGGACCGGCCGTGGCATAGTGGTTAGAACACGCGACTACCATGCGGGAGATCGCAGGTTCAAACCTGGCTCCAGTCATCTTAAAAAGAAAAAAAATATAAATAAATTCTTTCATTGTCGGCTCCCCTCGAATGTTGTTGACAGCAACTTCGCAGTATTAAGCGTCGATTCAATCGGCGTGTCTAGTATAAGCTTCTCAAAACAGTGACGTTCGCATTCGTCGATAAACAAGTAGGTGACGTTAGTTGTGAATCTAAAAATAGAAAGCGTGTTAATTCACAACAACGCAAAAGCTGTGCCATACCTCATTCATGGGGTGCAAAGGGAAATTAAGCTTTTTTTTTAAGTGACGGGTGTGACAAAAAATTCATATATTTCTGTTTTCATAAAAAAAAATGAAACTTTATAAGAAAACAAACAAGAGTTTTGTGTTTTCACCCGACAAACCATCCGATTTGAGAATGATATCATTCGCATTTTACTCGAGAACGACACTCGCCAACGATTCGGCGTGATATCGCGAGCGGGAGTAAATCCACCTTCGTTTTCGAATCGTAAAAGCGATTCTTTTTTGAAAAGCTACCGTTTGATATTGGTTTGGTTCACTCGCGAATAAAGTGTTTTGCACTGTGTTATCCTTCCAATAAACCTTTCTTAAAAAAATAGTTTAAAATAAAAAATAACTAAAAGTAAGTCCTTTCAGATATATTAATATGGAAAGTGTCTTCTTACAGTAACTTTATTCTTCAAATGTTTCCAAAAACACTATAGTATTTGGAAAGGTAGTTTCCTAGTATACATTTGCATTAGAAATGTTAGTTATGGCACAGCCCACCAATGTTCCTCCATGACCTACTTATACCTAACATAATTCAATGTCTAGGTAATTATGAATTTAATTTTTTGTACCTAAATATTATAATTAGTTTTTCTATAGAGAATTAAGCTGTTTAATGCATTTAGGCAGAACAAAAATTACTCTTTATGCTGCAATAATATTTTCCAAATGAAATAATCTGCACCATGAGACGACAAGGCCGCCTTTTATAGTGGTGGCATTGGAAAGTTTTTTCCTTGTACCCAAAACAAACAACTAACATACCTACCTACCTACCCACCCAATTGACATGTGACCTATTTTTACGGGTGTTTGCTTATCATCATGAAATTTATAACAAAAAAACACACACACACATACTTACACAAAAAACGGGTCTACAAATGTTATAACAAAAATGCCCATGGATTTTCTGTACACTCTAACTTACAACAAAAACCTTAAAATCTTGATTTTTCTTATTTTTCGCATATTCAACGGTGTGATTTGGTTATGTAAAAAACTCCCTCAAAATAAGTGATTAATTGTAAGACCTATATTAATGAAATATATATTAATTAAATAGATATATACATATATATATATAACACGATAGATTTCACCGCTATTATATGTATGACAATAATCAATAAATCGTTTTGTAAGACGAAGGGAAAGAGAGAGTGAGAAGTGATAAATGAAAACGCTTTTATGCACAAATATTTCTTTGGTGTAATGTAGGATAATTGTGACGACATCTAATGTGGTTAATTAATATATAAAGCATTTGCTGGATGTGTCATGACACAAAATACAATATTGATTTGATTGACAGTGAATAATCCAATGGGATTGCTGGTGGCCAAGGTGGTGGGGTTTACAAACTTTTGCTTTGAAAGGAATTTAGTCATAATTGAACAATAATTAAGTTAATGCTTTGCGACACCAGCGTCACATAGTCCAAAAGAATCTTAATGTATCGTTAATTATATTAAAAATATGAAATAACAAAGATGACGCAAAAATATATGGCCGGCCGTAATTTGACACTAATAGGAATAATAATAATCTTAATGAGCGCCTAAAAGTATGCCATAAAATAAGGAGTCTTAGTAATGATAGTCGTACAGCTTAAGGCGGGGGATGTGGAAAAAATTAAAAATACATATAAGCAATAAGTGAATTTAAAATTCTGTTGTAGGGATTTTCTTTAAGTGAAAAATATAAGATAATAAGATAAGTTCCGCTGTTTAAGAGCAATGGGAAAGAACTAAAATTTTGGTTCTATTCAATTTGACGGTTAAACGAAACCATATATACAGGTTTAAAAACGTTTCTAAAGGCACATCTAGCTGCTGAGATATTTGTCTTTTTATATAGGAAATTTAAAAATGTTTTTTAGTTTCTTAGCTAATCTGCACTTAAATTTTGATATTAGTTTTATATTGATATATCTGCCATTTTATTTTGACTTTGCATAGTGGTGGTGACAAGTGGTCCTGATTTTAGTTATGTAGCATCCCTGTAGTAAATAAAATAATCGGTTGATAAAAAACACTAACTATAAATTAACTATTTTGGAAATGACTACAAATTGGTTTAAATCTCATGCAGATATCAATCAAACTACAAATAAATAAAAGCAAAATAAGTAAATATGAAACCAAAAGAAGCATGTCATGAAGTCAAATGTCGTTTGTGTTGAAAAAACTAAATAATTTCAATACATAATATGTATATTTCCTATGAGCAGTTACGATTTTATTTTTAGTCATGAAACTCACTTGAATTTTCTATTAATGTCAGCAACCACATTGTAATAATAATAATGAATAAATATTTTTATATAGTATAAGTATAATATAATATGTAGCATAAGATATATATTTATAAATATTTTATAAAAATTAAACTGTTTAAAAACAAATTTTTTAAAAAGTGGTTTTTAAATAATTTAGTTTATACCGACTACAAATTGGTTGGAAAATAAGTAATTAGTAGTCAATTGAAAAGTCATGCAGAGATAATCAGTTGACTACAGCCTATGACATGCATATGTTAAAATAATGAGTCGGCGACAAGGAAAATAGTCACTTAATCAACTAGATGTGGTTATTAAAAAACCAGTTTGAAGTTACTTAAAAATGTGTTTCACTTCCTACAGGGATATGTCAGTCCATATTTCAATTACATCAAAAATTATGAAAATAAAACTTAAAAAGGTAAGTATGTTTATTTTAAAAGTTTTGTCTAAAAATATGATTTCCAAATAATGACAGTCGTTGATAAAACTTCTAAAGAGAAGCCTGAATATTTAAAACAAAAAATCGTTTTATGTAATAAAGTTTTTTTTATTAAATGAACAAATCCACTTGTAGATTTATTACCTGATTTATTGTTATTGCATTGAAATAAAATAAAATAAATTTAGAAGAGGTTCATTAACGCTTTTCAGAGCGCCTAAAATTATGCCTAAAAACAAAATTTGTATATACAAACTAAGCAAATGTCTAATGGATATGCAGATTATATTAAAATTCGATTTATTAACATTACTCCTCTCTAAGCGCATAAAAGAGTGCTTAAAAGCAAAGTTATTTTTTTCAATCCAAACCCAACGGAGCGAAGAAAGCTTGTGTGTGTATTATGCTGGCATGTTGTGCGCTTCGAGGATGCTTTCATCGCACCGTTGGGAAAAGTTCTCATTAACTTTGAGATGCTTTCTTCCCTTAAGGTTTGTGATGATAGAGGAGAAGCCACAGCAAAGGGCGCTGACGAGGCATTGTGGTGAATGCCGAAATAATGTTATACGCCTAACCTGCTGTCAACATAATACATTTCACACTCTTGAGTAAAAAACTATTGGCAATAATAAATAATTGCCAATAGAACTGATCTCAAACCGAACTACGACAATATCATAATTCATTACAGATCAACAAAAAACAGAATCAAGAACAATGAAATCAATTTCGCTATAATGATAACACAGTACAACTAACGATTTTGGGACTCAACTTTGGGAGAACTGCACGTGAAAGTAGCCCCATAAAGAAGATGTTCTGCGTTATTCGTTTTGTCTAGTTACATGCTATAATAATTTAATATCGATTTGAAGTTAGTAAGTATCGTACAAGGGAATTTGTCACTTTTTAGGCTCTTTTGTTATATTGTTATATGGTGGCGTATGATTATCATAAGTATTAATCCACGTAAATCATACGCCACGGCGTACAACAGTTTTATTGTAACTGCTACAAAATAAAAATTAAATCATTATGATAAAATGAATGGAAAAGTAAAGCTGTTGCTTTTGTAGGGAAACGTTATATGAACAGATTAAAGGAATTGTAGTTCTTAATTTTTTTTAATTTGTGTCAGTTAAATCAGACTAGTGGTTCTCGAGTTAAGTCAAACAAAAGAGCCTAAAACGTGACAAATTCCCCTATACTATACTTACTAACTTCAAATCGATATTAAATTATTATAGCATGTAACTTGACAAAACGAATAATGTAGAACTTCTTCTTTTTGGGATACTTTCAAGTGCAGTTCTCAGAATTGAGTCCCAAATCAATAAGCTGAAAAATGTTGTAGTGTGTAATGAATACAGTTGGGAGTAAAATATAAATTATTGTTTGATGTTTACCAAGTTTCCCCAACTAATTCAGTGCGGTTTCTTAGGCCTTATCAGTGATTTTAGTAAAATGTGCATTATAGAGATTACATAAGACAAGTGACTCAGGCGCCACCTATAGCATGTTAATTGTACTAACCTACAAACCAACCCTTACAAATAGAACAACATTTTCTAAAGATACATAACAATCAGAGAAATATATCGGTACCACTACAACACACACATACACGGAATTATGTGATATAATAAAAACCTGTATATAAATATTAATTATTACCCGTGTTTTTTAGTACGGTCTCATTATCATGTCTATAGTAAACCATACTATTATATTTATTTATTTTATAGCTTAGTATTTATGGAGATTTTAATTTATTAATTCATTACATTGATTGTTTTTCAACCTACGATAAAAAAAATTGTTATTATTAAACACATTTCATATTCATAATAGCACAGAAAAGTAGTTAATTATGTAATTTAAAGTGATTACTATAAGTGTGCGAAAAACTAACAACAAATGTGTTTTGCTAATAGGTGACTACACAATGGTATGATAAGAGATATTAAAAAAAATGTTTAACATAAATGACGAAAACTTTCGTGGAATTTTTAACATATGCACCAAAATAATCTTATGGCTAACTGCATTATTTTTTTATAACATTCTCGTATAAACAATGTTACAGTCTGTTTTGTGTAAACCTGTTCAATATAGATTACAAAACGAATATAAATATGACTAATAAATCACCTATGGCCTGCATAATATAAGAATGCATCACAATGTATGTATCTCTCTAACCCGCCCTCCTCAAGGGTATTAATGGAAATTTGTTATTATTTCTGGTATCAACGTATAAACTAATTTTACTATCATATAATTAAATTAGCATTGTGCCTAAAAGTATGCCTTACATGTTAAGCTGACATCAGACACCAGCATGTAGACATTCGATATCACGCCACTATTTTAAAATGTACAAAATAGATAGTGATAATACAATACGTACATGCAGAAATGCAATATGTATATGCACAATTAGCCTAAAAGTAGGCAGTATTTGGTTTAACATTTTTAATACAAAATTGTTAAAAAAATAACAATTATTGCAATACGTATTAACCAATATCTACATTTGCAAATTGCATTACATTAGTGTATGCCCACCAGCCCAAAAGTAGGCAGCATATCGCTTACACTTTCTAATGTGAAAACCTTAATAACAGCAGCAATGTCCGATATAGCTAAGCAATGTCAATACTTATAATTTCAATATTTGTCACTTTATCGTAAATATAAATAATTTATTGCATTCTAAATAAATAACCTATCATTCCCCCACTGAACCTTACTTACAATGTTTTGCTGATTAATTTTCATCAACTGCGCTGCTGGTTTTGTGGTTTAATATCGTAAATTAATTATAACAAATTATTTTCACAGTTCCATTTTGTATCGTAACGTACGTGCATTAAAAATGTCACAGCAACTTCACATAACAGTGAACTAATTAAAGGTGTGAACTTTAAGTGGCTATAGAGTGATTTACCATAATTACAAATTAGAAACCTTGAATAGATTTTTTAACTTTTTTAGATGTACTAGAAAGCATTACAAAGTAATTAATAGTAATCGCAAGGGTAGAGGAGCGAACACGAGGTTACAGGAAGTGAAAGTTTATTTTCTTAACGCTATAGATGATGGAGCGTAATTTTATACTTTAATAGAGAAATGTTGACTTAACATTAAAATTATTTATTATAATTATTATTCTATAACTCTAGTATGCCAAAAATTTGAGAGAAATAGAGCTTAAGGGCACATAACGCATATTTTGTCAAAGATGTAAATATCTTCCTTGACAAACTTAGCATTATTCGTTTAAAGGATAATTTATGGCCCCAAAGTAGGCTACAAATTTTCTACAGTTTCAGCGTTAAACGGTCTTTTATTTGTTTGGGACCGACCGTGGTGTGATGGTTAGATCACTATTTGCGTGTGACATGAGTTCCAACTCTGTCACAGCCACCAACTTTTTTTTGACCGGGTGGTCCTGTCAATGTTGTTGACAGCAACCAACGAGTAGTTAAGTTTAACGGAATGTCTTGTAAAAGAGTCTCAAAAAAGGTGACGTTCGTAATCATTGTTAAACAATAAGTTCCATAGTTGGGGCCTAAAATATATACTTTAATATGTTTAAATTTCTATATTTTTATATTTTTGTATTTTTATATTTTTACATTTTTACATTTTTATATTTTTATATTTTTATATTTTTATATTTTTATATTTTTATATTTTTATATTTTTATATATTTATATTTTTATATTTTTATATTTTTATATTTTTATATTTTTATATTTTTATATTTTTATATTTTTATATTTTTATATTTTTATATTTTTATATTTTTATATTTTTATATTTTTATATTTTTATATTTTTATATTTTTATATTTTTATATTTTTATATTTTTATATTTTTATATTTTTATATTTTTATATTTTTATATTTTTATATTTTTATATTTTTATATTTTTATATTTTTATATTTTTATATTTTTATATTTTTATATTTTTATATTTTTATATTTTTATATTTTTATATTTTTATATTTTTATATTTTTATATTTTTATATTTTTATATTTTTATATTTTTATATTTTTATATTTTTATATTTTTATATTTTTATATTTTTATATTTTAATATTTTAATATTTTAATATTTTTATATTTTTATATTTTTATATTTTTATATTTTTATGTTTTTATAGTTTTTTACATTATTATGTTTCATACCTAGTATTTACTGCATACTTCTAGGAGCCTAATTGCCATTTCCATTAAAAATCTTTAACATTCTCTACAAAATCAATGCCTCTCAGTTATGTTATGCTTTATCATACATTTGAATCACACACAATTTATTTAGAGAATTTTTCTCCCAACGACAATCAAATGTGTGAAATATATGCAAACATATACATTCCCTACAACGCTTCGAAATTAACACTCTACAACCATTTGAGAGCCATCAACAATTAAAATGTTTATTGCCCTCTTACATTGTCTTACACAAACAATGATTAGAAAATTTACTGCAATTTTATAAAATTATAACAATTTTATTATTGCAAACCCCTTCGTTGGATATGGGGAATTGTGTAAGCGCGTGTGGATTTGAATTTCAATGAATTGATTCTGTTTCACTCGACAGTTTGTGAGATTTGTACAACAGGAAAGTTGAAAACAACAAAAAAAAATTAGAAATAACAAGCAGAAATCTATTTGCTAACAACAGCAACATTTGACAGTGGTTGGGGTTGTTGTTGTTGTTGTTGGTAGCAATTGATTTTCAGTATTTGCTTGATTACTGACTGGACTTCGACATTCGACGTATAACATTTAACAGCCACAATCAAAAGTCCATAGATTCATGTGTTGAAACACCATTTCAAATTTTTGCTCTACGGATGGCATTTAATGCCATTTGTCTATGTAAAGGAGTAGTATACATGGCAACATATGTATATATGTGTGTGTGTATGAACTTATTTGTCGTTGTCGTTGTGTTGTTAGTTTTTCCGGTATTTATTTTCAAATGCATTAAATTTGCAATAGTTTCATCGGACGTTCATTTCTGTGTATGTGTGCATGTAGTAGTGGCAGTACAGAAGCAACAACAACAACAACAGCACATTTGTTTGCTTTTTTTGTATTTATATAATATTCATTGCATAATTTAGGGCATCGTAAAGTCAATTTTGCAAAAATATTATCTCGTTATGTAAAACTAACGAGCATTATTGTTAAATATGGCCGGCTGTTGTCAACTATGTGTGAGTGGTTGCAAATTTCGCACAAAATATGTGTGTAATTGGCAGTGGCAACTGAGTAAATTGTTAGGAATTGTCGGTCAGAAATAGGATAGTATTGTAGTCAATTGGAATTTATAAGAGTATAGTTTTAGGCACAAGGAAAATAAAAGTTTGAAGGGTATTTCTATGACGATTAGAGGGACGAGTTGTGAATTTATTACTTTTAGGGAAACTTTATAGTCACCGATCTGGAAAATAGCCTATGTTGCATGATGCTATTTTTTAGGGTAGCCTAAAAACATGCTGTAGTTTGTGGGTAATTCCCTTTAATTATCTTTAAGCTTTAGAAAATTGAATGAGGTATAGGATAAGTGGTATATCTCGTTTTGTAATTTTAAATAAAAAAAAAAAACTGTAGAACTGGAAATTATGTAATTTTATAAATTTATAAATTATATATAAACATCTTCTTCATAAATAAGGGATCTCTTTAAAGGCAATGGCTTTACAAATTGACGCATTGAGATATTTTCTTTATCATATTTAATTTTTAATTATTTAATTTTTAAGCCTTTGTACCGATTCAATGAAATTTTTTTAAGAGTACACGATAATTATGCCATTTACAAATTCCATTGCCCACTTTAAGGCATTAACTTATCTCACGCAAATATTTACGCGCCATTGATCCTATCCAGTTGAAGGAGTTTATCAAAAGCTATAAAATAAATCACAGCCAATAGCCGATAATTGATAGCTTTAATCTCATTACATGAAAAGAGAAAAGTGAGAGATATTGGCCCGCTTCCCCCGTAACACTCATCTCTCACCACTTGTACCAGGAAAATGTAATCACTTTATTGGTTTGTAATGAATGACCCCTAGAAATGCCAACATAAATACATAATGTATTTAGGATTATATACTCTATACTTTGCATGTAGCAAATACAACATATACAGTCATGTATACAGTTTAGTTTACACAGATGTGTATGCATCAGAAGACATACATATGTATGTATGTATGGATTTGTATAAATATGCTCGCATACTTTAATGGGCAATAGTGCGCGTGTGTGTGTATGTGTAAATGGGGGGGAAATTAAAATTTATGCTTATACTGTTATCCCTGAACATTTCATGTATTTAGTTTATTTATAGCAATTTTTAATAATATTGATATGCACACATGTACAATTATAATATTCGCAGCAGAAACTTATACCTCTGGGCATTCAATGCCATATTGGGTGTATAGTTGTGTATAGTGAATATTCTATAAGGCACGAGTAACAAGAGTTTGTTTAATAAGTCACTGGACTTCATTAGTAGAGCGAACGGGGATATCTTATAAAATAGTTTATTTAGTTAATAGCATAGATGTTAATTTTGGAAAATATTAAGTCCATTCTGCATATATATAATGAAAAAAACACGAATGTGAAATGAATGCGATGTCTAAGGAAATACAGTACACAGTACATTTGGGGCTCAATTCTGAGAATTGCACGTGAAAGTTGCCCCAAAAAGAAGAAGTTCTGCATCATTCGTTTCGTCAACTTACATGCCATAATAATGTAATATCGATTTGAAGTTAGTAAGTATCGTATGTAATTGATGGAAGGCGTTATGCGCTGTGCAAATATTGACTCGGATCACCACCTAGTTGCAGCCAAGGTATGCACACGATTTAGAAGAGCTTAAAACACTCGTAACCAAATGCAAAGGAAGCTAGACACCACAAAACTGCATACCACCGATATAGCCAATGCCTACTCCAACCAACTGGCAATATATTGCAAATTCTATGACCACTGCCGCAAAGATCGTACTGGGTTATGAAAAACCACGCTCATACAAGCCCTGGTACGATGAGGATTGTCGCGAAATGTCTGAAGAAAAGGATGCGTCATACAGGGAAAAACTGTAGCCAATGGCAACGCATGCAGTAACGGATCGTTATAATGTGAAGAGGAGGGAGCCGAAACGTCTATTCATGCGGAAAAAGCGTCCGTGGAAGAAAAGGGAGAGCCAGGATAGAGGTGAAAGTTCTGTCAAAAGGTAAAAAGCAAAGGTTTTAGATCAGAGATCCTCACATGTAAGGACGGATTCGGGAATCTGGTCACTGAAATTCAGAGCGAGCTGAAAATATGAAGGGAACACTTTCGTTCTCTGCTCGTTCCCGAAGGCAACATACCCCGGCCGTAAAAATACATATAATTTAATCGCTGATGTCCGCTTTATTTAGTAGCAATGAGAGATGATTATCTCGCTTATATGTCCCCTTAAATTTAGCATAGTAGAAGTGTCATAGGCCGTTTAATCGGTGCGCTCTCGCTTACAAAGTAAGCGACGATGTCAGTAAGTGCCATTTCGGGTGCAATTAGGTTAAAAAAGGAGTTTAAAGCGAGCTTGATAACACGCCTGATTACGAAGTAAGTGACTATGTCAGTAGGTGCCATTTCAATTGGAGTTACAATGAGTGGACGATATTTTTTACATTACACACGCGTGACATTCTAAGAACTTAAATTGCTCGATTACAATGTCATACTAATGTCATGGTTTACGAAAGAGGTACTTCGTTGCATTTACCGCTGGGAAGTGACGAAATCAGGCCAATCGTCAATGATGGAGTAGATTGTCCACCACCGAGACAAAACGAGATCAGCACGGCAATTGCACGGCTTAAAAATAATAAAGCTGCCGGAGCAAAGCATCAGCACATAAACATGATTTTTGCTCAAGGAATTCATGTCCGATGACTGGAATTTCGAGTGTTCTATGTCCTGTGCTAAAGATAGTCGATCCAAGTGTGTGTACTAGCTATCTCGGGATAAACCTTTTTATCTATCGCATTCAAGGTCCTGTGTGTGTGAGTTATGTGAAAGACTAAAGCCCATTCTGGCGAACCTGATTGGACTTTATCAGTGTGGCTTTAGACCTAGTTAATCAACGACCGATCAGATATTCACACTACGAAAAATACTGGAGAAGACCCAAGAATTGATCAACACCTACCATCTACTACAAAGCTGACAGTCCGATACGACAGAAACAATTAGACGCTATGGTTGAGTTTGGTATACCCGCGAAGCTGATACGACTTTGCGGAAATAGGCTTTAGACAAGGCGATAGACCAAATATTCACACTACAACAAATGCTGGAGAAGATCCAAGAAATGCAGATCGACACCTATACCATTTGTGTATTAACTACAAAGCTGCATTCGACAGCTTTAGACAAGGCGATAGTCTGTCTTTAATATCATCATGAAGATCATTAACAAAAGCCACATGTTGCTCGCGTATGCCGATGATATAGATATCATTGGCCGAGTACTGTGGGATGTTACTGCAGCCTTTTCGAGCATTGAGAAGCAGTCAAAAGAAATGGGTCTAGTGATTAATGAGGGCAAAACCAAGTAATTTGTTTTAACGAACAAAGAGTCTAGTCTTTTGAGATGCTGTGTAAACATTGACAACTTTAACTTTAAAGCGGTCGATGATATTGTCTAACTCGGTTCCGACATAAACAAAAATAATAATGTCAGCCTGAGAACAAGAGACGACCGTTACAAACAGTAGGTTAATAACCTAATAAAAATATAAATAACGCAGTATAACACATGATTTTGGAACTCAATTTTGATAACACAGTGCAACAGTGAAAAAAACACCCGAACGAGACTATATAGGTTCGATAGTACAACCGGAGCTGAGTAAAACCCTAGCTCAGTTTGGCTAGATTGGCTACCAAATTTTTTTTTGGCCCCCTAAACTTTTTGAAATCCCTTGGTCCCCTTGGAAAAAGGTGACATCAATTGTTGGCCAACAGTTTCTACAGTTTTTAATCTAGCTCTTTCTCTTCTTCAACAAAGTTTTAGCTAATAGTCCGCTTAAGAAACTGATATAATAAAATTTCCCAAAAAAATTAGACTTCCCTCGTTTATTTTCAAAAAACTTCGATAAAAATTCTAATTTTTTTACTATTTTTTATATATGTCGTAGGGAATCCAGATTTTTTGCATACTCTATTCAGTGAAATTGTAGTTTAGGTAACACCGAATAACTTCTCGGAACAAACCTATGCAATCTGAACAAGTCTAGGGATATTAAATAGCTCTCAAAACACACTATCTACTTTAAACAAATCAGTTTTTTAGGAGTTTTGGGCCATTGTGCAATGTTTTTACTTGCTATCTTTGCCAAAAACGTACTTATTGTATAACTGAATAACTTCTGTAAACAACCAATATGATCGGAATACTCCACCCCCTTAATTGTTCACAAAGAGCATTAGGGTGTTCCTTATATGGCATTTTTTCGAATTTCGTTTAAAATATGTATTAATCGCGATGTTGGTCATCTATCTTCACCTTAAGTTTCTTTTTTCCAATATTAGGAATATATTGTGAGAAATTTTGTATCGATAGTTGGACATTAGGGTGTGCCGCAATGAGGTTAAAGTATGAATTTGTTCTCAAATCAGTTTTTTGCCGCTGAGTATTTTTCTTTCGTATGTAGACTAAGTAGTAACAAGCCGTTCAATAGCTGAAATAAAGACCTAAAATAATATGTGTTTGCTCTTACCATATCTCTTATAGTCGCCGAAATATTTGATATAGAAGTTGGGGTATTTTTAAAAAAATTATTAAAAATGTTGAAATTGAATTTCGATGTAGATTATTATAAAAAAAAAACTTAATTTCCCTTTGCACCCCATGAATGAGGTATGGGATAGCTTCTCGCATTGTTGTGTTAAGTTAAGTAGTCATTGCTATGCTTTTTAAGCCCCTGATATCTCAAGAATTGATAGAGATAGTGATAATATACACATATACTTTTTAAACATATAGATTTTAACTTGATTAACCTTTAAAAGTTGAAATATATAATTGCCCATAATTATCTACATCGAAATTCAATTTCAACATTTTTAATAATTTTTTTAAAAATACTCCAACTTCTATATCAAATATCTCGGCGGCTATAAGAGATATGGTAAAAGCAAACACATATTATTTTAGGTCTTTATTTCAGCTATTGAACGGCTTGTTACTACTTAGTCTATATACGAAAGAAAAATACTCAGCGGTAATAAACTGCTTTGAGAACAAATTCATACTTTAACCTCATTGCGGCACACCCTAATGTCCAACTATCGATACAAAATTTCTCATAATATATTCCTAATATTGGCAAAAAGAAACGTAAGGTGAAGATAGATGGCCAACATCGCGATTAATACATATTTTTAACGAACTTCGAAATAAATGTCATATAAGGAATACCCTAATGCTCTTTGTGAACAATTAAGGGGGTGGAGTATTCCGATCATATTGGTTGTTTACAGAAGTTATTCAGTTATACAATAAGTACGTTTTTGGTAAAGATAGCAAGTAAAAACATTGCAAAATGGCCCAAAACTCCTAAAAAACTGAATGGTTTAAAGTAGATAGTGTGTTTTGAGAGCTATTTAAATTCTCTAGACTTGTTCAGATTGCATAGGTTTGTTCCGAGAAGTTATTCGGTGTTACCTAAACTACAATTTCACTGAATAGAGTATGCAAAAAATCTGGATTCCCTACGACTTATATAAAAAATAGTGAAAAACTTAGAATTTTTATCGAAGTTTTTTGAAAATAAACGAGGGAAGTCTATTTTTTTTGGGAAATTTTATTATATCAGTTTCTTAAGCGGACTATTAGCTAAAACTTTGCTGAAGAAGAGAAAGAGCTAGATTAAAAACTGTAGAAACTGTTGGTTAACAATTGATGTCACCTTTTTTCAAGGGGTCCAAGGGATTTCAAAAAGTTTAGGGGGCCAAAAAAAAAAATTGGTAGCCAATCTAGCCAAACTGAGCTAGGGTTTTACTCAGCTCCGGTTGTACTATCGAACCTATATAGTCACGTTCGGGTGTTTTTCAAAAAGTTTGATTTTGTGTCATAGTGTAATCATTATGATAATCATACGCCACCATATATTATTTATGTTATGTCATACAAAAGAGCCTAAAACGTGACAAATTCCCCTATATTAAACTTACTAACTTTAAATCGATATTAAATTATTATGGCATGTTGCTTGACAAAACACATGATGCAGATCTTCTTCTTTTTGGGGCTACTTTCACATTTAGTTCTCAGAATTGAGTCCCAAATCTATGAGCTGAAAATGTTGTACTGTGTAATGATTATATCACAAAAAAATTGTACGGTAGTACAATTGCCTCCAATTGTCTTATTGAGGGGGTCAGAAGCAAAGTGGTGCATGTGACAAATAGAAAAAAATAAGAGATATGTGTGCAGTTGTGTTCCTTGCCACCATCTTTGTCTACTAGTATGAGATGAGATCAAATTTTATTACCAATGGTGATATCCAGCCGAATAACAGTTTAAGTAATAAACTAGTTTGCACTAGAATTTGATACTTTGATGGCGAATATCTCGAAATGAACTTTTTCTCACTTACACCCCTTTGCTTCTGACCCTCTCACTTGTTATTTGTATTGATTGCAAAAACTTTAATTTGTTAGGAATTCAGTTATACCTTAAAAGTTACCATCTTGGACACTTCATAGTATATTTATTATCGCGAATTTTTGGCAAACGTTGGAATTAGTCCATTATAAGCATATGAACATCGGGAAAGATGTGACCAAGACGGCTGTTCTTCAAGACAAAGCGGCAGTTCACCCAGCTGTATCCAAAAATAATTATATAAAGTTGTATTTTCTCTCTCACACTCAGAATTGTCATATTAAGCCACCATGTTGCCTCATCTTTTCCTCCTAGTCTTTGAGGCCTGTTAATTTATTCTAATGCACATACTGTAAAGATTTTATTACACATGGGCACATGGGTGTTTGCCGTTTTGTTTTTTATTACAAACTATAAATTCTTATTAAAAACACAAAAAATTTAATTGCATGAAATGAATTCCAACACCATTTTACATGCACTAATTACACTAACGTTCAAAAGTTAACATAACATATGTGTGCGTGTGCGCGCGTGCCCATGCTTATGTATTTATACATATCCTTAGGCTAGAGTGTGAGAATACGTACGTAACACTCTCATATCTCGTTAATATCAATGCAATTTGTGTGCGCTAAAATTTATTAATATTATAATGGTTTCAAATGGACTTGACCAAAATTTATGGCTATTTTCGTTGTCACTTTAATGTATTCGATAACAAAGCTGCCATCGGTTGTTGGTTGGTCCCCCCATCTCCGAGTCAATGGAAATTTTATTAACTCCCAAAGGGCTTAAAACACCCTTCACCATCGAAGTACATAATAACAAAAACAACAACAAAAACACACCCTTGGCTTGCCATCGAAACTCACACCATTTGCCAGTCAGCCTGCCAGTCAGCTAATTCACCACATTTCATAACACATGGTGAATAGCTAAAAGTATCGGCTTGAAGAGATTAGGTTATGGAAACGTGAAGAGGACTTTGGTCAATATCATATGATATTTAGAGAAAAAGGTTTACATTATTAGATGGACTGTTAGTCCAACTTAGTCGTAAGTGAAAAGAAACATTTGGGGTATTGTGTTATGATATTGGGGATGTTGTGAGCATTTAGGGATGTTTGGTGATAAGCACACAATAATACTTAAAGTCGATTTTAATTTGTTTAAAGTATGTTAATACTTTTCCTTATTAAGCGACAATTTGGTATAATTACACGAATATTTTAGAGTGTTTTTGGGAAAAATTGGTATGTGAAGTTGGAGTTTTTTTAGACAGCTGTTAATGGGTGACGATAATTGCTGTTGGGCGTGCCGAACATTTGTAAAAGGTTTCTTGCAAAGGCAGTTCTTTTAATACTGCGAAAGATTTATGTGAGTACAATAAATTAAAAAAACTTCTTGTTAGTAACTGTTGTAAACACTTATATTAGTCGACGCCGAAAAGTATACCTTAACTTTTATTTATGTTAATGCCGGAAAGTAGCATTGTGGGATTCTTCTTGAACTGCAAAAAATGTTAACTGTTTATAGGATAAACTTCTAAGAAAAAGTTTCAAAAGTCTCCAAAGAACTCTAAGATCTCATCTTATATGGGATACAACAGCAAATTTTCCATTGTGTCAATATTTTGTTTACCCGTTTTGTTATATTTATTCTGTCTATATAAATCTTAGTCAAACTAAATCATAACCTTTCCACTAAAATCATCGCTACCCCTCGTATCCCTTTAAGTTGGAACATTTTATCTACTGCTCTCAATTCGATTATTTATTAATAGATATTCCTAAAATATAATTGCCTTATAAAAAAAATTTGACATTGATTAACAGGATCGTCTGGCATAATAATCATATTAACACTAGACAATTAAAAGCCTATATGTTCAATAGCACCCAACCCAACCCAATCAATGGCCAAGGGACGAAATTTAACAAAAATTCAAATATACAAATGCAACAAAAACTAATACATACACATTATTTACACACAAACAACAAGTCTAAAGTGTAGTAAACGAAACAAGTTAATTCCCAAAATGAAGAAGACAGCCGAAAACGAAATGGGGAAACCGAATACGGCGCGCTTACACACATACTCGATGGCAAGTATATCCTTATTGAGATTTACTAAAGTAATGCCAAACGTACATATGAGTAAAAGTCCCACACACACACACGATTACTCCTGTTCTCATACCCGCTTAAAAAATCCAATCAGACGAGACGAATTTTGTTAAAACCACAAAAACAAAAACCGAACTACAGAGTAATGGAATTTCTTGATTTTAACACAAAATTTACTAGCTCACGCAGACATTTTCGGACAGTCAACCAACCACCCACACATACACATACCAACTGACATTTACTCACTTAGTTACTCTCACGCTCGCTTCCAATACCGCTGCAGGCGATATTCAATAGCTTTTAGCATTTCTTGCGTTTCGTTAGATACGTTTTTGTTTCATTTTTCAATATTCTACTTAAACTTTAGAATTCTCATGACTGCTGGATTCTTTTATCACAGGCAAATGGATAATAGGGATGGCAAATGTTCGTACATGGATTATTACTTATGATAATCATACGCTACCATATAGTATTTATGTTATGTCAAACAAAAGAGCCTAACGCGTGACAAATTCCCCTATACGATACTTACTAACTTCAAATTGATATTAAATTATTATGTCATGTAACTTGACAAAAAGAATGATGCAGAACTTATTCTATTTGGGGCTACTTTCACATGCAGTTCTCAGAATTGAGTCCCAAATCAATGAGCTGAAAAATGTTGTACTGTGTTATGGAACCCTATTCCACTAACATATTAGAATCAATCTGGTAAAATTTTAGCCGATACTTTTCAAAGAGCGCCAAAACGACCAGTTGTGCAGAAATTTGGTACTTTAACTTAAAATCTTAGAAGGTACTTTGGTACTTCTGGTACTTTAACTTAAATCTTAGTCTATGATAAGACAAATGTAGTTCAAAGAAATATGAGATATTCTAAAGATCCCCATATAAGTGGCAAATTTTGTGTGTTTAATGAAAATATAACATATTTTGGTGTCCTCAACATTACATAAAAAAAACTGTACCGAGCTACCAGCCCTGACTGACAGAAGCCTGTATATATGCAGTTGTTTTAAGAGTACAATGAAAAATGTATTGGTTTCTTGCGTCTTTTGGCTATTAGTGCAATATGTAGTACATGGAAGGTTATGTGCCAATATATACACGGATGTGCACAACGCCAGGCAATACAGTGCGAACACGATTTGCGCAACTCTTTATTAAAAGTCGAATTTGCGTGTAAACAAATGAAAGTTAAAACATAATGAGCAGAAAACTTTTACTAAACAAAATTAAAAGGTTTCGGGAAATACGATTTTAATGAAAAATTATGATAGTTTGGATTTGTCAAAAGTTTATTTAGTTTCTGCCGATATTTCTAAAAAAAAGTTCGTACTTCTAATATGTTATTGTAGTTATTATTATTATTCGACCATCTATAAACTTTAATATATTTTAAATGATTAATCGAGCTCCAGGACTTTGTGTTTCAAAATTTGTATTTCTTATTTTCCAAAATTTCAATATTTCGTATTTCCTCGAAGATTACCAACAGGAACGAAGCCGTAGGTCGATATTTTTATGTCTTTCGTCTATCTTGTTAAAAAGTCAGTATCATACCTCAGCAAAACGAAAGGAGTAGCTTTAAGCTTGAACAATCGATCTTTTGCGCAGCAAATTCCCAAATCTTGTTTCAGCCGTCTTGGCGATGTTACTTGGCCGCCTCGTAGCTGCAATTTGACCCCATTCGACATTGTTTTGTGGGGAACCGTGAAGGACCGATGTTATACCAACAATTGAGAAACGATTCAATCACTTATGGGCAGTATTATCTAGACAATCCAAGAGCCACATGTTCAACCAAGGAACTTCTTGGAATATATATGCATATATATATTCCAAGAGCTACAGCCCGAAACCACCAACATCGTCTTAGAAAATTTAAGTCACAGAATGCGCTGTTACGTAGCCAAGAGAGGCAGCCACTTCAACGAAGTTGTATTCCATAACACTGTGGTGTTTGTTCGCGGTCATTGTCTGGTGGGTGAGAAATTCCAAGTTAGGGTGAAGGCACTAGACCACCAATGGGTTTGGCGGCTACTTTCACATGGAGTTCTTAGAATTGAGTCCCAAGTTAATAAGCCGATGTTGGGCGCAGGATAAGTGACTAGTCAATCGGCATGTCTAGTAAAAGATTCTCAAACAGTGACGTTCGCATTCGTCGATAGACAAGTAGGTGCCGTTAGTTGTGAATATAAAAATAGAAAGCGTGTCAATTCACAACAACGCGAGAAGCTATCCCATACCTCATTCATGAGGTGTTAAGGGAAATTAAGTAAGTAATTGCCATAGTTAAAGATGTAAAAAATAAATATAAATTTTTGCAACATTTTGCTTTGAAAAGTATGAAAATAGTACAATTTATAAACGATAGGTGGCGTAAAGGAAGCTATGTATGAGTTACATTTGTATTTATGGTGACTAAAATTACCATTGCATCCAATGAATGAGATATGGCAGAGCTTCTTGCATTAAAGTGAGTAAACGCACTTCTATTTTGAAGAATCGCAAAATGACACCGACAGTTTAACGACTTACCCGAAAGTTGGCTTTTTAACTAGACAAATGTCAATTGACTCGAAAGTTGCTGTCTACAGAAGCTAATGGGCCGTCGATTTAAGAAATATAGATGACTGTGTGAAAGAACTTGAAACCGGAATAACTTCATAGTAGTCGCATTTTCTAACCATCATACAACGGTCACCCAACTAGCTGACCTCCTCCTTAAAAAAATATATACATATAATTTGAACTTATTACAAACGGCAAATTTTCTCCCAGTTGCCTTAAGCACACTTTCACTGTCAATTTGTTCGATGTTCTGGAAGAAAATAAACTTTTACGCACTTGTACGATTTTATGACTTTGTTAGCTTATGGCACAAACAAAAAAAAAATTACCCAGTAATACTAATATTCATTTATTTTGTGCTACACTCAAAGAAATATCCATAGAGAAACTATGAAAGAGATTAAATGTTTCTTTAGACATGAAAAACAATCTCAAGCGTTTTAATTTTTTTTGAGTGTAAACTAAAATTAATGAGAGTAAATCGAATATCGTGTATGTACACGATCCATGTGTGTGTGTGTGTAAGAATGTCGATGGTACACGTACAAAGTGGTGGGTGACAGTATCAGATTTTGTATGTTTTTTTGTAGTTTTTTTTTCAATATTAATGGAGTGTATTGTTGCATCATTCATTTGTTGTATTTAGGTTAGTTAGTGTCGTCCTTTATTTTCGTGTGACTGACTTTAGTTTTTGGGGCTTCATCAAGAGGCAATAGCCTGATGGTTTATTCTCATCAGCAAGAGCAGGGTGAGGAGAGGGCTAGGGAAGAGTGCAATGGCAAATATGAGAGTTCAATTACAGAGAAAAAGTGTAAAAAGAATGCTATGTTATTTAGGTAATGGTTGTATAACTATGACAGATAGAACTCGTAATTTATTACGGATATGCAGAGATTGTTTCCAATTATTTTTGACCAGGTTTGGCGGAGAATAAGTGCAAGTAACAAAATTTAATGCACTTGGCAACTGTTGAACGACGAAAATCAGCAGTCAGATTTAAAGTAAAAATTAAAACAATATTCAAATCAATTTATGTAATTTTAGAACTATTTCAGTTAAACTTGTCGGTTAAATCATTGTCATTTGTCCCATACAATTGACTGATTTGACCGTAATAGTTTTACATACATATGTTTTTTGTAAGTAACCTTTGTTTAGCCATATTTTGCGATAGATGTTCGCTGTGTATCTCGTTCGCTGAGTATCTCCCATACAAAATTACCTATTTTTGGAATACTACTATTTCTTTCATAACTTCCAATCGAAAAAATGGAGGATTTTTGAACAAGTTCAATTTAAATCCTATACCCCGTTGAAAATATAATCCTTTTAATATTTTGTATTTACTGGTGACATCTTAGAATCTGGGTTTAAATTCGGACTGTTAATTTTTCTTGTCATATTATTTTTTAATTTAGTTTAAAGCTTAAAAATATGCTACAGTTTAGCGTAATTGTTATTTTTATCTCAGTGCATAAAAATACACCCATTTTTATTAATAATTTCCTAATAAAGCCCAGGCAAACATTAAAAAACATCTTCAGATTTATTATAAAATTCCACAGATATTTTAAAAATATTTATTTCAATTTAATTATATAAATAAATTTAGTTTTTCACTATACTTGGAATGCCTAACTTCAGGCCTGCTATGCACTTCATTGTACAGCCTATAAACATGCCACACTTTTGGAAGAATTTAAAGCTTTGTGCTTTCAGTGCTATATTAACCCTCTTTTCCTGGATTTCCATTACAAGTTATGAGTATTTTACATTTTCTAAATTACATAACATAATTTTACTCCGTGGAAAACAAAAAACAGAATAGAGGAACCAGAGTCACACACAGCGAAAACACCGAGCACCGCCAGACAATTATAGGCGATTTCATTTGGCTATGCCTCAACCCACATCGACCACCCCACCCACAATAGTTATTGTTGCTGTGTAAGCCAACTAACATTTGTTGCTTTTAATTATTTTAGGTTATGTTGCCGTTGTTGTAGTTGTTGTTATTGTTCAAGAAGCAACAGCAATGACAATACTTGGCAAGATTGTCTATTTTTAGGGGCCACATATATATATGTAGTAGAAGTGGAGCACACACACATACACAAAAAAACAACAATAACGATAACAAAAACCAACCAAGCAACCTTTTGCGCTCTACCGCGAGTAAATGCCAGCTAGATGGGCCATTGTAGCGTAATTGTAATCGTACTTGAATATGGTTGTTACCAGGGATGGCAGGATGGCGCGGGCATAGATGGCATGGCTGTCAGTTTGGAACGAGTGAAATGCCACTTACATTATTTCCTTTTTTAATTACCACGAGACATGCCAGGCTTCAGTGGAGGAATGCTTACGTGGAGCAGGAGAGTTGGAGAGAGAGAGAGAGTGCAAGAGCGCGAGGTGAGAGTGCGGGTAGTACTCAGTCTGTTAGTTAGTTAGTTAGCTAGGCGAGCGCACAAACAAACCTACCAGCCAACGAGCGAGCATTGAGTGGGATATTTTAATCCATTTGCTTTCTTGCGACCGCCTAATTGTATGCTTTATTTATTTATTTATTGCGCTTTCGCCTCTTCGTTCTTTGGTTATTTTGCATATAAATTGTAATATTAAAATATATATGTATGTGTATGACGACCGCTGGTACACACAATTACTCTAAATTCGTTGGGAGACAAATTAATTGTTTTAACTAGAATTACATTTATAACGACTAGTCCAACAAATATGTACCTTTTATTACTATTATGAAATTGGCCAATGTAGCTGTTGCATAGTTTATGGCTACAGCTATAAAGTATGCTTCAATATATTAGTATGTAAAAGGGTCGTGGTGTAAGCAATATAGTGCAATTTCCAACAGGAAAGACACGTATACAATATCTGCCTTTACTTACAATCCCTAATATTAACAATCCCGATTTGTTTTCAAATTTTACATAAACCCAATATGAAAGAACAGAAATAGCTCGAATTTGACACTCAAGCCTCCCACTGTGCCTGGTAGTAAATAGAATATTTCATCATCATTTTATTGCACCTACAAAAATCTCATCTGTTTAATCAACTACAAGTCAGCTTTATTCTAAATTAAATTTTTCTACAACCGAATTTGATGTGTTAACAATTTATATGCAGCAATTTTTCAAATGCAATAGATGACTATTAATTAATGAACAGCTGTTAGACAGCATTCACCATTAACATAATACAATATAGTGGCAATCTAGCGAAAATATTTAACATTTACAAAGTTATGCATTTAAAACTATTGCAAATCGATAGACTACAAAGGGAATAAGTGGACAGAAATCTATCGATACCTATCTAATCTATTTTTGCTCTACGAATAACTCATTGATTATCATGGGTATCATAGCATATGTTCAATAATTTTTTTTTTATTATTAAAAAATGAATGCATAAATAATTGACATGATAAGCTGAAAATTGCAATTTACTTTATAGAGATTTACACATTTGCCCTAAAGTATGTAATTTTTTATGTGATAAATATACCAACAGAGCGTAATTGTCATAACGCGTAAACAATGAATAACGTAATGATAACAATGTTTGGAAAAACAAATAAAATGTAAAGCATAGTTTAAGGTAAACAATAAAAGGCAAAATTCTAGTTTACTTTTAGGGGATTAAGAGTGTATTACTATGTGTAACTTGGTCTTTATGAAACATTGGAATTAGATGTTGTTTTTAAGAAAAGAAAATAAAATATATAGCATAGTTTAAGGTAATTAACACAGTACAACATTTTTCAGCTCATTGATTTTGGACTCAATTCTGAGTACAGCACGTGAAAGTTGCCCCAAAAAGAAGAAATTCTGCATCAATCGTTTTGTCAAGTTATATGCCGTAATAATATAATATCGATTTGAAGTTAGTAAGTATATTGGAACTTCTAGGTAAATATTTATCATTTCTTCTAAACAACTAAATATGTGTAGCATGTATTTAGGTGTGTACAACAATTGGTTCCTGCTGTGATAATATTTTTTAAAGCTTGACTAATGTTTTATGTTGCTACTGAACTATAACTGAAATAAGTTTTTGAACGATAAATTACATAAAATATGTAGTATACATTTAGGATCATAAGCAACGTTTTTTTTACTAGCGGTTAATTCCAATCAAGTTGTGGATAGGTAAAAGTTTTTTTAAATAACATAACACAAAAAAAAAACAAGTCGATCTTTAGGAAACATTTACAATATGTAGCGCACAGTTGGTACAGTCCACTGCATTCTTTACAGAAAACCTCACTCCACGCCATCTATTGCTATAATAAGTTAGACTAGTTTTAAAAACTAATATCTATAAAAAAACCAATTGCCCTTTACAGCTCATGAATGATGTATGGGATGCTTCTCGCGTTGTTTCGAATTAACACGCTTTCTATTTTAAATTCACAACAAACGGCACCTACTTGTTTATCGACGAATGCGAACGTCACTGTTTGAGTAGTTTTTAGTAGACATGGCGATGGACTCGACACTTATACTGTGAAGTTACTGTTGACAACATCGAGGGGGCTGGCAATAAAAGAAAAATGTAGATGACTGAATGTAGGGAATCGAACCACGGATCTCCCGCCTGGTCGTCGCATGTTTTTACCACTATGCCACGGCCGACCGCATTTACAGACATTTTGTCGAAAAGTAGCGTTAAAGTCCTTTCTTGAACATTTATGGGTACGGTTTTACTAAACTTTTAATTTCCAAAACAAATAAGTCGCCTATGAAAAATTTTAAATATTTAAATTATGATGCATATCTTTAGGATGGTTAAAGTTGATCTTTGAAGAAAACTTCACTACACATAAAGTTTACTTTCATAAAATTCTTTTATAGCAATTTTTCTCTTAGGGATTAGGTTATATATCAGTTGAATCGAGAAAAAGTGTAATACATTAAAGGAGACGAGTTGGGCCCCAAGTATCTTAATACTTAATTAGTTTCAGGACCTTTTAGGGCGATTGAGCCATGTCCGCCTGTTTTGCGGCTAGTGGGCAGAATAACTCAAGGAAATCTTAACTGATCGTTATGAAAATTTGTCACAAATAATAGTTTCCAAAAATGGGCAGAATAGTCCCACGTCTATTAGTACTTCTAATACAAAATGACTTATTTTTGAAAAATTCTATTTATTCAATAACTTTCAAACGGACAGCTAAAGAACATTCAAATTTGGTCAGTCTAATTCCCTTGTAGCGTTAAGCAAACCTTCAGAAAACTAAATCCTTTGCCCCACCACTTCCGGTACCACCCATACAAATGACCGAATTGACCCTCATAATTTTACATAAAGGTTTTTCCAAAAAGAGGTGTTATTTTGGTATCCAAAGAAAAATTTAATTTTTTGAGATAAATGATCGGATGTTTATTACATAATAAAGAGGAAGGTATGCCGTAAATAATGAAAAACAACATCAGCCAAATGGCCACCACGAGCACGCTTACAGGACTATATCCTTTTCATGAAATTTTCCATAACCAAATCGTAAAGTGGCTCGACGCTGGGCCCTAAAGGAAGAAGTCGCAAGGTTTTTAATCGCAAGATTTTAGTGGCCAATTGTGATCATCTTTTCGAGAGATAACACGTTTCGGAAACTTTTCCCGTAAAACGTAAAAGATCAATAGTTTTGTCGCTTGTGTGGCACGTAGCGCAGTCTTGTTGAAAGTAAAAGTTGTCCAGATCAGTACCATCCAACTCCAATTATAAAAAATCACTAATCATCTGTCGAAAGCGCAATCTATTCACCGTAACTGTTGATCCAACCTCATTTTCGAAAAAATGACCCTGCTGGACCATAAACCGCACCAAACAGTCACACGTTGTGGACTGTTCTCAACAATAACTCTTAGGGTTTCCGAGTCCCATATGCAAATTTAGCTTGTTAACCGAGCCACCGAGGTGGAAATGGGCCTCATCAGGCAAGGTGATTTTTCGATGGAATTCCGGATCATTTTCATGCATTTCAAGGACCCAATCAGCAAAAACACGACGTTGTTGATGATCGGCCGGCTTGAGTTCTTGTGTTAACTGAACTTTATAAGCCTTAAGATCCAAGTCTTTATGCAAAATACAGTGTAATGACATTTGTGGAATGCCCAATTCCAAAGAACGACAAGGAATGGACAAACCTGGGGTTTCTTCAACACTTTGGGCTACAGCAGCAATATTCTCAATTGTTCTTGAGCGACGTGCACGTGTATCATTCCATTTTTAGTAATGGCGTAGTTTCTACTTGTTAAAGAATAAAAGCTTCAAAAGTGACAGCTACCGAAATAGCGGGCCATTCACAATAACACCTCTCATTGGAAAACCCTGTATATATCTTTTTTGTAAGCACACAGAATGTAATCATACCTATTTTGCATAAGATGTACGCTTATGAATAAGGACTTTATTGGACGATTTCTTTGGTACTTCCCATACAAAATTACCTTTTTTTTGGAAATATTATATTTCTGCAATAATTTTCATACGGACAGTTGAACAAACGGACATCTGGAGGACGTTATTATTTGGTTAGTTTGATTCCCTTGTAATAACGGACAAACCTACACAAAATACAAACATTTGCCACATCTCCTCTGGTGCCTCCCATACAAATAACCATATTCACTGTCATAGTTTTACATACATTCTGTTTTTTTGTATATACGTAGAATTCATTCATATTTTGCCCATGATATATGTTTTGTAAAAATGGACTATATCGGCCGACCCCTTCTGACACATCCCAATAAAAACTAACTTTGGGTAAAATAATATTTGCACGTAAATGTTGGTGATATACCCGAGAGATCTGACACTCAGAATTTAAAAAAATCTTTAAAAAATATTTTTACACGTAATTTTGTTTTATAAATTTTTATTATTTTATACTCTGTTTCCTGTTTTTCTGCGTTTCAAACTTCAAAACTCGACTTCACTTTAGTTGGTACAAAAGTAGGACAAAGTTGTTTATGCACAACGGTCAGCAAAACTCGAAAAATAAATTATTAAAAAATAGTACATATTTTTGAACATTTATGAACATATTCCAAGTATTTTCAGCTTAAGATACTGAAAATATTAACGACTTGATGCCAATCGTCTACAATACATACCATACTTTCAGGATATTACTATGTTTATAATATGTAGCATACTTTTAGGATTAGTACTATAAGTAGAAAACACCCCACCTCAAGTCGAAATTTGTTATTTATTACAAGAAAATAATAAACAACACAAACTAAATTATTATGCTCAAATAACTTAAACAACATACTTTCTCTTCTCACTGGTCGTTGTGGGTCATTGCAAATGCCAAGCACACACACAATGTTACAAGGTGTATCCATCGAACGAACATCTTGGAGAAATTATCATAAAACACCATTAAATTTGATTAAAATAATAAACATGAATCGAAACAGTGCTAAAATAAACATAAAAATAAATATTCTAATTCCCATAAGATTATCTCTAGTAATGCATTAAATTAAGTACTTATGTTTGCTGGCTGGCAATTTGCAAGCGTTGGGGTGCGTACGCTGTGGGAATATTTCTTAGCTATGTACCAAAAGCTAAAATAAAAAACAACAGACGATTACAAGCATTATAATTTCGTATAACGGTAACTTTTAGCAAACACCTCAATGGCAAGGAAACACTTCAAGTTAACCACCACGACGACGACGACGACGACGAAGACGACCTCATCTAGTCAGTTCCTAGCAAAATCCTCCACCAGCACAATCAAACAATCAGGCGAATTTTCTTTTTAGCTTTAAACGGAAGACAAACGAAAAATGTTTATGTCTCACATAAAAATTTATAACAGAGCGAGTAGTAATAGGCTACACCACCAGCAGTAGCATCACAACACTCTAGAGAAAATTCCAATGAAACAGTATAATATTGGTGCACAACAACCAGGGAGGGGAAATGTATAAATACCAGGTAATCAGCAATGACCAAAAAGCTCCAGCCCCAAATATCTTACTACGTAGCTTCATGATGGAGAAAATACTAAAGAAAAGAGACGATAAGAAGTTAGTAAAGTGTGAGAGTATGTTACTGTTACCTCCCCAGCTATACCACCAACACTACCACTATCACCCACCACCACCACTGCTTCACCACATTAAGAGTCAAAGGTAAATATAAAAGAATCAAAATAGTTGATCTGTGTTGCTCGGCCTATGGGTACAAAATCTCAGTATGACGTAAAGATAAGCAAAGAAAACCGGAAGTTAAACATTTAACAAAGGTGGAAAGCAAGCAAATGATTATGATGCGGGCAAACGCAAACAAATGGAAATTGAGATGGTTATAAAAATAAAATATCTGTACACATATACAAATAAGTTGGTATGTATGAGCATCAGCACACATATGCATATGCTCATATATCCATGTTATCGTTATCCCAGCAGCAAAAAATGGGGCTTTGCATGCCTTCTTACAGGCCTGCAAAGGCAGTCAGAAGCCCTACCCTTCAAATGCAGTCTTCATTTCAAATTAACATAGGGTGTCATAGGCAGGCAAGGCCTGCACATTCCCTTTCTCATTGAAGGCGTTTCAGTAGGCATGCCTAGTATGTCCTGCTTGGAGTCCTAATAACAAGGGCCTTCTATGAGGCATTGCTACTGCAGACCAGCTTGCAGGCCTGCAAAAGAGCATTTATAGAAGGACTTAAATAAATAAAAAAACATATGCGAATTATTTCCATATTAAATGATTTCCTACTTTTTATAAATTTTTAATACAATATTTATTACAATTTCTAATAACTATTTTATTTTTTTTAACCTCCAGCAGCGGGAATCGAACTCGCGACCTCAGTACTCATAGTTGGGCATGCTACCTACTCGGCTATCACGTGATATAGTTGTTGTACGACAAATAACAAACATGTGGTTTCATAAACAACAGCATCTGTCTTACCTTCCCTTAAGAGGCCTGTCAACAGGCCTAATCGGAGAAGTGACAAGTGCATGGCTATGAACGTCAATTCTGCCTTCTACTAATAGGACTGTCAACAGGCCTGTTTAAGGCAAGAAAGCTTGCATGACCTTTGTGCGCATCTATGGTATTTTTGTGGGGTCCACAGTAGGGCTGATCACAGGCCA
Source organism: Muscina levida (assembly GCA_964034835.1). Lineage (NCBI taxonomy): Eukaryota > Metazoa > Arthropoda > Insecta > Diptera > Muscidae > Muscina > Muscina levida. The sequence continues at coordinate 82,593,923 of OZ035884.1, forward strand.
GTTTTAAGAAGGGAAAGAGGCATGTCTGCGAGATCTTTTCTCATCATAGTAAGAGGCCTCATTGCAGGTCTCATTTGAGAAGCGAAATGTGCATGGGTATGGAATTTTTTGTTAGGCTTAGTGAAGGACTTATTATAGCCTGTATACATGCCTGGAAAAGGAAGGCGTATTTGAATGTCAACAAACTGCCTTTGAAGGCATGTTTGCAGGCATATTTTTACAATGCCTCGTCTTTTCCGCTGCTGGGATGGTCTTCCTGTGCAAAATATAGCAAGGGCCTGAACGGTGGCAGGGGGTAACGCAGTTAAGATAAAGCATCCCCCAGTTCTGTTGTAGTTGTAGTGTCTAAGAAACTAGAAACAATGCACGTGTACTTAAATTGCTCCAATTTATTACATTACTTCTTAGTTAACTGTCATTATTGTTATGTATAACACAAATGTGGTTCATATACTCGGCTCGGTGAGGGGGGGGAAGAGAGAGGGCTTATGAACTTCTGACCTTGCAACTTTTAATGGTTAGTTAAATCACAACTAGTTAGTTTGCTTTCTAAACACGACCACACGAATATTTAATCAACAGGGATAAGGAATCGGTGATCTTTGGAGGTATGGGTTTACATAGGGGAAACATTACATGGATGCCGATTGTGTACTATGTTGGCTATATTATGAGAATGAAAAAGCTGGCCAAGACCTTAATAAAAGTTATATAAAGAGAACTTTGTTTTCCGAATCTGGATTTAAATCGGAATTATGTATATCTATTTTTGCGAACAAGAAAAACATCAATAAATAAAAGAACAAATTTACGCAAAATTTGTTTTATAATTTATTTCATCTTAATAAAGAAAACCAAATCCATTGAGAAGACATTTTTTGGTATGTGCAATTCCATTGGGACTGGTGGGACAATGTTGCTCCTATTTTTGGTTAAATTTCATAAATAGAAAATTTATTATTAAAAAAGCTCTGATTACCAAGAATATTAATTACCAAACTGTCCATTAATAGACAACGACGAGTGTGACCTTAGAATTTTGAGCTTTTACAAATTAAGACTCAGGTTAAATTCTGCACAATTTTTTGTAGAAAGTCCACAATTATTGTGATGTTTTTGAATGTGTTAAGTACTTACTGTTCGCAGAAAACAACTTTTTTTTAATAAAAACTTTTTTTTAGAAAAAAGACGGATGTGACACCATTTTACGACGGGTGGGACCTAGTAGAATAAACTCTAAAGGTATGAACAAATTAAAGAGTTTATAGAGTTCAATTACATAACAAACATAAAAGTAAACCTATAAGACAATTATAAGACATATATTTATTCGTTATCTGTACTATCGTATATATTATCGTTGGAGTGGGTCAACTTTTTTCTCGACCAAGCGGTTATCAAAATCGTAATCTACGATGAATTCTATGATTATTTTCCAAAAAACATGTGTCTTACATCAAAATCGAGCCCTCGGTTAATAACGAAATCTTTTCGTATTGGGGAAAAAATCCACAACAAGCCCCACAACTGCCCCGGAATCGCCCCTAGAGGGTTCAAAAAAGTGGCCGACCCCCCGTCATTTTCCTACGTAACATTTTTCCGAAACATACCTACCCCCCATCTTCAGCACCTAAGGGAGCTTTTATACAAAAATTTAATTTTTATAAAATTTGCTCCCACTGCTCTAACCGCCCTAAAGCAGCCCCTAGAGGAGTCAAATGTATGACCGACCCCCAACAACCCATACAATTTTTTTAAATTAGCTCCAGCCGCTTACATGGTGCCTCCTAGAGGTGTACAATGTGTGACCAACCCCCACCAGTATTTTCCTCCTAATATTTTTCTCTCACATACTTACCCCCTATTCGAACACCATAAGGAGGCTCTCATACAAAATGCACTTATGTATGTAATGGCTTTTACCATGGCTAGTAGAAAAAAAAATTTTCATGTCATTCATATTTATGAAAATATTATTTTTTTCCCAGGGACGGGTGCTACCAAATGTTTTCAGTAACTAAATACTCAAATATCAAAATAAATGTTCACAAAATTTCACTATATTATTAATTGCACTTACATTGTTATTGTTGGAAAGTATTACGAGTAATGTTTCATCATGTAAAGTTACAATTTTATTAAACTTTTGCCATATTTAAGGGGACGGGTGTGACACAAAATTCGTATGTTTCTATTTACTCATAAAATTTTTATTATGAAATATAAAAAGCCGAAACCTTATGAGAAAGCCAATAGAAGTCTTGTCTTTCGGAGATAACAGTTTTTACTTATCAAGATAAATGGAATATTAGAAAATGTTAATGTAAGTCCTACCGTATAAAAATGGAGATGAGAGTGTTCGTTATGCTAATTTCAAACTGTTGTTTTTATACTTTTATATTTTTATATTTTTTTATTTTTGTATTTTTGTATTTTTATATTTTTATATTTTTATATTTTTGTATTTTTATATTTTTATATATTTATATTTTTATATTTTTATATTTTTATCGTTTTATATTTTTATAGTTTTATCTTTTTATATTTTTATATTTTTATATTTTTATATTTTTATATTTTTATATTTTTATATTTTTATATTTTTATATTTTTATATTATAACAGCAGAAAAATTGGCAAATATCTTTCAGCCTAAAAGTAGACTACACTTTTGTCCAACAGGATAATTAATAGCATATGCTGCATTTTTCAAGTAGTTATTTGCTTCAGACATAAGTATCTCCTATAGAATATTATCAATTTAATGCTCTTTCAAAAATGTTTTGCCTCCTCCCGCAAAAAACATCCTCCGCCTATCGCTCTCTTTGCGTCTATTTATTCCGTTTAATTTGCAAAACCTATAAAGCAGTGAAGCGCTGCTTTTTTCGCATTTGCCAATTCTCTTTTAAATAAATATTTCCTCTTTTTATTTTTTTTTTAAATTGTCCCTGATTATATGCTAAGAACGAGGACGTACCAAAGGCGTCAAAGCCAACCAACGCCAAGCAGCATTTCAAGCTTCAGAAAGTTGTGAAGATGAACAACAACGCCAACGATAGCAATGAAAGCAGCAATGAAAAAGTAGGAAAAAAACACGAAATGTTGTGAATGCAAATAAATACAGATCACGTACAAAAGCATATTTATAGGCTTCCATCAAATACAGCATATGAAGTCAGGTTTGCTCACTACAAGGGAGTCGATGGCGGTATGGAGGACACCAGAGGAATAGGGCATAAAAGGGCCATGGCAATATGGCAAAATGAGGCCACTTATTTTCGTTTCATTCAGTTGCGAATACATAACATTATTTTAAATAGAAAAATTAGATTACTTTCTGTTTTCATGCTGTTCATTGTGACTATCGTTACAATAATGGAACCTCATCGAGTTTTTTTTCATTGCCGTTGAGATTGTATATTAACAGATTACATTCTTAGTGAATTAAAAAAAAAAAAATAATAATACATATAATAGGGAATATGAAGATGCAAATGAAGACGAACAGTTTTAAAGTTATTATGTAGATGGTTTAAGCAAGCGTCTGTACTGGTGACTGATAGCTACCATTAAGATACAACTTACTTGCCTTTGCCTCCTCTGAATTAGATATGGGAATTGACCCACCTCTATTTTTATACTCACACATTGGGACTTATAGTTTTAAGACGATTACAAACGTCAGTTTACGGGTACTTAAAAGTTGCAGAGGGGGGCGTAGATCAAAGAAATGTAAATAACTATGATATGTCTCGAATTCAGTTCACCTACATGATTTGTGCGTGTTTTATATATCATGTCGGCTCTGACCGCCACCATATATATCTACTTTTATTTGTTTCCTTTGTAAATAGTATGCTAAAACATCTCGCTGGCCACCTATAGGCTATTATTCGCTATTATTCGTATTATACTATAAACCAATCCACACCCTTGGTTAATGACGTATTGAAGTTTTATCACACAGACACAATGATTTTAAATCATGTATTTCGAGAAAAGATGAGATAACCATGTATTATACAAATTTAAATTTATTATATCTTTTAATACAATTTCAAACTCACATAACTAGGTTGCCACCTATCGGCGGTAAGGTGTGTTAATCTATAAACTCAACTACACGCTAAGATAATGACTTCCTGAAGCTTTATCGCAATCAGATGAGCTGTAGAAAAGTGTATACGTAACACACAGACCCATTATTTCATATATCTTTATTACATCTTTTAATCCAATTTCACACTCAAATAATTTGAACGCCACCTATCGCCTGTAAACAGTGTTATTCTATAAAATTCACTACACGCCGAGATAATGACTTCCTGAAGCTATATTGCAATCAGATAAGTGGTATAAAAGTTTATACGTAACACACAGACGCAATAATTCATATATCGTTATTATATCTTTTAACCCAATTTCACATTCAAATAACTCGGTCGCCTCCAATCGGCTATCAACTGTATTATTCTATAAACTTAACTACACGCTAATATAATGACTTCCTGAAACTTTATCGCACTCAGTTAAGAGATATAAAAGTGTATAAGTAACACACAGTCGCAATAATTCAAATATCGGTATTATATCTTATAACCTAATTTCACACCCAAATAACTCGGTCGTCGCCTATCGGCTGTAAACTGTGTTGATCTATAAACTTAACTACACACTAATATAATGACTTCCTGAAGCTTTATTGCAATCAGGTAAGAGGTACAAAAGTGTATACGTAACACACAGACGCGCATTATTTCAAATATCGTTATTATATCTTTTAAGCCAATTTCACATCCAAATAACTCGGTCGCCGCCTATCGGCTGCAAACTGTGTTATTCTATAAACTGAACTACACGCTAAGTTAATGACTTCCTGAAGCTTTTTTGCAATCAGATGAGGGGTGTAGCAGAGTATATGTAACACACAGACGCGCATTATTTAAAGTATCGTTATCATATCTTATAACCCAATTTCACACTGAAATAATTAGGTTGCCACCTATCGGCTGTAAATTGTGTTATTCTATAAACTGAACTACACGCTAAGATAATGGCTTACTGAAACTTTATCGGAATCAGATCATAGGTATAAAAGTGTATACGTAACACACAGACGCGCATTATTTCAAATATCGTTATAATATCTTATAACCCAATTTCACACTGAAATAATTAGGTTGCCACCTATCGGCTATCAACTGTATTATTCTATAAACTTAACTACACGCTAAAATAATGACATCCTGAAGTTTGATTGCAATCAGATGAGGGGTATAGCAGTGTATACGTAACACACAGACGCACTAATGTAAATATCATTTTTATATCTATGAACCCAATATCACACCCAAATAACTCGGTCGCCGCCTATCGGCTGTCAACTGTATTATTCTTGAAACGTAACTACACGCTTAATTAATGACTTCCTGAAACTTTATTGAAATCAGATGAGCGGTATAGCAGTGTATATGTAACACACAGACGCAATAATTCAAATGTCGTTATTATATCTTTTAAACCAGTTTCACACTCAAAAAATTAGGTTGCCACCTATCGGCTGTAAACTGTGTTATTGTATAAACTTAACTACAGGCTAAGATAATGACTTCCTGAAGCTTTATCGCAATCAGATGAGCGATATAGAAGTGTATATTAGGGTGAGTCTTAAAAAATGTTTTTGGAATTTTTCATGGGCCAAGTTAAAATTTTATTAAGACGTACAAAAAAACTCTATGTGAATTTTTTTAATTTTTTTCTTAAAGGTTTAGGGGTCGCTACCGGGGTTCGAAATTCAAAATTTTACCGTCATCCTGAGGGATAAGCCGAATAACTCGAGTAAACCTTAACTGATTCTTATGAAAATTTTTCAGTATTAATATTTTCCATAACGAAGTAATGGAATTGTAAATGGGCAGAATTGCCCCACCCCTTCTGGTACCTCCCATACAAAATTACCTATTTTTTGATAATTAATATTTCTCCCATAACTTTCAAACGGACAGCTGGATGGCATTTAAACTTGGTCAGTTTAATGACCTTGTAGTAACAGATAAACCCCTAGAAAATCAAAACCTTTGTCACACCCCTTCTGGTACCTCCCATACAAATGACCGAATTGACCCCCATATTTTTACCTACATATCTTTTTAGTAAAAATACTGAATTCAATAAAATTTTGTGTAAGATGAACTCATGCACAAAAATGACTCGTGAGTGAATGTGGACTATACCGGCCAACCCCTTCTGGTACCTCCCATACAAAATTACCTATTTTTAGACAAATTATTATTTACCAATAATTTCCAAACGGACATCTGGATGGCATTTAAACTTGGTCAGTTTAATTACCTTGTAATAACAGATAAACCCCAAGAAAATCAAAACCTTTGTCACACCCCTTCTGGTACCTCCCATACAAATGACCGAATTAACCCCCATATTTTTACCTACATATCTTTTTAGTAAAAATACCGAATTCAATAAAATTTTGTGTGAGATGAACTCATGCACAAAAGTGACTCGTGAGTGAATATGGGCTATATCGGCCAACCCCTTCTGGTACCTCCCATACAAAATTACCTATTTTTAGACAAATTATTTTTCACCAATAATTTCCAAACGGACTGCTGGATGGCATTTAAAATTGGTCAGTTTAATTACCTTGTAATAACAGATAATCCCCCAGAAAATCAAAACCTTTGTGACACCCCTTCTGGTACCTCCCATACAAATGACCGAATTAACCCCCATATTTTGACATACATTTTTTGTAAGTATGCTGAATTCATTTATATTTTGGTAAAGATATACCCTTATTGTAATTTTACTAATGCTTATCTTAAATATAAATCTAGTTTAATGAATGTTATATGATATTCAATGTAGATAATGGAACGCTATTGTCTTGCCCCATTCCACTAATTTGCAGTCCAACTTAGGAATTTTTACAGTATAGTTAATAAGAAATGATTTATTTCAAATATGTTCATCAGTTTTTGTTGTGTTATTATTTAAAAAGATACATTTAAAAAAAATAAAATTTAAATTAAACAGTTAAAAAAAAAATATTAAAATAAAAATTTAATATAATAATATTAAACATCAATTCATTGCATGAAAAACTTAACATTAAAAAATATAATTATAAACAACTGCATTTACTGCTTATAATTTTCTTTAAATTTTAAAATATTGTAAAATATATTATTATTTACACATGGTAGATTTTTTTGGATCTGAATATTTTTTTCTAAATTCTTTCACCAATAATAATAGTAACTTCTTCTGTTCTTCATTATGTGTATGCAATTTATTGTATTCCTGCATCAAGGCCACTTCGCGTTCAGCAATATCATTAAAAACCCTCATAGACCGAACTAATTCTTTACTTAATTTACAGTCTGCAACAATCTTCAACATTTTTTTTTAGGAAACCCGATATAATACCCGTTCTGCTGAAAAATTTAAGAGTATTGTTGGATACAAAATGCTCAAGACTTTTAGAATGTAATAGGTTTTCATCTACTGTAACTCGTTTTTCTGGATTATCTACTCCTTCTATGTTTAAAGCATTTACCATCTTCTTCTTAATTTCATGAGAAACTTTGTCATCAAAAAAAGCAAATCCATCTAGCTCTTCCGACAAATACCAGAGATGACCTAGAATTTTTTTAAGGCTATTGCCGCTATCTCTTTATTAATTGTTGCATAAGACTTCAAGTCTTTTAATAACTGGAGGTCATAAATCAAATATTAATTATAAAAATGCAAACATCCTGTATTTCACATAATTCGCTTTCCTTTAGCTTGAACTGCTCTCTGAATAAATATATTTTTATGGAACATATTGCCTTAGCCATCCATCTAGCACGGTGAAGACTTGCTGGTGCTCTGAAGAATATTGGTGTTTTTGGAACACCTCCGCAGAATATTATTGTCAGCTTAAGTAGCTCTTTGTAGTCATCTCGTGGCTGAAACTCTTTAAGCTGATTTTGGGCAAAACAAATAGCATCCGCAGAATTCTTTATGTTTTTTTTTGTAATGGAATGGTTGCTGTTTGATATTTTGGGGAAGTCCCGAAATACCATGCATAAGTCATATTATATGATTTCTACGTTTAAAACTGCGCATGGATTTCAGGGCACTGAAGCGAGTTCTTTTGTACTTCTTAATAACATTTTAAGTTAACCTATGAAAAAAATCAAAAATAAGTAGCATATCTATGTAAAACTAGCAGGGTGAATTCGGTCATTTGTATGGGAGGTACCAGAAGGGGTGTGACAAAGGTTTTGATTTTCTGGGGGTTTATCTGTTATTACAAGGTAATTAAACTGACCAAGTTTAAATGCCATCCAGCTGTCCTTTTGGAAATTGTTGGTATAAAATAATTTGTCTAAAAATAGGTAATTTTGTATGGGAGGTACCAGAAGGGGTTGGCCGGTATAGTCCACATTCACTCACGAGTCACTTTTGTGCATGTTTTCATCTCACACAAAATTTTATTGAATTCAGAATTTTTACTAAAAAGATATGTAGGTAAAAATATGGGGGTTAATTCGGTCATTTGTATGGGAGGTACCAGAAGGGGTGTGACAAAGGTTTTGATTTTCTGGGGGTTTATCTGTTACTACAAGGTCATTAAACTGACCAAGTTTAAATGCCATCCAGCTGTCCGTTTGAAAGTTATGGGAGAAATATTAATTATCAAAAAATAGGTAATTTTGTATGGGAGGTACCAGAAGGGGTTGACCGGTATAGTCCACATTCACTCACGAGTCACTTTTGAGCATGTGTTCATCTCACACAAAATTTTATTGAATTCAGTATTTTTACTAAAAAGATATGTAGGTAAAAATATGGGGGTTAATTCGGTCATTTGTATGGGAGGTACCAGAAGGGGTGTGACAAAGGTTTTGATTTTCTGGGGGTTTATCTGTTACTACAAGGTCATTAAACTGACCAAGTTTAAATGCCATTTAGCTGTCCGTTTGAAAGTTATGGGAGAAATATTAATTATCAAAAAATAGGTAATTTTGTATGGGAGGTACCAGAAGGGGTGGGGCAATTCTGCCCATTTACAATTCCATTACTTTGTTATGGAAAATATGAATACTGAAAAATTTTCATAAGGATCAGTTAAGGTTTACTCGAGTTATTCGGCTTATCCCTCAGGATGACGGTAAAATTTTGAATTTCAAACCCCGGTAGCGACCCCTAAACCTTTAAGAAAAAAATTAAAAAAATTCACATAGAGTTTTTTTGTCGTCTTAATAAAATTTTAACTTGGCCCATGAAAAATTCCAAAAACATTTTTTTTTTTGCCAAATAAGAATCAACCTAGTGTATATATAACACACAGATGCAATAGTATTAATGTCGTTATTATATCTAACGTGCAAATAACACATGTGTTATAAAGTTGCTATCACAAAATCAATATGTTATTTTAAGGTAACAGATTAAAATATCCTAAATTTAAAAATAAATTGAAAAATAAAGGAATAAAAGCTCTAACTGGTTTATAAACGAAAATCATTTCGACACGTAGAAATTACTGTGCCAACATAATGTGACACTTTTGTTATTTATTTCAATTACAATCTATTACAAATATCGTCTCAAAGTGATATCATTAGTTTTCAAGTTCCGTACAATTCTCTTTGTTATCTCCATCACCCTCCCCTCGCCGATGAATTATTCGCGTAGACCTGAAGATGGCGGACAATAACAAAAAAAATTTACCTCATACCAAGTGTGATATCGCTAAAACTAAGAATTTCTAAATGTAAACAGAAACAAATGCGATGACAAATTGTGGTGGCATTTACAGCCGTTGTTGGTATGTACATATGTAAACGTTTCCACATGTACGGCTTGCTGTATACACACATACACTGTGGTGCAAAAATGAGCCAATGTTTTAAACAAAGTATGTAATTAAATATTTTTTGTAGTTTTTATTAAATTATTTTCAAGCTTTTTGTTAAATTTAAAATATGCATCTGTAAACTATGTAAAGCAATAGCAAAAATATATCTAACATAACTGTATGTATATTAAAACCAAACATTTTGTAAATCAGACTATTGGCACACTTTTGCTCCAAGGTTGTTCTCATCTAAATTTAATAATTAATCCAGTATACTTTTAGTTTTTTCAACTGATCTATCCTATTTGAGGTATATTGACAAAGTTTAGCAACATAATATAAAGGAATTTTGTTTCATTCACCCTCATTCACCCTCATTAATACTTTTCGCGGCTCCTTCGTTTCTGCCAGCCCTCGTTTTAGGTAAGCCCACAGGTTTTCGATCGGGTTTAGATCTCTACTCTGCAGTGGCCACTCCCGGACCCAAACACCTGCGAACTAAGCCATTCCTTGACAATTTTTACAGAATGTTATGGGTCGGTGTCATATTGGAAGATGGCATTCTCTAGTCTTTCTGGCATTTTGACCAGGGTTATGGGACAAATTACCTTGCAAAATGCTAAGATAGTCTTCCTTTCGCATTATACCTTCGATCCGTATAAGTGGTTCTACACTATCTGGGGTTACACTTCCCTATGCCATAATAGAACCGCCTCTGTGCTACATGGTTTGAGATTGGCATCTTGTGAGTATTTGTTTTAACTTTTTTTCTGATATATATGATCTTTTATGTTTAATTTGTATGTCATATGGTCAGATGAGACCAAAATCATTAGATACCAATGGGATGGGTAGGTTTGGTATTGGGCCAAACGATCAACCACACCAAATCCTGCTCGTGTATCTCAAACCATATAGTGCAGAGGCGGTTCTATTATGGTATGGGGATGTGTAACCCCAGATAGTGTAGAACCACTTACACGGATCGAAGGTATTCTGCGATAGGAAGACTATCTTAGCATTTTGCAAGGTAATTTGCCCCATAACCCTGGCCAAAATGCCAGGAAGACTAGAGAATGTCATCTTCCAATATGACAACGAACCAAAACATTCTGTAAAAATTGTCAAGGAATGGCTTAGTTCTCAGGTGTTTGGGGCCAGGGAGTGGCCACTGCAGAGTCGAGATCTAAACCTGATCGAAAACCTGTGGGCTTACCTTAAACGAGGGCTGGCAGAAACGAAATAGCCGCGAAAAGTATTAATGAGCTGGAGGAGTGGGTTCAGGGTGAATGAAACAAAATTCCTGTATATTATGTTGCTAAACTTTTAAATATACGACAAAAAGGATACTTCAGTTGATAAAACTAAAAGTATACTGGATTAATTATTGAATTTATATGAGAAAAACCTTGGAGCAAAAGTGTGCCAATGGTCTATTTTTCAATTGTTTTGTTTTAATATACATACAGTTATGTTCGATATAATTTTGCAATTGCTTTACATAGTTTACAGATGCATATTTTAAATTTAGCAAAAAGTTTGAAAATAATTTAATAAAAACTACAAAAAATATTTAATTACATACTTTGTTTAAAGCATTGGCTCATTTTTGCACCACAGTGTATGTACAGATGTCTCTGTACTTACATGCGAGAGGTTTAATTTTATAGAAAATAAACATGCTATTTTTAAAAAAAATTAATTGAATTGAGCGATCTAAGAATGTATATTATAATAGAGAAGATACACGATAGATGGTGAATAATAAAAACAGGCACGAAATCGAATTTACAGACGGAAAAAATCTGTGTAAGAAAATATCAACTTTGCACTTATATTTCCCACATGCCATCTATCGTTTATTTATTGTACTATATTATAAACTATTATTGACACAGTGACAATTAATTGCTAAAGTTTTATCGTTATCAGATGAGCGGTATATCAGCCTTTATGTAACACACAGACATGTTTTCGTACCTAATGTGATAAAGTAAAGTAAGAGAACATTCACTTTGTATTAGATTACATTATAAAGTTGGGGGTACATCTTAATTTACGTCACGTCACTATTATAAATCTATCTGTTTTTCTACATTACAATGTTAGAAATCACTGCTTATCATTTAGCATCAATGTGTTGCCATTTATTATCATAGTAAAGATTTCATACAGGATTCTAAGCCAGGCCAACCGTATGATAGTTGCGTGTTCTTACAATTATGATACGGTCGGTCTCTATGTAACACTGCTTCGATCTCGTGTTAAACAGGATACCATGTATGTTTAACAGTTAATATAACACTGTTAATACCTTAATGTTAGATAATAAAAATGGTTAGCAAATAACATTTTGATGTACGATTACAAACTCTTGTCAAACAATTAACATTTAAACTGTTGTCTTCTTCCGTTTTCATTTAAATCATTCTTTCCTAATGATAAACTATGATAAATACGTCAACTTTTTTTTCCTTTGTCTTTGTTCGCTTTGTTTTAATTTCTTCTGTTCTATGCCTTCGCATAAACGACAACACATCAGCGCGTCAATTGTGAGGTATAAAAATAAACAGCAGACGGCAAAGACATAGCAAATATAACGTCATCAATGATTGCATTCACTGAAATGAATGCAATTTTAAGAATTTTTCTGTTGTCATTCTCTGAGGGTACTTGACTCTCTCTCGTTCTCTCTGCACGCGTCAGTGTTTACAATACTTCGAGGCGGTGGTTCCCTATCGCGGCTCTTTTAGGGGGCACTACTAAAATTCAAGTTTAAGGGGTTATAAAGTCAGATTTAGTTTCCTGCTTATGGATGTTTTTTTAACTTTTTAGAATTATACCTATAATAAACTGATAAATGTTTTCCATAGCAAGCATACTACTTGGGAACCCCTGTCTAAAAGATACGTATGCTAACCATTGAGTGTTGTTAACAGAAATCTTGGATACTTAAAATAGCAAATAATTATTACGTAGATTGGTTTTCACCAGAACGGAGAGATTGCTATACAGATTTCATTGAATATAAGATGTGATGGAATTGACGAAGAAATTGCATAGCTTTTTCTATGGATTTGAAATTGTCATTTAACTGAGATGAGGTATGCGATATATGCGCAGATGGCACTTATAGCTGCGAAGTTATGTGTTGGAACTAAAATTATATTATTTTTGGAAAATTAGAATAGCCAATGAAAGATTCGAAAGATTTAAAAACATACCTTATAAAAATAAAATAAAATTAGCAGATCTCATTGGAGTTATATTCCTTTAAATATACAGTGATTAATAATAAATTCTACTAGTTTCCATAAAAATTTTAAAAGTTTTCTCGATTTTAGTGTTTGATCTATTATTTTTTATTGTAAATATCACTAATGTTCCATTAGTTGCAACATAACAACATTGATCACAATGAATAGAGTCAGGCCTAACCAAACTTTGAAATATTTCCCAATGTTTGGTTTTAAATATGGAATAAATTATGTACGCCATTGAAGTCAATATGTCCGAAATATATATTTTCATTCTATTTGTAGCCAAAATATCTGATTATTGGATTGGTATATGTGTGATATTTTGTCCTGCCACATTAAATCCCAGTGAGGCTTAAAAAGCTTTCAACCGTTGATTTTTTGCTCGAGAATTATTCGATGTTTTATTTTTTTATTATTTTAATTTATTTAATCTAAGGTTGAAAAAAATGCAAAAGCGCTAAAAAGTATGCAATTATTTTCGGTAATAATAATAATATAACAAAAGAGCCTAAAACGTTACAAATTCCCCTATACTATACTTACTTACTTCAACGCGATTTTAAATTATTATGGCATGTAACTTGACATAACGAATGATGCAGAACTTCTTCTTCTTGGGTCTACTACACGTGCAGTTTTCAGAATTGAGTCCCAAATCAATGAGCTGAAAAATGTTGTACTGTGTTACGTAGAAAAAAATATTTTTAAAATTTAGGGGTGAAAACTGTATTAAAAAATTCATTTATTAGAAAATCATGCAGTTCGTCAACGACATCTATAGGACAAATATAGTACTCGTCGAGACCTATACAAAGGTGTCTTGTATGTTACGATTGAGCCACACACTGAAAAACACAGTGATAAAAAACGATTATGGTTGTTTTTCGCGTAGAGTGCGGCTGAGGCCAATTTATTCTATGCCGTGCTCAGCCTCGTTACAGCACCCAACTCCTTGAAGAGTTGAAACCGCACGACTTGAATTACCGCTTTAATTTCAGTCATTGGGCTCTGCAACAGCATAATGAAGATCTGCTGTAATGGCGCAGTATTTGTTTTTATTTTAGGGACAAGGTAAACTTCTGGTATAATGGTTAGGCCAATGTGCAATGTTGCCACATTAAGCCCGATGAGCTACCTGAAAAAACTTTAGAACCACAGTTACGTTAACAAAAAATGGAAGGCATCGGTTCGTATTTCTTAAAATACTATCAGACAGAACATAACCGGAAATGGTAAGCACTACCGCATCATGATGGTCGCATAAGTTTCGGTTATTTTGGAAAGAGTGGTCGAAAGTGGGTCCTTCTAATTAGACCTCCTACTGCGTAGCTGCAGTCAATATGATAATGAAATTATCTTTAAAAATATAATGTCAGAGATTAGTCTTTCCGGTAATTTCCCAATTCCATTTTAAGTGTTTTATTTAAAATTAAAAAACAAATTTCGAAATGAATCACCCTTTACTATGCAATCGATCCAATATAAATGGTCTGTAACTATCGGTAATCAAGACAAATTATAAAAAATTTTCAGTGATTTTTAGAAAAGGCTCACTTTTTTTTATTTAATTCCTCTGAATTGTAGGCCAGCTATCAGGCCTGCAAAAGAACATTTCTTGAAAAAAATATATGCGAATTATTTCCACATTTATAATTTTTATTAAGTTTTTCAAACTCAGTCATATTTGAGTAATGGATACTATTTGTTCCTATAATTTGTAATAACTTTTTATAGTTGGACATGTTATCTACTCGGCTATACAAGTTAAAGTTGTTGTACGACGAATATCCAGCAAGTGGCTTTCATAAACAACAGCATCCGCCTTACCTTACCATCAGAGGCCTGTTTTAGGCTGGAAAGTTTGCATGCCCTTTGTACAAATCTCTGGAATTTTATGAAAGGTACACAGAAGGGCTGCTCACAGGAGAGATTTAAGAAGGGAAAGAATCTTATCTCGCCCTTGTAAGAGGCCTCTTTGCTAGTCTCATTTTAGAAGCGAAATGAGCATGTGTATGGAATTTTTTGTTAGTCCTAGAGAAGGACCCTACTATGTCCTGTATTTATGCCAGGTAAAAGAAGTCATACTTGTATGTCAACAAACTGCATTCAAAGGCATGTTTGCATTTTTACAATGTCTTGGCTTTTCCCGTTGCTGGGATGATCGCATATATTTAATCACCTTGTGCGCCACCTATAGTATATTTGTTGTACTATAATAATTTACGCAATATAGAAGAAAATCCATTACTCACAATGTAATGAAATTACATATCGTCTGACTAATGCTTGTGTTTAGAACAACATTAAAGGTAACAACAAACATTTCAAGATATTAAAAATTTCATCGATTAAATTAGGTGGCAGGATCTGTAAACTTTAAGATAAGTGGTCCAAGCTAAATGCGATTTATAGAGCCATTAAATATATATTATTCTGTCGTAGATTTTTATTCAATAATATAGAATTTGTTTCCTACTTTTTTATTCCACATCTTAAAACAAACAAAAATCTTTTATATTCGAAAATGTCAACTTTTATTTGATACCCAAGGTGTAATACTGAAACTTGCACGGGCAAGTAAATAAATCAATGAAGAGGTCATATCCTTGCAAACTTTGAAGTTACTTAAACGAAAAATTTTTTAGGCAAAGAAAAACTGAGTACGTAGATTTGTTATGTTGGTTCTCTAATTTCTAAAAAAACGTTTTGTGATGACCCAAAACTCATGTCAAACGTTTATGTAGATAATAGTCTTTATGTCGATATAATGAAATTAGTTTTCGCTCTTGCTAAAATCCTTTCATGTCTTTTTTTTAATAACATACTCCAAATCATTTTACGTAATCGTAAAAAGCATTTCTAGCATTTTCCTTTAAAGCGGCGTCGTATCGTTGCCCCGCTGTAGCCGAATGTTGTAAAGTTCATTGAAACCAACGGTGTCATTGATTAAGATAACATTTGTCAGGCTAACTCTAGAGACAAACATTCACCACTGCAGAGAAAAAGACACCCAGTATCCTTGCAACCCCAACACCCACTCAAAAATCATAAAAAACCGTTACCCGATTTTGTGTGAGCCGATTTCACATGTCAAATGGTGTCTCATTTAATTTATGATAGTTTATTATTATTGAGTTTTAAATTTGAATTTAAAAACATCTACTACATAACAATGTAAAGAACACCGGGGAGTGAGAGTGTGAGAGAGAGCGAGCGAGAGCAAAATATTCGCTTGAGCATAACTGCCCCCATGCGGGGATAACTTGCTAAGTGGAACAGTAAATACGAGTGATATTTGCCACAGCAACAGTCGAGCAAAATAAAGAAGGCAGAATGGTGAGAAAATGTGGCAAAGAGTGTGTTGATAGCTAAGTTTGTGTGCACAAACATCCAACACTATGTTGAGCACAGGACTTCTCACTTACTTAAACCCCATAACAGCGAAGGGTATGATGGTCCTCGTTTCACAACCCCTACGAGCACACAACTGGTGAGAGCCTCCTAGTCATACTTGTGAACTAACAAGTAACATATAAATAAATTATTTGTTAAAACAAATAAGAATTTAATAACTAACGACAAGACGTCCTGTTAACAACATTTTCATGTGAAAAGAGAGCAACAGAGCGACAAATAGAGAACAACACTGCCTTAACACTTTGTCGTTGCAGGCAGTTGCATATGCCAACAGTTTTACTCTGAACTCAATTGCTGTGCCGTCTCTCCTTGCTCATTGAGTCATGTTTTAAAGAGAACAGGAAATCCTGCGCATTGACAATCTCACGCCAACCACTCGTAGACCCTTTATAACTCCTGGCAGCCTTAATAACCCCTGGCAGCAGATGTATGGACAAACGTATATCCTGCTTCTGTGGGAGAAGGCACACAAAGCAAAGCTGACGAGAAAAAAAACGAAACTCAGTCTCTGTAGACTCATAAATTATACCGCGTTTGGTTCTTAATGTCCTGTACGTGTTTTATCATGTTTAATTTTGTTTAAAAACAGTATGAACCGTAAAGAAAACAACCGATACAACGCGCAACTACGATAACATTTGCTGCTTTCCACTGACGCCGCATGACATTCATTCGCTTTTGCAATTTTTATCATAAAAATACTTTTTCATTTCATTTTGCTGTTTTTAGCATGAGGGGGTTTTTTTATGGGGAACTTTTTAAATCAAGCAAACGGATGGTAAAGTTGTAATGGAACTGAGAATGATTGGGGGAGGGGAGGTCGATATTGATATGGGATCTGGCAAAAAGCAGGGAAATAAAAAAGGGATTTCACATAAAGGATCGTGGGGGAAGATTCTAAATAATATAATATATAACTTGTTTGTTTGTATATTGTTATAAAAATTTTATATATTTTAAAATCTTATACGGAATATTACACAGTACAACATTTTTTGGCTCATTGATTTGGGACTCAATTCAGGGAACTGCACGTGAAAGTAGCCCCAAAAAGAAGAAGTTCTGCATCATTCCTTTTGTCAGGTTACATGTCATAATAATTTAATATCGATTTGAAGTTAGTAGGTATCGTATAGGGGTTTTTGTCACGTTTAAGGCTCTATTGTTTGACATAACTCGAGAACAACTAGTGCGAGTTACATATACCCTCACCCTCTGTAAAATAAAAAATTTTCTATTATATTGATATTTTTACTCGATTTCTAAAGTGGGCGGAGTGGTACATTTGTATGGGTGGTACCTGAAGGGGCCTATCTAGACTTCCAGATTTTTTCTCTAAAAATTAATACTGTTATAGCTTCACTAAATACAGAATTCGGACACGATCGGGTTGGGTGTATTGATATTATTACTGCATCTCTAAAGAGGGCGGAAAGATACATTTGTATGGGAGGTACCAGAAGGGGCGTATTAAGACTTCCAGATTTTTTCTCTAAAAAATTATACTGTTACAGCTTCACCAAATACAGAATTTGGACACGATCGGGTTGGGTGTATTTATATTATTAGTGCATCTGTAAAGGGGGCGGAAAGATACATTTGTATGGGAGGTACCATAAGGGGCGTCACTGGACTTTCAATTTTCTCAAAAACTATATCCTGTTTTAACATAACAAAATACAGAATTTGGTCACGATCGTGTCGAGTGTATTCATATTAAAACTCCACCTCTAAAGTGGTCGGAATGGTACATTTATATGGGAGGTACCAGAAGGGACGGTACCTAAGTAGTTTTAGGGAAATATTAACTCGTGCAAAATTTCAGAACATTTGGTTGCGTCCGGACAGCCAGACAGTCAGACGGACATCGATCAAACGACTTAAAAAGTCATGAATCGAATTTGGTTCAAAGAAACCTAGGGTCTAAAGTGACTCCTTCTATGTGTTACACTTTTGGGTCATATCAAATGATATATACCCTCATCCCTAAGGGTGATGGTATAAAAAAAATTAAAAATTACAATTGCAACAGTTTCACTTTTCCATTCATCAAATGATTTTGAACTGGGTTTATTTTGCAGCAGTCGCAATAAAACTGTTGTATTCCGTGGCGTACGATTTACGTGGAATATTACTTATGATAATCATACGCCACCATATAGATGTTTTGTCAAACAAAAGAGCCTAAAACGTGCCAAATCCCCCTATACGATACTTACTAACTTCAAATCGATATTCAATTATTATGGCATGTAACTTGACAAAACGACTGATGTAGAACTTCTTCTTTTTGGCGCCTCTTTCGCGTGCAGTTCACAGAATTGAGTCCCATCTGTTGTATAGTAATCAAAAGATGGACTCTCCGATTAGACCACTTATGGCGTAGTTGCAGCCTATTTTTGAAAGTAATTGTCAGAGATTGTTGTTTTGAATTATAACAATGATTCCGATATCTAATGCGATTTGAAGTGTTTTATTCTAAACCAAATAAAAAGTCCTTACTAAAACACCCTTTAAAATACTCTTACCTAAAACTCTACTTTAATGTTAATTACTTTAGTATCTTTGTAACTTTAAACAATTGCGGAAAAACGATAATTTGAAGTCACAAATTAAACATGATTGTCATTTGTTTGTGTAATCAGTCAGTCAGTCAGGCAGTCACCTGGTTGACATTTTGGTTGCATCATTTGTTACCTTACTTACTTACCACTTTTCAAGTGTGCTTTCGTAATTGAATTCGAAATGTTCTAAATGTATTTATTTATACGTCTATGTAAATATTTTATAAACAGTTAAATGTATATGTGTTAGTTTGATGTTACACACACACACATACACACACAACGTGTTTGTACTATTCTGTGTGGCAACTGGCACTCGCATTTGTTTGTTAGTTCGATATTTGAAACGTTTTTGCATTGTGTGGAAATTTTGCCTTACGCGGTGCAAACGGGGACAGGCGAGAGGCTTTGCATGTTTATGTTAAATTAATTTAATGAAATTACCTTTAAATTGATTTTAATTTTGTGTCATTTACAAGCTAGAGGCAAGAAATGTAACAATAGAATAGGGACAGATTAAGATGATGACGAAGTTGTGTGTGTGTGAAAAAAACACAAAAACCTTGATGAATATGGCGTCATAGGCAAACTTTTGCGTAGAAATGAAAAATATGTGGTAATGCATATCTAAATGAAGTCCACAGTCCGAGTCTAATCAAGTCAAGTATGAAACATGTTGAGGCGAAGTTAAGTCTAAGTAAATATTTAATTATTATTTAAAAAAAATATTGTATCAATATACTAAATAATATTACTCATACGTTAATACAGATATATATGAAATTTTTTAGTTTTGTTTGCAACACACTTATGTGTGGAAATATAAAATATATCTATTGCAGACTTAAATAAAGTCCATACCAAGGACATCTCAAGTCTGTGCCAGGACTACGTTCAATTCAAATGGGAATGTAAGGTTTTATAGAGACATAAACGAATTAATATTGATCATACGTTAGTATAGATATGCAAATCAATAATTTAAACATTTTAATGTATTTAATATATTTCAATATATTATTAGATTTTTCAATTTCCTTAATTGATATAAAAAGAAAACTTTTTAAACGTTTAACCACCGTACCATACAAGTTGCATATTAAAAATTAAAGTCACTCTTACGTACAGTGTTGCAAATTCAAATGAAACAACAGGTAGTTAAATATAAACCGGCGACTATATTACATTTTCGAGAATTAAGCACAAAAAAGTTATCAGTAATGTATATTGAAGTGACGCGTGTGCAAATTCAAACAATAATATTGGTTTCTATACGTATGAGTAATATTTTTCTAATAAGTGAGAAAAGTAACCGACAACTTCGAGGCCATCGCTCCTATATTAAGGCCTCAATGACGTATGAGTTTTGTGGCATAACGTAATAATATTACTCATACGCCACAAAAATCAACAGTTTATCTAATGAAATGCCGCATATATAAATTAGCTGATATAAATTCCCGCATTAGTTACAGTAAACAAAATTAAAAAACCATAAGACATACAACTTTCGCAACTATTTAAATTGAAAAAATTAACTGACAATGTTTCTTCTATTATACCCCTAAGCAAATAAAATACTGCTGCTGTTTGGGAAAATATTTTCTTGTACTGTAATCTTCAAAACTATTTCAGCAGTAATGTGTTATGTTACAAAAAAGTAACCCACCCCCACTCCCCCTCTCTGATCAAAAGTATTATGTACCAGAAGAAAACAAAAAAAAAACAATGACAGAAACACCATTAAATGTACACAAAATCTTACTAATGTCCTCTCGAAGGCAGAAAACATATAAAGGGCACAACAAAACATAATGTCCTGCAAAATGAAAAATATGAAGAAAAAAGTATTTCGTATATTTCCTACAGGAAACAGGAGCGAAAGCAGGCAATGTATAAGCACAAGACAGAGGAAATGTTTTATTCTATCCCAAGGATATGCATTCATTTTTATTGAGGGGGTGGCTGATACTTCAACGGAAACTAAACATACTTTGGTTAATTTTATAAGAAAGAAGAGTGAGGCAGCGAGGGAAAGAGTTATTGCATAGTATGCTATAGGTGTCTAAATGTAAAAAAACCATAATAGATTTAAACATATACATATGTTTATATATACATACATATAAGTAAAGTTATGTATGTGTATAAAAATTAATTTAAATTTGTTTTCTTAGGCAGATGGAAAGGGATTATGTTCTTGGTTAATGGAAAGATAGTTTGGTGTGGGTGTTGTATTGACAAAATGAGCAGAGACAAACTTTACTTAAACAATTGTTTTACGAACAAGATGCGGATTGAATAAGAAGGTAATATGTATTCATATTAGGGTTATAATAAATTAATCACTATCATTAGAAATTTAGTAAAAGTCTGTAGAAATTTGTCCTTTACTACGTATGAGTGATATTAATTGTTCGAGAATATATAAACAAATTTAGAATGCATACGTTTTTCAAGTAAATAGCTTTAAATTTGGTATTCATTCTCTTCGAAGATACGATCACATTTGTAGACGATATTAAATACTGCGATTAGAATTGAATTAAAGTTACAAACATTTATAATAATCGCTTGTAACGTTGTGTTTTTTTAATTGTATACATTTCTTTTTATAAAAATTTCTTTAATTTAATTGATAAGTCAAACTTTAGGTCTGCGTTTTAAAATATCATGTATTATTATTCAATATTTCGTTCACCTTCGAAGAACATCACACGACTTTTAAGTTTACTATACAAGCGTCAACAAAAACAAAGAAAGTCATGGCCTGAATACCATAAAAAATTTACATCGAACCTCATAAATCTGGAAAAAAACGAGATTTGGAATATTATTCCGTCCTAACGAAACATGAACACATAGGTAGACACAGGAACAGAATGGAATTCGTAGCGAAAAGCAAGTGTATCACTGCGGGAATAGCAGCAGTGAACTATCTACCGGCTATATTGTATGTGATTGCCCAGTATTATGGAGTCAGAGACTGGAAACCCTTGAAAAACACTTTTTAAGTGGTATTGAAAAACTAGGATTTTGAACTTTGGCGGAATCAACATCATTCGTGAGACCGTCAACTGGACTCCCAATCATATATACACGGATTCTACCATACCCTGGAAAAGAACTAATCACGGAACCAAGCACAGAAGCCACAAGCACCCAATAGGTAACCCAATGAGTCAATAAGGACCTGAGTGATCCTTACTTTACGAAAAGGATGTTGGATGCAAACCAACCAACCTAATTTAATTTTACTTAAAATTAAAATCGCTAAGAAATACTATAAAACGTCAAACAAAACGTAAATTTGATTAACCCCTACAAGGATTGAACGACTTAACGAAGGAAATGAGTTATTGACGAAGTAAATTTATGTTAATATGTTTGGGGGTTGATCAGTTAATTGAAGGTATCAACATTATCCAATTAACTTTAACTTCATGTCTTTACCCTAACGTATCTCTACATATAAAAAAATTACGTGTATGTTCGTGACCGGCCGTGGCATAGTGGTTAGAACACGCGACTACCATGCGGGAGATCGCAGGTTCAAACCTGGCTTCAGTCATCTTAAAAAAAGAAAAAATAAATAAATAAAATTTTCTTTCATTGTCGGCTCCCCTCGAATGTTGTTTACAGCAACTTCGCAGAATTAAGCGTCGATTCAATCGTCGTGTCTAGTAAGAGCTTCTCAAACAGTGACGTTCGCATTCGTAGATAAACAAGTAGGTGCCGTTAGTTATGAATCTAAAAATAGAAAGCGTGTTCATTCACAACAACGCGAGAAACTATCCCATACCTCATTCTTGGGGTGCAAAGGGAAATTAAGTTTTAAGTATGTTCGTGATCGCTACACTCAAAAACTACTGAACCGATTTTGACCAAATTTTATATGCATGCCCATAGATGTGAGTAGTGTTTCTGTGTAGTTTAAAGTTCGTCCGACAGATAAAGCAATATTTAGTTTTTTTGTGTTTTTGCACCGTAACTCAAGAAAGACTTGCAGTGAAAATAAAATTTAAAAGCATAACAACGTTTTCCCCGTTTAGCTAGTACGTAATAAAAACTTGTTCCACACGAGTCATGGTAAACTAAATTTATATTTTTATATTTTTATATTTTTATATTTTTATATTTTTATATTTTTATATTTTTATATTTTTATATTTTTATATTTTTATATTTTTATATTTTTATATTTTTATATTTTTATATTTTTATATTTTTATATTTTTATATTTTTATATTTTTATATTTTTATATTTTTATATTTTTATATTTTTATATTTTTATATTTTTATATTTTTATATTTTTATATTTTTATATTTTTATATTTTTATATTTTTATATTTTTATATTTTTATATTTTTATATTTTTATATTTTTATATTTTTATATTTTTATATTTTTATATTTTTATATTTTTATATTTTTATATTTTTATATTTTTATATTTTTATATTTTTATATTTTTATATTTTTATATTTTTATATTTTTATATTTTTATATTTTTATATTTTTATATTTTTATATTTTTATATTTTTATATTTTTATATTTTTATATTTTTATATTTTTATATTTTTATATTTTTATATTTTTATATTTTTATATTTTTATATTTTTATATTTTTATATTTTTATATTTTTATATTTTTATATTTTTATATTTTTATATTTTTATATTTTTATATTTTTATATTTTTATATTTTTGTATTTTTGTATTTTTATATTTTTATATTTTTATATTTTTATATTTTTATATTTTTATATTTTTATATTTTTATATTTTTATATTTTTATATTTTTATATTTTTATATTTTTATATTTTTATATTTTTATATTTTTATAGTTTTATATTTTTATATTTTTATATTTTTATATTTTTATATTTTTATATTTTTATATTTTTATATTTTTATATTTTTATATTTTTATATTTTTATATTTTTATATTTTTATATTTTTATATTTTTATATTTTTATATTTTTATATTTTTATATTTTTATATTTTTATATTTTTATATTTTTATATTTTTATATTTTTATATTTTTATATTTTTATATTTTTATATTTTTATATTTTTTTTTTTTTATATTTTTATATTTTTATATTTTTATATTTTTATATTTTTATATTTTTATATATTTATGTTTTTATATTTTTATATTTTTATATTTTTATAGTTTTATATTTTTATATTTTTATATTTTTATATTTTTATATTTTTATATTTTTATATTTTTATATTTTTATATTTTTATATTTTTATGTTTTTGTATTTTTGTATTTTCATATATATAAATCGATAAAACCACGTCTTAATATATTTTTTTGTAGCAATTTCCGTAATTCTAGAACACCATCATGAGAGCAACTTCAAATTATGCTAACTGTTTTAGCCCGCTGCCCTCCTCGTCATCCTCCTCCCTTTGTTCTCAATCTCAGCAACAGGAACCTACATTTTACTAACGGAAATAGTGCAAAAATGGGGGACAGCAACAAAACTTTTAGCTGTAAACTATTTGTTAATGGCAGAACATAGAAAAAAATTGGCAAAACGAAAAAGAGAAACCCAACAGAAATTCTCATTACATAAATCCATAAAAAGGACATTTTTGACATGAATTTGTACGCTCACCACATAAAAAATCCCCACCGCTGTGAAACACCACCCAAACGTATTTTCCCTTACGTCGTACTGAGAGGTACCTAGTTCTTAAACATCAACAAGAAAACGGAATAAAATTAACATACGGTTTTGTAACATTTTCTATAATTTTTCAACTAAATATCATTCATGTGTCATCGTCATCGCCATTAACATTATAATCCCGTAACTCATTATTATCATGTACTTCATGATGATCATCATCATCGTTATTATTATTCGACTCAGGCAAGCTTACATATTTGTTGAGCATATTTTTACGGGTGATGGGATGGGTAGTAGAGCCGTAAATTGGCAAAATATGTGGGTGGTTGGTTGATTGCTGGCCGTATTACGACGGCGACATCCCTTATGAGACAGAAGCGCCTTCGTTATCGGCACAATTAAGTCTAAAGGCACGACCGGTTTATTATAAAGTCACATCTATTATGAGCCATAAACATATCGAAATGTTATCCTTTTAAAAGAGACCAAAAAGGACACACACTTTGACTCTCAGTGTCTCTCTCTCTCTACTCTCTCTGTATGTGGTTTTTATTGTACATAGAAGTTATGGGTGATAACAATCTGGGGATGGGCTGAAATGTAAACCTTCACCATGTAACAAAGCGTAAAGCTAACATTTGCAAAACGAGTTTAACACTCTTTCGGCATTGAGTGAGTTTTTGTGCCATTTAACATAGTTAACATTAAAGATAA
The DNA here is from genome assembly GCA_964034835.1 of Muscina levida. Classification (NCBI taxonomy): domain Eukaryota; kingdom Metazoa; phylum Arthropoda; class Insecta; order Diptera; family Muscidae; genus Muscina; species Muscina levida. The sequence goes on from OZ035884.1 coordinate 82,619,413, forward strand.
AATGAGAGAAGTATGAGTTAGCAGTAATGTGTACTGGCAACATCTTTATGTTACAGAGTGAGTAAAACAGTTGGGGAGAGAGATAGGAATAGAGCGCACGCTTGTTTATGTTATTTTAAGTGTGATTGTGTTATTTTTTTTTTGATTAATACACATTTCACTCAAATCTGCATCAACCTTTAATGAAATTCGATTTGTTTGTTTTTCCTTTAGGTTATTTGTCTTCCTGGCCTCTTTTTTTTATCGTTCAGCACGTTGTGTTGTTGATTCAGTGCCGATGTTATTCGTCAATTGAGTTCAATCTCTAGAGTTTATTATTTATTTGAGTAGTAAAGTTTTGGTACTTATGTCATTACGTTGAAAATTTGCGGTTGTAAAGATGTTAACTAACCGAAGGCATTGAGAGGACCAGTCGCGGAGCTGTGTGTTAAAGGTATGGAGACTGAAGGAGGATATTTTGTATACATATTTATGTATAACTATGAAACATTTAAATATTATATTGAATTTTTAAATTATATGAACATAACTATGAATTTTGAATGAATTAAATTTTGACGAAAGATTTATGAATAATACATTCATTATATGAAAAATTTAATTACAATTATGAAAAAAGCTATTCATAGATTTTATGAATTTATTCATGAATAAAAAACCTTTTATGAACTCTTAATATTCATATTACTGCTCATAATCTTTTGGTAACAAAACTCATTAAAATTATGAAACAACTAGCGCAGCTCCCGGCAAACTTCATCTCGCTCCAATTTAATGCCTTCAGATAAACTCAGTAGAGAGTGGTATGATAAACAGTGTATGATAAACAGTGTCTAACGATTAGTTTTCCGCCACAAAAACAAACAACAAAGGCGGTTCTCCAAAACGCAAAAAGGCAACATTCAGCTGACCGCACGAAAAACAGGATAACTCGAGATTAATCTCACATACTTCCAACGATTGGCTTTGCGATTTATTGATTGTCATTGCTAAAGCCAACCGAAAGGGGAATCAGAATAGATGATTTGTTGGAATAGTCAGAATTCGTAAGATAAGGACTTCCTCTTCTTTGAATTTGCCCTTGATGATCGTCGCTTAAATCACATTGTTTATCAGATTCTTGACAGACAACCGCATACCGTTGCACAATTTCGGTTGATTCAGATTCCACCAAATCGTTTTAATACAACTCGTAATCCATCTTCGTTCGGTCAACTACTGCCAAAACTCGTTTATTCGATATCGCGCATTCATCCCAAATTTGCATTCTCGCATCAATTTCACTGTTGCCGAATTCTCGGTCATTATGTACTTTGGCTTTTTAACCGTGAGAAGATTCATCGACAGTTTCAAAGCGGAATTTGTAGTTGGACTGCTTTCCAACAATGTGGCAGCCATGCCAGAGGATGCAGCGTCCAGTGTTATTTGAGATCTTAAAGGAATTGTTGCCAGAATCAACAAAAAAAAAATGTCTTGCCTGTCCCACCCGGACCATCGGGAAAGTAAAAGCCTTCCGTTCTATCGTCAACAACCTTCATCGGCGGCACATTTGCTCGAACTCTTTCGGTCAGCCTTTCTCGATTATAGTCTTGCTCTCGTTAAAATTCGCAATCGAATGCATCTTGGATTGAACGATTTGGCGCTGGCATTCACACGACAACAGATTGCCGCACATGAGCACACACACGGTCGGGTTCGATAGATGACACGTGACTCCGATGATCGCAAACAATGTACGAATATGAATTGCAGACGCAGGAATGGTCGCATCGGCGACCATTGAGTCCGTTTTCGAGCACATTTAAATTTTGGCAAGCCTCCTAAAAAATGCGGCGCACAGAACACCATCCACAGTACGCAAGGAATTGAAGGATAGCAAAGATAGAAGCATACACCTTGGCGTGGATGAACTGTGTATAGTCTGACTATTTATTGCACGACGTTTACATCATCTAAGGTTTGGTCGTCTAATAGGAGGCATTAGCCAACCAAATAATTCTCCCGAAAAAAACTATAAAGTCGTTACGAAATGAAAGCCCGCAATCAAATTGGATAAGTTTATTTTTTACACGCACTCATTTTCTGAAAAAATTATCAAATTGATAATATTGCATATGTTGTCAATATATATTTTTTATCTAAATATTAATTATCTTGTTAAATTCTCTAACCAACATTTATCCAAAATGTTCCCCATAACATCGTTCAAAATCATAAAATCATGCGTAAACTGCAAACTTTCGTCGATAAAAAAATTATGTTTTTTGCGTTTTTCCGGAAGTTTTTTTCTAAGAATTTTCTGTTTTTCTATTCGATAGGCCATTCTGTAATAATTGCACACAAAATTCCTTACTAAAATGCAATTTTAGATTTTTTAATTTCCCTCCTTCTGAAGTATTTTCCCTAAAATTTCTTGCATAAAAACTTCCTACCAATTACGAACAATTGAAAAAAAAATTTGAGCAAAATGGGCCAGCCGTTCTCACTTGATGAATTACAAACCCCTTTGACACCAATTTTGCTGCATATAGAAATTCACAATAATCTGAAATTTTCCATGCATGACAACGAATTTCCCATCTTCATGTCGTTTGAAATCATCAAATTAAGCGATACAATGGAAAATTTCGTCGAAAAAATCTAAAACTGTCGAGTTTTTTTCCAGAAATTTTCCGAGTTTTCCACCAAGAATTTTTCTATTTTTCCATTCGAAAAGTCATTTGCATCATCCAAAATTATCACAACAAGCTAAAATATAAAATTTCGTCGAAAAAATATTAAAATTTTTGACATTTTTCCATAATTGTCCAAATAAAATTTTCTATTTTTCCATTCGAAAAGCTACTGCGGAACAATTGCACACAAAATTATATGCAAAAATACATTTTGCCATATTCATCATTTTTTTTAGAAAAAGATCAAAATTTTCCGAGTTTTCCTTCTAGAATTTTTCTATTTTTGCATTTGGAAAGTTTTTTCGAAATAATTTCCGAAATTTTTCACAGTTACATCGTTCAAAATTATTAAATCAGCCTAAAAAGTGACAAATTCCCCCATAAGATACTTACTAACTTCAAATCGATATTTAATAATTATGGCATGTAACTTGACAAAACGAATGATGTAGAACTTCTTCTTTTTGGAGCTTCTTTCACGTGCAGTTCTCAGAATTGAGCCCCAAAATAATGAACTGAAAAATGTTGTACTGTGTTGTGAACAAAGGTTCATAAACTTTTTGTTATAATTTGTGATTTTGTAATGTTGCATTTTTTTTTGAATTTGTGTTAATTAAAAATGTGACAATGGAATTATATTTTTTTTTTTATAAAATGTACTTTTTTTATATTTTCAATATTACAATAAATTTATTTATTTGGATTAACTATTAGAAAACTCCAATTTTTTATATATTTTTTTCCTTTCTTACTATTTAGATATTTTACAATATTTGCCCTCTGGTCACTCTAGAGATTAACCCCAATGGCAGATGAAAAAAACAATTTGTGCTCGAATTATGTCGACTGTAAAACTACAACAATAAAATAAAACCACTCAAACCCTAAATAATGCACTCAAGCAAGAAAAGCAGCCACCACTCGAAAACCCGACACCCCAACCACACACACGGAGAGAGAGAGAGAGTGCGACTAAGCAAAAAATAAACTCAAAGTCACTTAAAATCAATGAGAACTCACAAAAAACAAACATACAAACAACACGAACAAAAGCTTATGAAAATGTCATTTCAAGTAATTGATAATGTTAAAAAAAGCTTAACTAATGTTTTAACATTTTTGTTTTTGTATTGCAAATTAAGAATAAACCCAACCAAACAAATAAACTCACTCACTCACTCAACACAATTTCGACTGGAAGCCAAGTTGGAACTCGTAGTAGTTTGTATTACACAGCCGATGAAACGTAACGTGGTAACGGAAACGTAACCACTTATTCTGGTCGCACATTGTAAACGACTTACGACTTTAGATTTTCTTTATGCCTGTGTGACTCGACGTTTTCGTAATGAATCTATAAAATGTAATTTAAATTCATTGTAGTGTTACTCTTAAGGAGTTTTCTGGGATTGTATTTTAGCCATTACAGCCACTGGCAAAGGGGATGAAGGGATAAGGATAAGAATTAGAGAAAAAAAATCATTGGGCGACGAGGTGTTAGTTGTGGCTGGGGGGGAGGGGGTGAAAGGTGTTGTCGGTTTAGATTGGTATTAACACCATTGGTTTTAATATCATTTAAAGTATGCGACACTTTGCCTTAGTGTGGCAGCTAAGATTATTCTCTGTTCTGGCATCGATGGAAAAAGTTTTCTTCCTTTAGATAACCTCATGATAACTTTTAAAATGCATAGCAAAATAGATCACAAAACGTGTGAGACTGTGGGAATACAAAAGAGGAGCGGAGCTATCCAAGTAAAGCTGAGCTGAGTGTGGAATTTTAAATAATCTGAACAGAATTTGATTTAAAGTTGCACAAGTGGTTGACAAGCGAGAATGCTCATCTGACAGCGAAGGTATTGATAAAAATATATACATTTAAGGTGAGAAAATATAACAATTTACATGCGAATTAGTATTAAGTTTATCGAACTATTAAACAAATATATTAATTGTTTTGCCAGTCGAAAATTGTGTGAGAAAATTTAACAGTTAAGTGGGTGTTTTGAAAATTATGAGAGTCTAAGTAAAAATGATTCAAGGGAGTATTTTAATAGCTGATATAAGAAATGGCTAAAAAAAACACACAACACGACTGTTTAGCAAGACCAAAACTAAAGTGGAAAAAGAAGAAACTTAGGATATTAAATCAAATGTAATGAAGACAGATCCGACATATCGCACATTTGGTGCAAGATCAATAAGCGATAACAATGCGAGATTAGCATCACACAATACAGATCAAAAAGCAACTGTGAAAACATTGGAGCAAAAAATTGACCTTGCAGCCCACAGTACTCTAATAGGACATCGACCAAATTTTGACCACATAGAATACTTATAGAAGTGAAGATTCACACCCAAAATTATACTTTAGAAAAAATATTTATTTATTTTTATAAAATATGTTTAAAATACCTCAGTTTGAAAATAATTAAAAAAATTTACACAGATGAATTCAAAAACTAGTAAATTTTTGATAAATGTATAAAAAAAATACTTAAAAAATAGATGCAGAAATTTCAATTAGTTATTTCGTAAAAAATTTAAGAAATAAAAAAAATTAATTTACATATAATTTTTTCAAACCACAAGAAGAGATTTTTGTATTTTTCTTAATCTATATATATAAAAATGAAATGGTCCACGTATGTCATACCATCACTTGAGAACGGCTGGAGCGATTTGGCTGATTTTTTTTTTATTCGATTCGAAATTTTCCGTAGATTGTTTGTGTTGAAATAAATCAAATCCAGGTGGCGCTAGGGTGGATTTATATCTAAAATTAGAATGCATGTACCAATTCAACTGAAATTTAGAATGGATATTCGTTTGACCATGAGAAAACATTTTATGTACAAATGGACCCGGTAGGTGGCGCTGAGGTCGGTTTACAATCAAAATTTTAACGAATGGACCAATTTAACTGAAATTCAGAATCTATGTTTGTTTGATCATCAGAAAAAATTGTATGTACAAATGGACCCGGTAGATGGCACAAGGGTGAATTTATATCGAAAATTTGAATGCATGTACCAATTTAACTGAAATTTAGTATTTATGTTTGTGGAACCTTGAGAAAATTTTTTTTGTATAAATTGATCCGGTAGGTGTCGCTAGGGTGGAATTATAATGAAAATTTTAACGAATCAAATAATTTGACTGAAATTTAGAATGTATATTTGTTTTATTATGTGAATTTTTTAATGTATATATGGACCCGCAGTTGATTTGGCTGGGGTTGAATGATTTCGAAAATTTATATCGACTGTCCGATTTTACTCAAATTTAAAATATATGATTTTTTTGGCATGAGAAAATTTTGAATGTATGTTTGAAACCAGTTGCCGGTGTTTAGCTTATGATACACTTTATTTTTGGAAAGTCATTTAGTCACTTTTTTAACATCATAGTTATTCAGAAGTCTATATATATAAAAAAGATGTACATTTTGATGTCACCACTAATTGTGAAAACGGTTTACCCCATTTGTCCCAAAACTTCAGTGAAAGTTAGGGATGGGCTGTAGATGGTCACCCAGACCGCAAAATGGCTTAAGGTAGAATGGCGTACATTTATGTTGGTGCACTTCCTATAGAATTAAAGAGCTTCACAAAGTGGTTTTCGCATTTCGAACTTTTAGGGGACAAACACGAAAATGGGAACAACTGTTGCTCTCACCTAGACCAAACGGTTAATAGGGTTGTTGAGCCAAATGAAGGGATTTTTGGAAATTGGTACTCCTTGGAATAAAAAGGGACAAAGTACTATCATGGCTCAGACCAAACACCTTAAGTATCAATCACCCAGTACACCAACGCAGAAAGTTATATGTCAGTCAATCGGCTTACAAATGTGATTTTAGAATATATGCCTATCAATAAGTAAGTTTTTATCATATCCTGGACGACACTGCTGAACCATTTTAGCACTTCTTACAAAAATAATCTCTTAGATTTATATAGATTTATATGAAGTACAGAATATGTCCGGGAATACTTCGCCCTTTAAATTTAAATATTTCAGAGGCCAGGTAATAAACCAATCGTTATTAGATTTCTAATGCACTCAACATCTTTTGAAAGAATTTGGAGGCAGGACGAAGTCTGCCGGGCCAGCTAGTTTTTAATAAAATTTGAATATAATAATAAGAGAAACTTGTGTTTATTTTTATAACTTGAAGAAATTATTTATTACTAAAAATATAATGATAAAATTTTTTAGTTAAAAAGTCAAAAAAAAGTTTATAATTTTTTTTAAATTTTTTGTTAGAATAAAAATAAAAATTGTTAATTGAATTTATTTTGTATTTACTTTTTGTTTTAATACACTGGAGAGCGAAAAATTATTCGCTCCACTTTATTTCGGTGCAGATGTACTTTAGGGGTCATAATCCAAAAACTGAATATGAGGATTTAAATATAATATATTACTTCCTATTACTATTACTGCCAACAACAACAAAATTGTTAAGTTTATCTTTTGTGCATTTCTTTACAATATTTAGTGATCATAAAATTAAACGCAGTAGTTTTTAATTACGAAATAAAACTTTTTTATTAAAACAAAAACAAAATTAAAAAAAAAACACTTTTTAATAATGGATATGGCCTTCCTTATTTGCAATAAGTTAAAAAATGTCTTTCGGTCATACTACTTGCCAGGGTTCTTCGGGGCTGGACTTTCTAAGGAGTTCCAAACCGCTATTACTGCCGATTTTAGCTCTGCAACGCTATATAAAGCCATTTGATTGGGAAATAAGGCCATATGGCTTTATTACCACAGGAGGTGTGAAATAAAGCCATTATGGCATTATTATAACTTTGAAAATTTTTTTAAATACCATTTATCTAGTATGTTTATTTTAAGCGCCCTAGTCTAGCTGCATAAACAGCCTTGGTACTCTCTATCTCTGTTTCTGTCCATAAGTCAATTAACAAAGTGGTGTACTAGAGAACACATTGCAGCGAGAGAGACGAATGCAGTTGGGGGCACGCCGTAAACTCATTCTTATTTTGGGTGGTAGGCGCCTGCCCACTCCACTTCATCAATCTTTTTTATTACTTTTAGACGAATTTTTCAATGGTATGGCGTTATTTCCACTTTGATCGGAAATTTAAGCCATGTGACCTAATTTTCCAATCGAATGCAAAATAAGGCCATATGACTTTATTACCTATGACTTTATTGCACGGCGCCTATATATGGGTATTACCAGCGCAAGGGCGGACGATTTCATAGTATAAAATTGATATATTTGTAACTTTTTATAATCATATAGCGAATTTGTTAAACTTTAAAAAAACAAACTATATATTAGAGTATGTCAATATTTTTTTAGACCAAGCTGTTATCAAAATCTTAATCTACGATGAATTCTAAGAAAATTAGCCCAAGTAACCATGGGTCTAAAATTCAAATCGAGCCCGCGGTTTTATACCAGAAAATTATAGCTTTAATCCCGACACAATTTCCAACTGGGTGCATTTAACGGTCGTATAGCTTATTTAATAATTATGTTGGGCAATTCATACTAAGATTTAAATGTTCAATTACTTTTTTTATCATTTCATTTGTAACGAGTAGCAAATAGTATATACTATAGATCTTTCCGACTCACCTGTATGCCATGGGCGCCCCCTTGTTGACTGATATTCAAATGTTGCGTCTGCTTCATCTGCAACGTTGTGGTCGTGGTCTGTTGTTGCTGTCCCTGTTGTTGTGGCATATTGGGATTACCCTGTTGCGACGATGGTCCATTACCCGGGCCGGGACCCACATTAGGACCCGCATTGGGTCCATTGGGATTGTTGGCATTGTTGCCGGCATTACCCATATTCGGAGTATTTTGTTGGGGATTTGGACCTCTGGCGTTGCCGGCTTGTGTTTGTTGCTGTTGCGACTGTTGTTGCTGCTGCTGTTGGGCTGGTGACATATTGGGCGGTCCATTAGATGGACCACCTGTATTTGGACCCGTGCCTGGACCACGAGGTGGTCCTTGCATGAAGCTTGGCCCTCCCGAGCTTTGGGTGCCGGCGCCGGCTGGTCCCATGGGAGAATTGTAGGGCGAGTATTGTGGTTGCTGTGTGGGGTTTTGTGTTTGAGATTGCTGCTGGCCACCGGGCCCGTTCGGCTTGGGAAAGTTGCCCACACCCATGGGTCCTCCGGGACCCATTTTGCCCATGTTGGCTTGCGACATGTGCTGCTGTTGTTGCATTTGCTGTTGGTGCTGAAGTCGTTTGAGATCGAATTCATTTTGCTGGGAGGAATAGTAGAGCTCCTGTTTGATGTCGAGGAACGACTGTTGAACATTGTTGCCGCCCATGGGTCCACCGGGGCCCACGTTGCTCTTTTGCTGGAATTGTGGTGGTATATTCTGATGCTGGGGATGTTGTTGTGGGCCATTGGGACCCTGCATGAAATCGTTGGGTCCACCAAAGCCACCACCATAATCGTTATAGCGGCCATTGGGTCCACCGCCCATCATTTGACTCTGTTGGCTTTGGTGCATAGGCGGCCGTGGGAAATTCATGCCGCCCATGGCATTCTTGTGCTGATGTTGTTCGGCCATTTGCTTAAGGGTCTGCGCTGCCAAAGACAACTCGGACATGGGTCCCGAATTAGGGCCATTTTGGAATTGGGAGCGCATTTTGTTCATGCCTTGGGGATCATTATTGGGTCCACCCATGGGACCACCCATGCCTCCGCCAACATTGGGCCCTCCAGTGTTGGGTCCACCAAAGGCCGCATTGAACTGGGCCATGGGATTCTCGGACTTGACATTCAAGCTGTCTATCAATGCCTGCACATTGGGCGGCTCCACCTTGATGCCATCCTCTGTCTTGATATCCATCAACGGTTTCTCATCCAGAGCATCCAAAAAGCCCGGATTGAAATCTTGCAAATCGTTAATGAGATCCTTAAAGGTTTCATTGCCTTCGGCTGTGTCATCAGCCATGAACTCGGGAAAGCCGGGAAAGTTGCTATTCGGCCCACCCTCCTTCTCCAATCCTGCCAGATCGGGGAAATCATGATCGGGCTCTCGTTTACACTCTACCAAATTGGCCAGACCACCCATGCCTGGCTTCTGCTGCTGCTGCTGCTGGGCCGTATTCAAATTGTGGCCACCCATTAGATTCGAAGCGTTTTGTTGACCGCCACCAGTACCCATATGCATGCCGCCGCGATTATTACCATTGTGTTGTGGATCATTGCCACCGCCACCGCCCTGGGGTCCACCGCCGCCTGGGTTGCCCGCACCACCTGGACCACCGGTGGCACTCACGCCCGGTTCACTTTTTACGGAGGTATTTGTCAGGGCCTTTACAGTGACATTGGTGCTGATCTGTTGGGGTTGGGAATTGGCTGCCGATGTGGTAAACTCTAATTGTTGGACAATCTCCACTGAGAATTTTAGATTCTCAGAGCCATTGTTGTTGTTATTGCTATTGTTGTTGTTGTTATTGGGCAGTTTATGAGGCGGTTCGAAATTCTCGGCACCATTGTCGGCATCGTCAGCGGGTCGTTTTAAGAACTTTTGTTGCTGAGGGGTAAAAGAAGAGATGAAAAGGGAGAGAGATGTTAATAAATGTGGTAAAGTGAAGATTTAATAGATTAAAAAAATTGTTTTAAAATAACTATTAAAAAAAATTATTATTATGATATTGTCATAGTTCGGTTTGAGATCATTTCTATTGGCAATTATTTATTATTGCCAATAGTTTTTTACTCAAGAATGTGAAATGTATTATGTTGACAGCAGGTTAGGCGTATAACGTTATTTCGGCATGTTGTGCGCTTCGAGGATGCTTTCTTCGCACCGTTGGGAAAAGTTCTCATTAACTTTGAGATGCTTTCTTCCCTTAAGGTTTGTGATGATAGAGGAGAAGGCACAGCAAAGGGCGCTGACGAGGCATTGTGGTGAATGCCGAAATAACGTTATACGCCTAACCTGCTGTCAACATAATACATTTCACATTCTTGAGTAAAAAACTATTGGCAATAATAAATAATTGCCAATAGAAATGATCTCAAACCGAACTATGACAATATCATAATTCATTAAAGATCAACAAAAAACAAAATCAAGAACAAAAATTATTATTTAAAAAAAAATTTTTAAATGGAAAATAAATAAAATTTCCTTTTGATATTGTATTTATGTAAAAATTTTGAAATAAAATTTAAAATTCGTATAGCAATTTAATATTAACACAGTACTACACATGATTTCGAGAATCAATTCTGAGAACTGCATGTGAAAGTAGCCCCTAAAAGAAGAAGTTCTGCATCTTTCATGTTGTCAAGTTTTTGAATATCGATTTGAAATTAGTAAGTATCGTATAGGAGAATTTTTTACGTTTTAGGCTCTTTTGTTATGTTGTTATATGGTGGCGTATGAGTAATAATAAGTAATATTCCACGTAAATCATACGCCACGGAGTATAACTATAATCAAAATCATTTGATGAATGGAAAAGTGAAACTGTTGCTTATCTGGGGAAACGTTATATAAACAGATTAAAGAAATTGTAATTCTTAATATTTTTTTAATTTGTTTCAGCTAAATCGGACTAGTGGTTCTCAAGTTATGTCAAACAAAAGAGCCTAAAACGTGACAAATTTACCAATACGATACTTACTTACTTCAAATCGATATTAGATTATTATGGCATGTAACTTGACAAAACGAGTTATGCAGAACTTT